>CM048845.1:2312500-2912500 GCA_026545225.1 Cornus controversa | reverse complement strand
TATGTATATTTGGCTATGCTTGTGAACCAGATCTGCAATGAAGGTCGCCAGAATGCACTGGCTGAAATCTTGGAGATATTGACGGTGGTGTGTGAAAGTTACAAATTGCCTCTGGCTCAGACTTGGGTTCCGTGCAGGCATCGCAGCATTCTAGCAGATGGCGGTGGTTTGAAGAAGAGCTGCAGTAGCATTGATGGAAGCTGCATGGGACAAGTCTGCATGTCCACAACTGATGTAGCATTCTATGTAGTAGATGCTCACATGTGGGGTTTCAGGGAGGCCTGTGCTGAGCATCACTTACAAAAGGGGCAGGGGGTTGCTGGGAGGGCATTTGCATCCCAAAACTCATGCTTCTGTGAAAACATTACCCAGTTTTGCAAAACTGAGTACCCCTTAGTTCATTATGCACTCATGTTTGAGTTAACTAGTTCTTTTGCAATCTGCTTACAGAGCACCCACACTGGAACTGATGATTACATTCTAGAGTTCTTTCTTCCACCTAACATTACTGACAGTAGAGACCAACAGACCTTGTTGGAGTCACTATTGGTGACAATGAAGCAGCATTTCCTGAGTCTTAAGGTTGCTTCTGGAAAAGAACTCGAAGAGGATGGGAGATCTGTTGAAATTATTAAAGCATCCATGGACGGAAAACTTCATTTAGAACCTGTACCTGACCAAATATTGCGATCTACAGAATTTCTACCTGGGTCTGATGCCTTACCAAATGTAGGGGAGATGTCGCATCTTAATTCATTGCAACAGCAATTAATGGTGGAAGCTGATACAATTAGTGATGGAGGGAATGTTGGTGGTCGAGGTGCTGTATCTTTTTCAGACAACAAATTGTCAAGCAAGAAATCAGAGAGAAAACGTGGAAAGGCTGAGAAATCAATCAGTTTAGATGTTCTGCAACAATATTTTGCTGGGAGTCTTAAAGATGCTGCTAAGAGTCTTGGTGGTATGCTTGTACACTTAAATCTTATTGGTTGTTGCTTTCTCATTTCACTTTCAAACCATAGGTTCTTGTATGATGGATTGCTGTTACTTACCCAAAAAAGAAAAAGAAAAAAAAATGGATTATTTTGTTACGGTTGCAACTGATGTGGAATGTTCTGACAAAGATTCTTGCTTTTGCAGTTTGCCCTACTACAATGAAACGCATCTGTAGACAGCATGGGATCTCTCGGTGGCCATCTCGTAAGATCAATAAGGTTAACCGTTCCCTTTCTAAGCTGAAGCGCGTAATTGAATCTGTACAAGGTGCTGAAGGAGCATTCACTTTAAGTTCTCTAGCTACAAGTGCACTTCCTATTTCTTTGCCTGACAATTTGAATAAAAATCAACAGAATTCACCATGCTCTAAACCATCTGAATTTCTGGCACAAAAGAATGATCTTCCGACCTGTTCGACACCAGGAAGTGGGCAGGCTGGGACAGCTAACCAGATGCTTGGAGGCAGGGTATTGGATAATGAGAAATTCATTCATGAGCAAACTGGGTTTTTTAAGTTGGGTGAATCCTTGACCAAGTCCAAAACAGGGAGTGGCTCAAGAGGTGAGAGCACTGGGAACCCTACTTCCGATGATGGTTCATGCCAAGGTAGCCCCTGTCGTGGAATTGAATGCTCCCCTCAAAATGATCTGGTTGTTTCGTGTACTCGTGAGCAATGCATAAAACTAGGGAGTTCGTTGGAATTGGCCTGTCAATCAACAGAACTAAATCTATCTGCTGCATTCTCAATCCCTGATGCTCTTGTCACAACACAACCCGAAGAACCATTTGGAGGAATGCTGATAGAGGATTCAGGAAGCTCACATGATCTGGGAAATCTGTGTCCAGCAGCAGACACTCTTTGGGACGAAAGGGTCCCAGAATTTAGTTGGACAAATCCACCATGTTCTGATGTGGTTCCAAAAGAATCCATGGCTACTTCTGCTGACAGAATGCCACAATTTTCAGCTAGGCCAGAACTGAAGACCATAACCGTAAAAGCAACATATAGAGAAGACATGATAAGGTTTCGACTCTTTCTTGATTCTGGTATTGTCAAGTTGAAGGAAGAAGTTGCAAAGAGGCTGAAGCTGGAGATGGGTACTTTTGACATCAAGTATCTTGATGATGATCATGAGTGGGTTTTAATTGCATGTGATGCTGACTTGCAGGAGTGCATGGATATTTCAAGACCTTCAGGAAAAAATATAATCAGACTGCTGGTTCATGACATAATGGCTAATCTTGGGAGCTCCTGTGAGAGTTCAGGGGAGTAGGAAACATTAGTCTGTGTGTATGGTAAGCTCATGGTATGATTCTTGTAGTGCTAGGCTCAAGTTGTAAGAAGTTTTCCCATTGTATTTGTTTTTTCAGGCCTCTAGAGATATACCACCTAAGAAAGGCTCTACGTTGTTGAATTCCTGTGAAGAATGCTGAGTCGAAGGCTTGTAAAATATAATATGATACTTGTAAGTTAGAGAATCTACTAATGCAACCCTAAAATTGAGTAGTTGTTCTCCCTGTTATAATTACTTTAAGGAGTAATTTTATCAAAATGAGTGAGACATGGTAAATGTACGTTTTACGTCTATATATATATATATATATATATATATATATATATAGTATCTTGGCAAGAAACTCACACACTCACTTTGCCTGTATGGGAAGTTGCACACTCACTTTGCCTGTATGGGAACTTGCCACGGTTGCGACTAGCTGTGCCGTTAAATGCGGCAGTGGATAAAAGTTGCAAGGCTAAGGGACTGGTTATTGGTTGGTATTGCTCAACTGGTCCTCTCTTCCATATCCGAATAAAAGTTGGCATGAAAATATGTTAAAACAAGGTCTTTTGCTAAATTATACAGAAAATGTTGGCATACACATGCAATACAGAAAATGCGTGGCCGGTAATGTCAAGTCGAAGGATCAGTTGAGCAGTCCTAACCCGTCCCTTACCTTGCAACCTTTATCAACTGCGGCCTTTAGCGTTTGTTTGGACTACCCATGGTGAGCTCTCATAGCGATGGAATGTGATTGAGCTCTTTTGGTTGTGTGTGTGTGTCTATATATATATATATATCTATATATTTCACAACCACACTCCAACAACAAAAACCAATGTCCTACCTTCCTATGCACCTTCCATTTGTTAAAGTGTGTACCCATTTCACCACCTAAACATATATATATACATATACATATACAGATATATATACATACATATACATATCTATATATATACATATATATATACATATATATATATATATACATATATATATATATATAGAGGTCGCACCAAGGCAAGTGCCTTCGCCCAAAAGCGATAGGTCTCGAGTTCGAGACCTGAAAGCAGCCTCTCCAAAAATACGGGTAAGCTCAAGTGAGAGTCTTGTGCACTCGGTACAACCATACATATATATATATATATATATATATATATATATATATATATGCAGGGGCGTAGCTATATGGGCACTAGTGGGTACTAATGTACCCACTTAATTCTATAAATTTTTTTTTTACATATCGTAAATACAATTTTTGGGGGTTTAGAAATGGGAGGACGTATTAAATCTCGAGTGATGTATCTACTTAGTTTTATAAAAAATAAATTATGATCCAAACTTTTGCGTTCGTACTCACTTGTACAAATTTTTGACTACGCCCCAGCATATATGTATGTATATAGGACATTGGTTTTTGTTGTTGGAGTGTGGTTGTGAAACAGATGGCCATGGCAATATATGATGACTTCGGCTAATGGCATTAGAGGGTTACCACTATTTATTTATTTATATATTTATATATTAACACATGGTCATTAACATAAAAAATATTGTAGTACGTGTTTGCTCGACTGGCTTAGGTACATATTATTTAAGTAGAAGGCAACAACAAACAAGAATGGAATTTGCATGAAAAGAAATTTCCAGTGGAGACATACAACAAATAGAGGAACGAGAATTTGGTACTTTTTTTTGATATCTTAATTTAGTATTCAATTCTTTTCCCTTTAAACTCAACTCAGCCTTTTGCAAATTTTCAAATAGAGGGAAGGCCAGTGTAATTTGTCCAATATATACTTTATATCAATTTGAAGTGTTACACTTAAATAACATATAAACATCGATAACTTATGTGAGTGGGTCAGTGAATAAGAGAGTTTTCTGGTTTGAACTCTAAACTCGAACGTCATGCATTCGATAATAATATGTGTGATTTACGTATGATTGCATATAAGCAGCAGAGAAGAAGGTATAACACTCAAAATTGTTTATTAGGATTTTATTTTTATTACTCAGCATATGGCAATTCTGCTGTGTTATTCAGGATTACATCAAAATATATGTATATATCTGTGTAAAACAAAGAGAGAGAAAAAGTTAAGCTGGTTCGTCATGGACCCAAGCCCATATGATGGGTTTGAAGGCCCAGCAAAATCAAGTTTCAGGAAACCCCTAAACACGACCATTCTGAGGCAGATCGATCATACTTTTGGAGCCCATCTCGGCTTGCCGTTGCGTTTCCATTTTCTGTTGCTTCGTGGATTTGTAGAAAGTGGCATACAGTATCAGTTGGACCAGCCCACACAGTGCGCCCAGCCCATTTGGTGTCTGAAACAGAAAACCACAGGCCCAATTAACACTAAATGTGTGGCTTAAACAAATGTTAATCGGTTAAAAAAAAAAAAAACACTAACGATGATGTGCACAACACGCAGCATGGGTCCTACAGTATACCGGGTGTATTGTAGTTCTTCTCCTACCTATGAGTGACTGTGAGAGAGAGAGAGTAATACTTTTGGGCCGAAGAGGCCAGCGGAACATCTTTGACTCCATTAACACCACTCATTCATGTGTTATGAAAAATGATATTTGAACTTATGATTCAAGCCTAAAAAGATAAGTCGAAGGTTGAATTTTTGTTGTATAAATGAGATATTTCAAAATATATAACTATATTAGGAATATTTTGTTTTTACTAAAAAATACCAAGTCAAATTCCCACGTTCCAAAACATCAAGCATGTTCAGATATCGTGTAAGTTTATATATAATTTTATTTATTATATATTCCTATTTGTTGTCCTATGCATTAATTTTTTCCAACGATTTTTAAGAGTAATATCAAGATTAGTACTATGTTAGTCTCAAATAAACTTCTTTCATTTGGACATAAAAAATTAGTGTTCTATGAAAATCTGATTGGCATATAATTTATGCCGTATCTGTATTTATATGTTAGTGTGAAAACTGATGGTCCTCAGGCTGATTTCAAGAGTGCTTAATTAATTTGAAATACATGAGGTCCGCACAATAAATAAAATTTTGTGTGTGAATGTGCATCATGTGTTGTCAGGAATCAAAATAAGAGTTTTGTGAGCAATATATTATATGTAGGGTTAATTTAATTTTTGAGACCTAACTATAAATATGCTCAAGTTTTAAATAGTATTAGTTCAAAAAGCAACTTATACAAAAGTATTTATGTATTTGACACTTTTTACTGTTCTTCAATACACAGAACCAAATTATTCCTCTACAGTAATGTTTTGTACAGTAAAATTATAACATCATGCGATTAAAGTATTACATAAATGCAGTAAAACTATTATATTGTGCACTAAAAGTTTTAGTAAACTAATATGTAAAGGGTCTTAAGGGCAATTTGAACCTAAATAGTAAAAATTGTCGTATTTGTAATTATTTTTTAAAAAATTATTTTTTGACCGTATACTATTTGAAAGTTGGTGTATTTGTAATTAGACTCCCAAAAGTTTTCATAAATTAAATTAACCCTTAAATGTATGTGGAGAGAGTAATATATCATTGTGTGTTTAGCTTATATGTATGTGGAGAGAGTAATATATCATGTGTGTTTAGTGGAGGACATTCAAAAGTGAGAGGTCTTTCTTTAATGGAAAATGTAAATATAAAATAATGAAAGATCCTTTCCTTCAAAGCCAACCTTGTGTGTGGTTGTGATATATACGTGTATATGATAATCTTTTATGGTAGTGTTTATATGGAAGTAAACCATACAGAGATAAGAGAGTTGTGGTGGACAGTACTGTAGAGAGTTGTGAAAAGGGAAAGGAAAACAAAAGAGGTGGACAGTACTATAGAAAGTTGTGAAAAGGAAAGGAAAACAAAAGAGAAAAGTGAGTGCTTCTTATATATGTTATATATATATATATATATATCTGCAATTATTTGTTGAGTGCCAGCTCTAGCCTTTAAGTGCAATTACTTTTGTTCATTCATGTGATGAAAATAATGACTCTGCCCCATAATAGCTGTATTCACTAATCGGGAAATTTTTTTTTTAGTATAATATTATGCTAAATGAAAAAGGTAGAGATGGTGGATATATATAAATATATATATGAGAGTGTGTTTGTGGATGTGATTTGACATTATATTTATGTGATATTCCAAAAATAGTGCAGTTTACATATTTTTGATAACTAAATGTGATAACAATTCAATGAATGTTAACACAATAGTTGAAACCAAAAATGTAGATTTTTTTGAAAATATTTTTTCAATGAAACATAATATGAAAAAACTTGAGAATGTGCCTAGCAACATATCTGAAGAGGAAAATGTTGAGCACATCAATATAGAACTTAGAAAAAGTAAAAGAAGAAGGAAATAAATAAATTTTGGAAATAATTTCTATATTTTTTTAGTTGAGAATGACCTCAGACTTACAATGAGGCAATAACTTCACTTGATGAACCTTTTTGGAAAGAAGCAATTCAAAGTGAATTGGAATCAATAATTTCCGATATTCATACGTGGGAGTTAGTTGATTTACCACTTGGTGCTAAAACCATTGGATGTAAATGGATTTTTAGAAAGAAGTTAAAACTTGATGAGTCAATAGATAAATGTAAAGCATGGTTGGTTGCTAAAGGTTATAAACAAAGGAAAGATATTGGTTTCTTTGACTTTTTTTCTTGTAACTATAATTTCTTCTATTTTAATTTTGATTGCTTTAGTTATCACTAACAATCTTGTTATTCACCAAATAGATTTTAAAAACTGTGTTTTTAAATGGTGAATTAGAAGAATAAATTTTTCTGAATCAACCTGAAGATTATGTAGCTTCTGTTAATGAGCATAAAATTTGTAAATGAGTAAAATCATTATATGACCTAAACTAGTTCCAAACAATGGCATGATAAATTTGACAGCGTGTTATTATCAAATGATTTTAAGATTAATGAGGCAGATAGCTGTATATTATAAATCTATGAATAACATGTGTATATATTTGTATGTGAATAACATGCTTATTATGAGAACAAATCTTGAGATAGTCAATGAGACTAAAATATTTTTGGCCTCTAATTTGATATAAAAGATATGGGAGAAGCAGAAGTGATTTTAGGAATAAAATTAACTAGAACATGTGATGGTATCATGCTCTCTCAAGAGCACTTAGTTATAAGATATTAAGAAAATTTAGTTACTTTGAGAGTAAACCTGTTTCTATTCCTTATGATGATAACTATCAATTAAAGAAAAATAGAGAGTAAAGTTTATCACAATCTGAGTATGCTCAAATTATTGGTACATAGTTTGATGTATTTGATGAACTACTCTAGACCTGACATTACATATGCAGTTGGTAGATTGAGTAAGTACACTCAGAATCCTAACAAGGAACACTGGACAACTTTAACCTGAGTACTCAGATACTTGAGAGGTACTCATGACTATGGGTTGATGTATAGTGGATTTTCTGTTGTACTAGAGGAGTATAACGATGCTAACTGGATATCTGATTCAAATGAGATGAAATCCACATGTGGATACGTATTCATTATTGCTTATGGAAATCTTCCAAACAGACTTGAATAGCTCAGTCCACTATGGAATCCGAGTTTATAGCCTTAAAGAAGGCTGGATCTGAGGTTGAGTGGCTTAGAAACCTCTTAATAAATATCTATATATGAACGAGACCGGCTTTGTCCGTGTCTATGCATTGTGATTGCCAAGTTGCGATAGCCAGAGCAAAGAATAAAATTTATAATGGAAAAATAGGCATATATGCCTAAGACATAATACTGTGAAGCATATGCTTGTTACTGGGAAGAAATCCTTAGAATTTGTGAGGTCAGAGTTGAATTTGCCTATTTTCTAACAAAACTACTAGGCAAAAATCTAGTGATGAATACATCGAGGGGGATGAGAATTATGCCTATAACAATAGTCAATAATGATGGTAACCCAACCTATGTGAATGGAGATCTCAAGAAGTAAGTTCATATAGGTAAAAATAAGTTACTGGTTGATTAGACAAAGTGGACTATCATCTTTATCTTTTGAGAATCCCTCCCTATGGTGTAGATAGTGCAAAACTATAACGTAAAAGGTTGAATCTATATTCTTAATGAATTTCATTTCCCTTATGGGTGGTGTGTTTAGTTGCCGTACACACTTGATGGATTCACCTATATGAGTGTGGAGGCGGGGCCGCCTCCTATGAGAGTCTAGGCAGACTCTTTAGAGCGCTCATAAAAATCTAGGTAGGACGCAAGGCCTATTCACGCCAACCTGTTATGAACAGGTTTAGTATAGAGTTAACAATGTGGGTAATTAGTTGTCCGATTTACAATAAGAAATCTTGGTTCATAGAAACATAATTTCACCAAGTTTTCTGTAAATCACAACTTACTTCCCTTAGGACTGGTTCATAGTCCAAAAGACACCAGTTCCAATGCATTGGGTTCTCAAGGTTCTTTGGTTACATTCGATTACTTTTGTATTTTGAAATATTTGAGGGATTGTTGTATAAATGGGATATTTCAAAATATATAACTATATTAGGAATATTTTGTTTTTACTCAGAAATACCAAGTCAATTGCACACGTCCCAAAATATCAGGCATGTTCAGATATCGTGTAGGTTGAGTGCAGATATCATGCATGTTTAGACGTGATATCTGCATGTTGAGTCTAAATATCATGTAAGGTTGATTGTGCATTCAGTTCCTAATCTTGTGCGTAGAGCCATTGTATGTTTTGGCTATAAATATAGCTGAGTTATGCGACCTTGAAACATATAATACCTCCAGAATTTCACTTTTTAGACTACCTCATTACTAAATTCTTTTCACTCAGTTTGGTTCAATTCGTTCAAAATTTGCCAAATACTATATGCCTAATTGGTAATGTGGTTCAAGTTTTGGCTTCTAGTGTTAGTATTCTACAATTCTATTATCTCCAGATGACCTCTGCACTACGAGTCTACGTTTGTAGAGGATTGAACTGTTGTATCCTAGAGAGTCGAAACATCATCTCAGATGGGCGGATTTACTGTTAAGGGCAGGGTTTTCACACGCCTCAGCTAAGTTGATATATAATTTTATTTATTATATTCCTATTTATCTTCTTGTCCAAATCACTATTATATCTGTTGCCCTATGCATTAATTTTTTTCAATAATCTTTCAGCGTAGATATCAAGATTAGTACTGTGTTAGTCTCAAATAGACTTCTTTCATTTGGACATAGAAAATTAGTGTTCTATGAAAATCTGATTAGTGGCATATAATTTATGTCGTATCTGTATTAATATGTTAGTGTGAAAACTGGCTGATTTCAAGAGTGCTTAATTGCACAATAAATAAAATTTTGTGTGTGAATGTGCATGATGTGTTGTCAGGAAGCAAAATAAGAGTTTTGTGAGCAATATATTATATGTATGTGGAGAGAGAGTAATATATTATGTGTGTGTTTAGTGGAGGACTAGAGTTGTATAAAAGCCTCGAGTTAATATTTTAGTTCTGAATTATCGACTGGGAAAATTAGAAACTATCGTGTAAATTTTATTTTTTAGGAGTAAGTTTACAATTTGTAAATATACCGATTGAATTTTACTATTCCAATTCAATTAAAACTTTTTATTTCCGGTTAGAAAACAAAGAGTTTGTATTGGTAGGATACGATATTTTGATTGCACCCGTGGAAGCCAATACCTAATCCACAGAGAAAAAGAGAGAGTGACTTACAGCGATGAAGGGATCAAAACGGATGAGGGCATAACAACTCCAGCAAATGCTAGTGACGAAAGAAGCCACAGAAAGAAAAAGTGGCATATACTCCACACTTTTTGTCATAATCACCAGCTTCTGCATCACACATTTTCTGTACGTTAATCAAACCAACCAATTAATTTCAACGTCTAGAAAATATTCTGACAATACAAGTAAACTTAATTCGCCAATTTTCTCGAGAAGGAAAATTTGTATAAGAGGGTACACGAATTATGTTATATATATATATATATATATATATATATATATATATATATATATATATGTATGTATGTATTTAAGATTCATTATATTTTGTGATTATTGGTTGTTAAGGTGCATGGACTTGCTTTTGGAATGACTATATATATATATATATATATATATATATATATATATTACCATGACTGATAATGGTGAAGCATACATCAAAGCATTAGCAAACACGCAAACGCTTCCTATAATGGTAGAGCGAAGCTTGATGGGATGGACTAGAGTGATAACCACAAGGCCAAAAACGAGGACGAACATGGCCTGAGCAAGCATTATTAGTAGCACTCTAATCCTCTTCTTACGATCAGAAGAGTGATAGACATAGAGAACCAGGTAGACTAGCTCGATAACAAATCCTGAGCCATTAATGGTTATGATAAGAAGGCTATGAGGGGTCACCATGGGTAGTCCATACAACCCCCAAAGCCCACAGTTTATGAAGGTTGCAAGGTATGGGACTGGTGAGTACTGTTCCACTGATCCTTTCTTCCATATTCCAATAAAAGTTGGCCTGCATGCATGCACATCAAGAGAATATTATATATATATATATATATAATCTCATGTGTTGGATGGCATATATATATATATAGTTGCACCCTTATTAAAAAATTGAATTCAAAATTACCCTAAAGATTTGGCGCTTGTATTTAATTTTCTCAAAATCATGCGCGCATATATAAATATATGTATTATTGCAAAGAATAGGAATGCAAGCTTACACCGGTGACAAGAACAAGGTGAGTGCAATGAAGTTTCCTGAAAATCAACAAAACAAATTCACTTCAGCTTCACAATATAACAGAATTAGGAAAAAAAAAATGTTCAAAACCCAAACATAATATATATGCAGTTCTTTCTCTACCGCACACATCAATTTTTTTTAAAAAAAATAAAATTGTCATTTTAAGGATAGAGAAATTTTTCTGTGTATATATAGAAATATATATACAAAAAATTAAAGTGTTGCACTAATTAATTAAGGTTAGATAAGCTAAAACGTGTTTGTTCTTTTTGGTGTAAAATTCAATCAATATAATCTACGTACGTACGTACCTACTATACCAACTACTGTTCGAGCAGTATCTCTAGAAATCATGGCTGTGACCAGAAGATGGAGAAAAGATTAAGAGAGTTTGAGAGCAGACTGGTGAGAGAATGAATGAAGTCAGTAAATATAATGAGAAAAGGTTATGTGTGTGTGTGTGTATATATATATATATAGAGAGAGAGAGAGAGAGAGAGAGAGAGAGAGGAGGATAAAGAAGGGTTTGTTTGGCTTGGTCAAGTCTATGCCATTAATTATCAAACTTTTTCCTTTCTCTTGCATGACGTAACATTTACAAGAACAAATGGAGAGAGAGAGAGAGTATTAACTGGTTTTGGACAGGAACTGAGCATCTGTTGCATGAATTTTCTTCGTAACGGCCAACCTAAAATCACTTTTTGTACGTTTACACTGAATTTTAAAGTCAATCTTATGCTCATCCTTGCCCGCATAAAGCTGGATTTGCATGCAGAGTAGTTATTTGGCTGTCCCTTTGCAACCTTAACCTTTACCAACTGGGGTGCCCATACAGTTCCTATAATCATTTTAAAATGAAAATAAATCATAAAATTAGTATCAAATTAATAATGGTAGTGTATCAGTACGGCTACAAATAAATTAATCATGTTCGCCCTCAAAAATTTGAGAAATTATTAGATAATTCCCACCGTGCATGTGAGACGAATGCAAGAATGATGATGATGATTAGGTAATGTAGAAGATGTGATCCTAATGTAAGCTCAAAACCCCTTCCCCCGTGCCTGCGCGGCGGCGAATTTATATATAGCTTTTCTTCTTCAATTGCTAACGATATCTCTTAATTTTTATTTCTTCTCTCTTTTACTTTCTAAATTCTTTTGATTTTTCTAGAAAAAATAAATTACATTCCCTTTCTTCAATTAAATCATAATTTTTTCTCATCAAAGTTGTTTTTTTTTTTTTTCACTTCTTAAAATTCTTCTTTTGCACTTTTGTATGATGTATGTAGGGTTGCATAAAGAACCGTAGGAACCGGAATCGTATGGAACCGTACCTGAACCGAACCGTCGGTACGGTTCCGATTCCATTTTTTAAGGAACTGTTGAACACGGTTCCGGTTCCAGTTCCAGGCCCAGCAGAACTGAACCGAACCGAACCGAACCGAACCGTAGGTGACGGTTCCAAGGAACCGGAACCAATCCGGAACCGTTAAATTAGTTATATAATTATATTAGTTATTAGTCTTATTACTAATTTACTATTATAATATTATGATAATATTATACAAACACCAAACATATATGGTTAAACTACATTTATTATCAATAATATTGTATTATATTATATAATGATTCAATATATTAGATTGTAAAATTGAAAAAAAAAAAAAACCCAGAGAACCGCTGTTCGGAACCGAATCGAACCGTTGGCTACGGTTTGGTTCGGTTCGATTCCACCTCCCAACGGTTCCGGTTTCGGTTCAAAAAATAGGGAACCGTTGGGACGGTTCCGGTTCCGGTTCCTCCAGGAACCGTAGGGAACCAAACCGTGTGCAGCCCTAGATGTATGTACTGCAATGTCTTTTTCTCTTCTTATTCTTTTTTTTTTCTTTTTCTTATTTAAATTTATTACTATAATTTTATGAACTCAACGTGTGTATTTTATATTTCTGAAATTTTCTTTATTAATTGTAATTTTTTATGAATAATGACGAAATATTGATTAATGCACTGTCACCACACTTCCAAAAGATTACTGTCTTGGTACACTTTTAATTGTCATGTTAATTAAAAAAAATTACTTTAACATGTTCAACATGCTTCCCTTAAATAGATTTATGGTTCCATTATTATTTTTATTGAGGCTATCATGTATCGCTAAATCGATTGAGGCTAATTAAATCAATGAAAAACAGAGGGCATCTGTGCAATGTGACATAGATTATGAGGTTATCATGCATTGCTTTCAAAATACAAAGACCCATTGAGGACAATTGTAATTATAGTCAATGGAAATATTACCATTCACATCAACTAGGAAGAAGAAAAATATTACCGATCAATATTTTAGTTCTTATATTTATCAAGTATTTATCTTTCTTATACTACTCCTTGTTAGCATATTGTTTTGCATTGGTTTTTTTTCTTGTTTGTCTTTTGATTTGAACCATTTATATTTGTTATGTTAGTTGATTTTTATTTTTATTTTTATCAAGTACATTGTGTCACCTGAAATGAAATCTTCATCTCTAATCCCGACCAATCAGATTGAAGAAATCATGCAAGTTATGGAACCAAAAAATTGAATGAATTTGACACATTTAATTGCATAACTTCTTATTAGTGAAAATCACATGGTTCCGGTGCATTGGTTCATTTTTAAGCTTAGCTTGGGTTTGGTTTATGTTTGTAATGTTATTACTCTATTAATTAATCAAGGAAAATGGTGTAGAAGATGAATTAAGCCCGGCTGAGGTGAAAATTTTTACATTCGTCCAAACGATTAAGTATGCCTGCATGACTTTTGCTATATTATATAGGAATATATAAAAATTGTGGAATTTTATGAGATAGCTATTTGAGTAGGTGAGAAGTACTAGTAATTTATTAGGCTTGTACGTATATGTAGTATATTAATTAATTAATTGTACTTATATATAGTACATTAATTAATAAAATGAAAATCTTTCCAAGTTAGTGAAAAAAAGTAATCCACCAACCGTGTGAGTGGGAGTTGTATCACAGCCATCAGTCAACTGAAAAATTATATGTCGCAACGGTAACACACGTCACATAACTAATGTAGTAATATTATAATTCAAATACATGCAAGCAATGTGTTAGAGGAACATAGTTAACTTGAATCACAACTCAATAAATATAAATCATGTTTAACTGTATGAATATGTCAGTCATATTTTTTCAACACATAGACTTGCATGGATGGTGATATCAAGATAGTTATGCGATGTGGCACCACCGTTGCAATGTATAATTTCTCGAAGTTTTTTAAATTTTATTTATTTTATTAAAAGAAGAAAAAAAGGAACAGAAAAAGTAAAGTAAAAGAAAACACATATTTAATAAAAAATCTAGATTAACAGTTGAAAATTGATTAGTTTAATAAATTAGCTCATAAATATTAATTAATTCATTCCATCACTCAAACCCGAACTCTACAATGTAACTTGAGTCCTCATATACAATCTAACTCTTACTTTCCATATATTTGTTCATGGCATAGATCGATTGGGTGATTATCAAGTCATGATCGATCTTTAATTATAAAATCGCCATTATCGCGTGATCGTGAACAGGTTAGTCATAGCTAAGATGTGAGCTTGACATGCATATGATGTTGCACTTGTGAACTCACTTTTGACTCGGGAGGGAGCCAGAAATTTTTATTTGCTGGAGAGCCCAACTAGTATCACGTAATTTGAATTTGAAAATTTTATAAATTAATTGTGTAATATATTTTTCTTTATAATATAAGTCTTAGTATATATATGGAAGAAAATATAATTTAAAATGTTAGAAAAATGCAACTTAAATAAATAGAGATGAAAAATTAAATGAAAAGAAAAACACACATAGAGAAGAGAAAATAATAAGTCAAATGTTAAAAGATAATTGGAAAAAAAAATTATTAAAAATTTAGTTTTTCTTCTTTCAATTTGAGTATTTTGGTTCCAATTTTAGAAAGATTTATGATTATTATTTTAATGGAAGAATAAAAAAAAATAGTATGTATATATGATATATATATATATATATATATATTTTTTTTTTTTTCAAAAATTCAAACAATTTATATATAAAATATAGGTGGGCGTCATTCATTGGTCAAGTTGGTAGAGCGCCTAAGCTCTCTGAATAGAGGTATGCCCATGTTCGAGTCCCCCTTCCCTCATATTTGCTAGAAAAAAAAAATAAAAAGTATAGGTAATGGTAAAAAAACTATTGACACCCAAAAGTGGCGTGACACGTGACTGCCACTTTGGTGTTGACACTTTGGTGTTCTATAAAAATGATGACTCTGAAGGTTGATAGGAGTAGAATCATGAATGTTTTGGACTCTTGAAACTTCATCATTGACTTTTGATATGCGTGGACTCTCTCTCTCTCTCTCTCTCTCTATATATATATATATATATATATATATAATTGATCAGTTTACATTGAAGTTGGGCTCTTACAAGGGTATGCTATATTATTGGGAATGTATCTGCTAAATTTTGGACTCTGTGAATGCTGAAAGCTGCGAACAATAGGCTGATACGGGAAAAGCTAGCTAAGTGCATAAGTCCAAGTGTGACTTGGACTTTATAGGGATGTAGGGGATAGAGTCAACCACAATGGTCATTGGAAGAAAGACAACAAAATGGGATGGAGATGAGGCCGAGCACACAGATGAAAACAAATCGGCTCGAATATCAGAATGCTAGGCCGAGAGTGATATCTAATTATTAGTCAGAACAATCATTGGTTGAAAGATTTCTCTTATCTCGTCTTCTTCGATCTAAGTTCAAGAAAAGAAGGGGACAAATGAGAAGATGGAAGACAAACAGGGTTAAGATAAGAGAAAAAAGGAAAAGAAAAATAATCAGCCACCAACGGCTAATCAGCTGCCAGTGGTAAATGAAAGAAGAATTAATCAGCTAGCCTACGACAGAGGCCAGTTGACTGATTTAATTAATCAAGAAAGTTACTTTCTTCCAATTCTAGAAGAAGACCCAAGTAAGGGTTTTGATGGAGAAAGCATGGTCGATCATCCATGTATTTGCTTACAAAAGTGAAGAACTTTGTCCTCCACGTAAACCTCCAGACCTAGGGGGCAACAAAATTGGATAAAGGTAAAGTCAGACTCATGGAAGAAAATAAATTGGCCAGTCAATGTAAAGTTTTCTGTGGCCGATTCCAAATTTCCTATTAAAAATCGTAAGTTTGGAATACCAGCATCGGCTAGTGTGAAAAAGAGCTTGGCTGATGCTGACTTGAAAAAATTGCCCAAAGACATATATCGGTTGAGGATTGAACTTCATTGACCAACCGATAAAGAAATTCAAGTCTATTGGAACAATGCCATTCATCCGATCGGCCCATATGACATTGCATAATAATTTGATCCTAGCCAATCATAACTATGCTATGATAAATTTGGGTATATGGTTGGCCGATGGGCATCTGCCAACTTTTATCAGGCTGTGCAAGAATCGTTATTAGCCATCTTTAAAGGGAAGAATGAAAGGTCATGTTCAGCCAGTGTAGTAGGGCTGACTTGAAATAAAGACCACCTCAATGGTGATCCAGAATAAATGAAGTGCACATTGTTTGAGAGTGCTTTTGTTTGTCATTTCTTTTCAGGTCATAGTTCCATCAACTATGGTTATAAAAGGTTCCTTCCAGTATCATAGCTTGATTAGCCAAAAGACATTTAAAATTAGGGGGCAATTGTTGACACCAAAAAGTGGAGTGACACGTGGCTGCCACTTTGGTGATGTTATTGATAAGAAATTAACAAATTCATGGAAAGAGAAACATATTAACAAAGAGATATTAGTGAAATTGGACTCTATCAAAAGTCCATAAAAATGATAACTCTGAAGGCTGATAGGAGTAGAATCATGGATGTTTTGGACTTTTGAAGCTTCGTCATTGACTTTTGATATGCGTGGACTCTATGTGTGTGTGTGTGTGTGTATATAATTGATTAATTTACATTGAAGATGGGCTCTTACATGGGTATGCTATATTATTGAAAATGTATTTGCTAAATTCTAGACTCTGTAAAGGCTGACAGTTGCGAACAATAGGCTGATACGGGAAAAGCTAGTTGAGTGTATAAGTCCAAGTGTGACTTGGACTTTATAGGGATATAGGGGATATAGTTATTCACACTTTGGACTCTAGATTAAGTCTACGTATTGGTAAACTTTTCATGGATAAAGACTTTTATAATCAAGTTACCACTATGAAGTTTGCTATACAGAATATATGTATAACATGGTCTGTGTATATGTATGGGTTAGTTTGTATTAGACAAGGACTTTTCTGAAGATGGATTACATTGGAAGACTTTGGTGAATCATGGACTCTATATAAGTGAAGGCTGATGACTGCGACAGTAGGCTGAGGGCTACAATAGGCTGGCTGTGTGGATGAGTGCAAGTGTGACTTGGACTCTTTGGGAGTTTAGTAGGGGATCAATATCAGCTTGTTACTTAAAGGATCAGTTATATAGAGGTCATGTTAATACGCTACAATCAAAGGGACTTGAAGACACGGTGCATTATGATATATTTTATTTATTTCCTTTTATGTAATTCTTTTATTTCATTATTATCTTGTAATTTAGGGTTATAGATAGTGATGTAATTTTTTGATACAAATAAATGAATGAAACTCTATATTAAAGGTTCCCACAACCACAACAAAATAATTGCATCACGTGCAATCTATCTCTCTACCAATATTCTCCCAGAATATTGCTCTGAGTCTTACTCGATCTATATCTCCCTCATAATTTCTTGCTCTCGGCCTCCTCTAATCAGTCTATCTATCTACATCTCCCTCACTTTCTATCTCCGTCTTTGCTATCTCCCTCCTTCTACCTCCCTCCTTGCTACAATTCAGTCTCATAATTCTTTGCGCATAATTAAAATTCATCTTAATTGAGGCAAAAAGAACTCAATAGAGAGTTTCGTATTCTCTTTCCCTAGTCAATCGCCTGATCCAACACAACCTTCAAAGGAGATACTTGTGTTTGACAAACTGTTTACATCGAGCTGATATCATGGCTCTGGCACGCCCACAACGTTGACAATTCAATCGGCCAGCCTGGCTGATTAATTGATACTGAACAAAAACTGACCCAAAGCAAAGGCAAGCCTAATTGTTGTTGACATATTTGTCATTTTAGTCTCGTAACACTTTTGTTTTTTAGTGCTTCTAAAGCAAAGGCAAGCCCAAATGTTGTTGACATTTTCATCATTTTAGTCTCATAACACTTTAGTTTTCCTCCTTAGTAATACTCCTAAGACTTTGCCAATGGAAATTAACAAATAATTCTAGATAAGTTTCCTATAAACACTATCTAACAAAATGTTTGACAAAAAAAGTTCATGTAATTTTATTAAACATGAAATTTTCCTTCTCTCTCTTGAACTGATATAATGTAGATTATTCATGTTATATGTAAATATAAATACAGTAATAATATGTTACACGGAATTTGGAATTTAAAAGTAAAGCTAAAAAATTCAAGGTAAATTTTTTTATGAGTTTTAAGGTTTTATTTCCAAACTCACTATATTTTGGGGCCAATTAATGTGTTTGAAGTTTTTTGGACAATGGAAATTTTGTATAAATTTTGAAAAATAAAATTTTAAAAAATAAATTTTTAAAGGGGTATAAACAAAATTTTGAAACAATTAGGGAGCATGAGAAGGTGAATTTTTTTTTAATGAGTTTTAAGGTTTTATTTCCAAACTCACTATTTTGGAGTCAATTAATTAGTGTTTGAAGTGATCCCCTAGCGTCTTTCATCCCCCCGAGTGGCACTAACGCATGCATTGAGTTAGCATGTAATCATCATTGTTGCTATCACTATGCATAAGAATGACATCAAGCACACGTGCATATACGACATGTGTCACGTTTCTGCAATAAATAAATACATTTCACACACATATACATATGCTACATGCAATACATCAACTCCAACTAAGAAATTATACAATACCCTAGAGGTACTGATGATGTGGCATTCTCGACAAGTATAAGTCCTCCATCTCGTTTGAAAATTACCAATTTCTCTACAATCAAGGAGAAATGGAGGGCTTACACTTCTCAAGATACCATATCATTAGTATCCCTGGAGTATTGTACACTTTCTCCAACTCATGATGCCTGCGGGTTGTGTATATTTGTCTTTTTAATTACAATAAAGAGAGGAGCAGTAAGGGATGAGGATCCTTTCCTCTAGAATCTGTCCCGAGTGTCGTATAATGTGTTTAGATTGTAATAACTTTAAATTGACAATACAATAAATTTAAATTATAGGAGGTGATATTCGAACTCCCCTTTTCAACGATTATACTTCACTTATATTTTTCTTTTAAAGAAAATGACAAGAAGGTCATTAAACTCATTAATGCATCATCTCTTATTTTATAATACTATAATTATCCTTTATATTATAATATATATAGATATATATATATTTTTTACCTTCTTTGCTTCCTATTAGCACAAGAAATTGCTTGGCTGATTTCCTACCAATTAATTTGCTGCACATACCCAAAAATCTAAGAACATAATATATTTTTTAAGAGGAAAAGAGAATCCTTCTTTCATTCATTTTTTTAATTATTTATACAAGTTGAAATTGGAATCCCTCTAGGATTTCAATTTTTATATTTGCAGCTATCTTTTCTCTCAAGCACATAGATTCCTAACGTGAGTTAGACTGATGTCTTCATTGGGCCGATTTGGCCTTTAATAGGGTGACTTGGCCCATTCTTTCTTTTAAGGCTATCTTTTGGGGCTTTCTACTGAACTTTAGGCTTAATTCCTCATGGATTTGGCTATTCGCGTGTCAGTCAGCCCATGTGAACAGCTAGGGGATTTTTATCCCTACACTTTGCCCCCAATTCCTTTCAGTATGAGCTTGCCCAAATAGGAGGAAATTTCTATAGATGCCTTCATCATTTTATTGCCTGTATCGAGGACCCTCATTAATGCTGAGGTACCAGCGATGACAATAAGCACATAAGTGACCCTTTTACGTTACCTTTGTGCTTTTTGTCTTGACACTTCATTATTTTCAGCCACAAATCTTCTGTAACTGCTTCTCTTTCAGATTCATTTCCTTTGAATTTTCTGGTACCGATTTATTTTCAAAGGTCAGTTTTCATTCTTTTACCCACATCTTTTTCTCTTTACGATGTCCTCGAGCAATAGCGACCATACTCATTCTGATAACTATGAGATTGATATGTCTAGTTCATCTCTTTAGATCATAGAAACTGTCCAACCCATTGTTACTGTTGAGGAAGTAGTGATAGGCGTTGAATGTTACGCATTCTAGCCTCTTAACTTATGTATTTTATTCTCTTAGTGATAGATTATTTTGTTATTTTACTTTGTTTTAGTGTTTTCTGTATTTTCAGGGCCTTAATGATTATTTCAGTTAAAACCATGATTTTGGGCTTTTAAAGAAGACATCCAAGATGGTTAGATGAAGCCTACATCTAGGAGATCCATTCAACCATTTATTTTAACTCAAATCAGCCCAAGGAAGAGGTCCAAGAGAATTACAGCTGCTTAAGAAGGTTTCGGGCCTGAAGCCCAAATCTGCTCATAATACAGTCTTAATCCCATTTTGGAAAAAGGACAAGAAGTCTTATTTTTGAGCCTCAAATTGACTTAATCTTCTTGCATGATTGAACAAAATTTGATTCTGCACACTTTTGTATTTCACAAAAATTCTGTGAATCGGACTTCTAGTGGGTCAAAAGTTGGGCCGAACGTCAGCAGGAAAAACCCACCTGATTAGTGCTGCGGGAAAACCTAATTAATTCCTAATTGGATTAGGAGTTTGGTGTATTCTCTTGGGGAATAAAATGAAGACTTGGAGGCTGAGTTGGAAAAGAGATTACAGAGATTGGAGAGTCTGAGAGGGCTGAAAAGAGAACAGAAACATATTTGCAGAGCCATTGGAGAGCGAAGTCATACGCATAATTCATGAAGATGATGCCTTCTTTCTCAACAGTTGAAGCTTCTTCTTCTACCATGAGCGGCTAGTTCATCCACTAGGGTTTTGATGTAGCCCTAACAAAGCATCAATGGTTTGATTGTTTTAATTATTGGGGACCTTTATATACATGCATAGATTGTGTAATTTAGAGGATTCTTATTATAAAATTGAGCAATAAAAGTCTTGTAAATTCAATCTCAATGATTTCTTATCTTATCTTAGATATTTAGTTGTTGTTATTGAACTCAATCTCTCTTATTTTCTGTGATCATGAGAGTGATTATTACACAATGGTAATCACTGAATATATCATTAAAAGATTTGATGGATTATGCCTAGAGAAGATGAACCATACTGTACTCTAGATTAGAGTAGTTAGGTAGATGGCCCATGCCAATCGAAGATAGTCCATGACTTAGCCTTAATCATATGTTATCTTCTTGACGGATGAAGGTGAGCTTGTAGCCACCGACACCACTTATGCATGATGTAATTCCCCATAGTTGATTCAATTGACCGTTAATTGTGGAGTTAGTGGTGAAGACAAATACCCTAGATTTCTCTCATATTATCTTCACTTTCTATTTTACTTTGATTTATTTTATTTTACTTTTTAATTAGTTTAAAAAATAAATTTCTCCTATTTATAAATTTAATTAGAATTAATTCAGTATTCCAACTCATCAGACCATAATCCCTGAGGTACGATACCCCTTTCGATAGCCCTATTCTGCAAGGAATTCATTTTATTGCGAAGTGTGAAAATTTTTAATTGATATACTTTTTGAGTCACACTCACACACGAATCAAGTAGTCACATTTGACCAGGGTATGGCCGTTGCTCTAGTGACTAAGCAGTTAGTTGATGTTGAGAGGATTCGGAAGGAATGTCGTATCCCTAGTGATGTCATAATCGAGGGTTACCCCTTGGATTCTAACTATAGTACCGGTGAAGGAGTCAGAAAAGGTGAAGTCCATATTTTGGTTTCTCATTTGAAAACTTTTAGGTTTCCTCTTCATCATTTCTTCAGCTTTATTCTTTACAAACTGAGGCTTGCATTGCTTCAATTAAATCCTAATTTCCTTCACATCGTTTGTTGTCTACTTTCTTTAAATCATGTTTACAAATTGAACTTAGGTCTAAATAACCTTTTGTTCAGCTATTCTCTCCACCTAGTTAGATTAGAGGACAACAACTATCATCTGTTCCCTAATAAGAATATAAAGATTTATGTTGATGCCCCCACTTTTGGCAAGTTGTAGAAAGAAAAGCTTATTTTGGTGAAGGAAGCTTGGAGTGTTAGGGCCCCTCAGCGCTTGTCACGCCTCGAGATCCGAACCACCGGGACTCCCCCAGTCCGAGCTAGTATTTTGAGTAGTGAGGTGTCATGATCGCCCGATGGCCACTTCATGACCCAGATAGCCATGACAAGTCATTAAGATCACCCCGGTTGCCACTCGGACCACTAGGATCATTACATACATCGGAAGTCTTTACATTAGTTAAATACGTCAATCTCGTACTAGATACATTACAATGATTAACCAATCTAAATTGTAATCACAAAATCAGTGGAAACATACGTTATATCGCTAATATCATGTCTACATGCATACATAAGCCAGTTATGTCCACTATGTATACATTGTATTAGAATGATACATATATTGGTCTCTTGAACACACAGAGTCCTTGCTGGTTTCACATAATCGAAAGTACTATTTTGTATGATCAAAAGTGTTCGCACAATCAAAAACATGGTTTTGCATGATCGAAATGGTTCGCATGATCAAGGTCTTATCGAAGTACTATCAAAGAATTCCATCCCCCGAGACTTCTGACAATCCACAACCTTGCAATTTTTTGTATGATCGAAACCTTAGTTTCACATGATCAAAAATCCTGATAATGCAAAACAAGGGTTTCGCACAATCAAAACCTATCTCTGCAGAAAATCCTCCAGCCTCACAGCTTGGTCATTTTTGGTCCAATATCCATCCTTAACACATCTATGCAATACGTTTCACATATACATCAACACAACCATTCTCACAAGTTTATACATATGGAAATAAACATAAATGAATGGATTATCATTTAAACATCTAGCATTCTACTATGATCAATACCATGCTCACAATGTATGAAATCATAAGTCATGAACATCATATGATAAAATTCATATATAAACGTATACAACCACAAAGCATAAACGATACTTGTTCTCGGAACATAAATGGACATTACATATTTGTCACATGCACATAGTTCACAATCAGGACATGCATTCAAATAAAGCAATATAAAGTCTTTAACTGAAATCGAAACTGCTCCACGCCAACTCTACCGTTCGGGAGACTCCGCCACCTCATTTCTATTTCCTAAAAAAAGTTAATCTTTATGGGATAATAAATCACACGCTCAGTAGGAATGTCTAAAACATAATTCCATAAGTCCTGTGAATACCATATAAACATACATTTGTACTTAATCATGTTAAACAAATATCCATGTATCACAACCATATCATAAGCAAAGTGTAAAACAACATGATATGCACAACTCCCTCATCCTATCCACACATCTATTGGTCTCCAATTTCCTTGAACAACCAATCCTATTTAACTAAAACTCATTTACCAGATCACTTCATGAGGGTTACCTTTATCGGAATACCTCACCACAAATCAATCCACGAAGGTTACCTTTACTAGAATACCTCACGAGGGTTACCTTAACCAGAATACCTCACTGTTCACCGAGTGGACTTTACCGCCCAAATTGAACTCTACCATCCTCATCATGCACTTCCCAATGAATGAAGATATATTCAATATGCTCATAATAAACGTACACATGCGATTCAAGCTAATGTAGCATTTATTTGTCATGTTTGTACAATTTCCAAATAAACCTCCCATACTCTCACATTGAACATATTTCATATATTGCACCTTTCATACCACTTATATAGATACTTAATCATGTTTCACATTTAAACATACTTCTAAGACATTTTATCAAGCACATAAGTGTCATCTTCACACATACACAGGGATTCACATAGTTACTTCACAACTCAACCTTAACATGCTTATACACTCATCTAAGGCAATTATAAACATGCAACTACATCAATTAACATTGATAATTCATTAAATGACATAATTTAGCATGCTTTGATATTAAAAAATATCTAATTATACCCACATACCCAATTGGTTGTCATAGATAACCAATATACTCACAAAAACTCCAGATTCTATGGGTTATGCATCACTACCTCAATTTAGAAGAGCTTCCAAATTATTTTCCCCAATTCTCACCAAAAATTAAACTTTATCCTAAATTAATTCCAGATAGATCAAACTTGAGCCCTCAATGCATATACCGTTTCTCTCTTCTTTGGCGTTGCCCAATTCTCGGCCTAAGCTTTTCAAATTTGATAGAGAAGTGAAGAAGATGATATAGCTATATATAGATATGTATTGTTCTTACCATTCAGTTGAAGAGAATGAGAAATGATGGCTGGGCCATTCTCTTTCCATTTATAGATTTTAACCTTTACTTATTTACAAAAATGCCACTACCTTTCACTAAACATTCTCGGGCTCTATTTTTGATTTTCGTAACTTCGATTGACACAAAATCTACTTCATAACACATAAAATATTTTATTTAAGTTACCCTCCAAATTTGGTGTCATTTTGACACTTGCAAATTTTTTGTGCCTGCGGGACAGGACCCGAAAAAGTCAACTTTTGCCAAACGCTCCAAAATTTTTTCAAAACCTTAAATAGGTTTTCAAAATATGAATTTTACATTTAAAATACATATATAATCATTTAAAGTATTAATATGACAGTAAATGAAATTAAAGAAAAATCGGCCAAAAATGGTCACGATTCTTACAACATACCCAACTTAAAATGATTTCATTCCCGAAATCAGGCCATACCTGAAGGAAACAAGTCAGGATACTTAGAAAAAACTTCCTACTCTCATTCCCAAGTAGGTTCCTCAACATTGTGATGATGCCACAAAACCTTGATCAAAGGAATGGTCTTACCCTTTAGACTTGTTCTTTAGCATCAAGAATTTGAATTGGTCTCTCCTCATAGGTGACATTCTCGTCAACCTCAAGGTCTACCCAACTTAAGACATGTGATGGATCATGTTCATATTTCCTCAACATTGAAATAGGGATTACGTTGTGAACCTTTTCTAACTATAGTGGTAAAACCAATCTGGAAGCTACCTCACCAACACACTCAAGGATCTCAAATGGCCTAATCTATCTAGGAAATAACTTGCCACTCCACCCAAAATGCATCAATCCTTTCTATGGAAAAACCTTCATAAATACATAGTCTCCCACCTCAAAGGATAACAGTCTCCTCCTCCGATCGGTATAGCTCTTTTGTCTACTCTGAGCTATCAACAATAGTTGTTTAATCAACTTGATCTTTTCTGTTGTCTCATATACAATATCTGGCCCTAAGGCTGCAATCTCACCCACCTCAGTCCAATAAATTGGAGATCTACAAGGTCTGCCATACAATGCCTCAAATGGTGCCATCTCAATATTGGCCTGATAACTGTTGTTGTACGCAAACTCTACTAGTGGCAAATGGTCCTCCTAACCACTGCTAAAATCAAGAATATAAACACGAAGCATATCCTCCAATATTTGTATGATACACTTTAACTGTCCATCAGTCTAAGGATGGAATGTTGTGCTAAAATGCAACTCAGTGTCAAACACTGTCTAGAATCCCTGCTAGAATCTCAAAGTGAATCGTGGATCCTTATCCTATACAATGGATACTAGAACCCCATGTAGCCTCATAATCTACTCCACATAATGCTTACTGAGCCTCCTCATATCATCAGTCGACCTCATAGGCAAGAAGTGAGCTATTTTGGTCAATCTGTCCACAATAACCCAAACTGTATCATTGCCCTTATTTGATCTTGAAAGACTCGTCACAAAATCCATGGTAATATGTTCCCATTTCCACTCTACCACTGGCAATGACTGTAATAACCCAACTGGTTTCTAATGCTCTGCCTTTACTTGTTGACAAGTATGGCATCTTGCCACAAACTGTACTACATCATTCTTTATACCTCGCCACCAATATTGATGTCTCACATTGTGATACATTTTTGTTCTACTAGGATGAACTGGAAAACGAGAATGTTGAAATTTTTATGATACATCATCACAACAATAAGAAGGAACTACCATCAATCCTCTAAATCATAGACCCCCATCAGAATGCAAGGTCCAATCTATCACTATCGTACCGTTAGTATTTTGAGTGAATGGCCTCCAACTCACTATTTCGCTTCTGTGCCTCAATCATCTTTCTCATAAGTATAGGTTAAGCTACCAAGCTAAACAACGTAGTTGGCTCACTATCGCCACTTAAGTATAATCCCAACTCTGAGAAATCTTCCATCATTTTCCATTCTTGTATAGCTATGCTAGCTAGAGTCTCATGAGACTTTCTGCTCAATGCATCCACCATTACATTTGCTTTCCCCATATGGATTGTAAATCAAAATTGTAATCCTCCATATACTCAACCTATCGCATCTGTCTCATGTTCAAGTCATTTTAGGAGAAAAAGTACTTGAGACTTTTATGATCTAAATACACCTTGAATTTCTCACCATACAAGTAATGTCTCCACCCTTTTAAGGCAAAGATCACTGCCGCTTGCTCTAGATCATGCTTAGGATAATTATGCTTGTGAGTCTTTAATTGTCTAGACCCGTAAACAACTACTCCGTCACATTGCATCAATATACAACCTAGTTCGCTTCTTGAAGGATTACAATAAATCACATACCCCAAACCACGCTCGAGTATCAGCAAAATAGGAGCTGTAGTCAACCACTTCTTTAATTCACGAAAGGCTAACTCACATGCTTCATTCCACACAAACTTCACACCTTTACGAGTGAGTCGTGTCATAGGTGCTGGAATACTAAAGAAGTCCTTCACAAACCTTCTATAGTAGCCTGCCAAACCAAGAAAACTCTGAATCTCAAAGACGCTCTTTGGACTCTCCCAACTTATCACAACCTCAATCTTAGATGGATCAACTGAAACTCCACCTCCGAAAGCAACATGCCCAAGGAATTCCAACTCTTGGAGCCAGAACTCGCACTTTTCATACTTAGCATACAATCGGTGCTCTCTAAAAATTTGCATAACTGTCCTCAAGTATAACCCATGCTCCTCTTCTAAAGATGAGTACACAAGTATGTCATCCACAAATACTACCACAAAAGTATCAAGGTAGTCATGTAATGCGTAGTTCATCAAATCCATAAATATCGTCGGTGCATTAGTCAAACTAAATGGCTTACAAAGAATTCATAGTGTCCATATCACGTACGGAATGCCCTTTTATGGATATCCTCATCCTTCACTCTTAATTGGTAATATCCTGACCATAGGTCAATTTTAGAGAAATAGTGAGCTCCCTTTGATTAATCAAAAAGGTCATCCATCCTCGGCAACGGATACTTATTTTTGATTGCCACATGATTCAACTTTTGATAATCAATGCACAATCTCAAAGAACCATCTTTCTTCTTAGCAAACAATATTGGTGCTCCCCACAGTGATGCACTCGGTATAATAAAGCCTTTAGCTTTCAAATCATCTAATTGTCACTTCAATTCCACTAATTTCATCGATGCCATCCGATATGGTGACATGGAGATGGGCGCCGTACCTGGTATAAGATGAATCCCAACTCTACCTCTCTCTTGGGAGGTAAATCTATCAAATCCTCTGAAAATACATCCAAGAAATCACACACCACTGCCGGATATACCTCTCTCAGAATCTCCTCTCCCTCGGTCAAAGGACTAGCCAAGATAAAACTGTGTTGCTCTTGACTGCTAATGCCATAAAATGATGAAGTATAGGAGTCACTTTGATCTCCCACAAAACAAAAGTAATCGCCCTCGGGCGTGCAAATCGTCACTCTCCCTCTAAAATAGTCTATCATAGTATGGAACTCTGATAACCAATCCATCTCTAGGATGATATCAAAACTGCTCATATCTAGGAGAATAACACATCCCCCACAGATTCTATTAAGAATCACTGTACTGCTTACTGGTGTATTAACACAAGCTGCTTTACCCAATAGACTAATCTCTAGCCTAGTGTCCGTATAAATGATGTAGTAATAAATGAATAAGATGCACCTGAATCAGTCAATACACTTGCCCAAGAACTATACACCATAAATATACCTCTAACCACTAAAGGTCATGCTGAGGTGTTTGCCGGTGTCATTGCATATACCCTACATTATACCCTCTGATCCTATGCTCCACCAGCCCAAAAACTTGTCTATTGTGTGGATGCACTAGGGGTAGATCCCCTCACTGGTTTCGCACTCTGTGCAGACAAAGTTGGCTGCGATGGAGGCATGGCTCTATAGCTCGACTATGCAGTCACGGTATGAGTAGGCCTCTGCTGAGCACTCTATCCACCCTTATCATTCCTACCCTACTGTGGGCACTCTCTCCTCATATGTCCCTGCTGTCCACAACCAATGAATGTCATTGTGCTAGGTTAAATCATAGGACAATCCATCTTGAAGTGTACCGGTTGCTTACATTGGTAGCACACCCTTTCTGGTCTAGCATATGTTTAAGGCAAATGAATAGTGGGTGTCAAACGTGCCATTGGCTGTCCCACTAAACGCACTAAATGAGATGAACCACCCTTGAACTTCTTCCTTGCATATTCCTCGGAAGCCACTGTCAAAGCCTTACTTTGCCTCAATGCCTCTCTCTTCTCTTGCTTATCTTTCACTTCAGTTTCTGCCATCAAGGATTTCTCTACTGCCTCAGCATATAATTTCAATCCCAGAATTGACACATAAGGTCTCACCAAATGATGAAGTCCGTTAACGAACCTCCAAGTCTTCTCTTATTCATCTCTCATTACTTCGGGTGTGAAGCATGAAAGAGAATTGAACTTATTCTCATATTCTGTGACAGTTATGCCATCATGAACCAAATCCTCAAATTCCTTCCTCAAAACCCTCCTCTTTGGTCTAGAAAAATAATACTCAAGGAATAGACTCTTAAACTCTTCCCATGGCATCGTCTCAATGTCGTGTCGGTCACTCATAAACTTCCACCAAAGTTCAGCTTTACCCAAAAACAAATCTGTAGCAAAAATGACTTTCATGCCATTATCGGGTGTGGACATCATTTTTAAGTGCTTTTCCACTTGTTCCAACCAATTATCTGCTATCAACGAATCAGAACTTCCCTCAAAGCTTGGAGGTATCAACTTCTTAAAGCGAGTGATGAATCTGAATCTCCTTTCAACCTTATTTTCTTCTGGTTGTGCTACTAATTATTGTACCTCATTAGTGGTTGTTCGTACAAAGTCTCAGAGAGCAGCAGTTATATTATTAATTAAATGGTCTCCCTCGGGTACCTCACCCCCGACTGCCATTCGTCGACGTCTTAGTCGCATATTTTTTGTCTATTCAAGATATAGGTCAACACAACAAGTTATCACATGCTATGTATTTAACATGATCAAACTACTACTCAACATAACAACGTGTTATTACTTTCGCACGTAACATATAGATATATTTTTTAACATACATTTAATCACATAAACATGTTCTCAAATCAACACATAATATATAACACATGTTATCATATAAAACTTAACATTTTATCATGTAAGCACATTTTACATATACATAAGTTCTCTAGTTAACTATGTTATGTCTACACACGTTTTTTAGGTTTTTGACTCAAAGGTTCTAACCAATCATGAAACTACATGTGATATAATCTTTACTTGTGTTCCTAGGAACCCGGTTAAGCTCTAATAACAATATGCTCTGATAACAAGCTGTCACGTCCCAAAATCTGGACTACCGGGACTCCCCAGGTCTGAGCTCAAATTCCAAGTAATGAGGTGTTATGATCGCCCGATTGTCACTCCATGACCCAGACAACCATGACAAGTCATCATGATCACCTCGGTTCCCACTCGGACCACCGGGATCATTACATACATCGGAAGTATTTACATTAGTCAAATACATCAATCTCGTACCAGATACGTTACAATGATTAACCAATCTAAATTGTGATCACAAAATTAGCAGAAGCATACTTTATACCACTAATATCATGTCTAAATGCATACATAAGCCATTCATGTTCGCTACGTATATATTGTATTGAGTCATACATACATATGTCTTTTGAACACATATAATCCTTACTAGTTTTGCACAATCGAAAGTGCTATTTCGCACGATAAAAAATGTTCGCATAATCGAAAACATGGTTTCGTATGATCAAAATGGTTCGCATGATCAAGGTTCTATTGATGTACTACCAAAGAATTTCATCCCTAGAAACTTTTGACAATCCACAACCTTGTAATTTTTCGCATGATTGAAACCTTAGTTTCGCACAATTAAAAATTCTGATAATGCAAAATAGGGGTTTCGCACAATTGAAACTTGTCTCTACAGAAAATCCTACAGCCTCACACCTTAGTAATTTTTGGTCCAACATCCATCCTTAACATATCTACGCATTACATTTCACATATACATCAACACAACCATTCTCACAAATTTATACATATGAAAATAAACATAAATGAATGGATCATCATTTAAACATCTAGCATTCTATCATGGTCAATACCATGCTCACAATGTATGAAATCGTAAGTTATGAACAACATTTGATAAAATTTGTATATAAACGTATACAACCATAAAACATAAGCGATACATGTTCTCGGAACATAAATGGTCATTAGATATTTGTCACATGCACATAGTCCACAATCCGGACATGCATTCGAATAAAGCAATATAAAGTCTTTAAGTGAAATCAAAATTGCTCCACGCCAACTCTACCGTTGGGGAGACTCTACCACCTCATTTTTATTTCTTGAAAAGAGTTAATCCTCATGGGATGAGCAACCACACGCTCAGTAGGAATGTCTAAAACATAATTCCGTAAGTCCTGTGAATATCACATAAACATACATTTACATTTAATCATGTTAAGCAAATATCTATGTATCATAACCATATCATAAGCAAAGTGTAAAGCAACATGATATGCACAACTCCCTCATCCTTTCCACACATCCATTGGTCTCCAATTCCATTGAACAACTAATCCCACTTAACCAAAACTCCTTTACCGGATCACTTCATGAGGGTTTCCTTTACTAGAGTACCTCACTACAAATCAATCCACGAGGGTTACCTTTACCAGAATATCTTACAAGGGTTACCTTTGCCGAAATACCTCGCCGTTCATCGAGTGGACTTTACTGTCCCAACTGAACTCACCATCATCACCATGTACTTCCCAATGAATGAAGATGTATTCAAAATGATAATAATAAACATACACATGTGATTCAAGCTAATGTAGCATTTATTTGCCATGCTTGTACAATTTTCAAATAAACCTCCCATACTCTCACATTGAACATGTTTCACATATTGCACCTTTCATTCTCTTTCTACTTATAGATTTTAACCTCCACTTTTTTTTAAAAATGCTACTACTTTTCACTAAATCTTCCCGGGCACATAAAATATTTTATTTAAGTTACCCTCTGAATTTGGTGTCATTCCGAAACTTTCGAATTTTTTGGGCCTACGGGGCCCACGCAACCGAACCTGAAAAAATCAACTTTTGCCAAATGCTCCAAAAATTTCTCCAAACCTTAAATAAGTTCCCAAAATATGTATTTTATGTTTAAAACACATATATAATAATTTAAAGCTTTAATATGACATGAAATAAAATTAAAAAAAATTGACCAAAAATGGTCACGGTTCTTATAGCACTTCCCTATTCCTAGTATGTTTGGCGATGCTGTGATTCCTTTTGTCACTTTTTCTAGCAAGTTTTTTGTTTAGCTACCCTAGGGAACCTTTAGAATTGTCCTCTTTTTTATTTTTATATATCTTTCTCTTATATAAATTTGTTTTCTCTTTTTTCCTTTTGCAGCCGATCGGATTGAGTTTTTGAAGAAGAAACTTTGGGATATTCGGCCTTCTGTAAAGAATTTTCTGTCACATCACAAGCTTTAGGCTCTTTTTTGTGACGCTTCTGTGGAGTCCTCCTCTTTGTAAGTTGATTCAGACTCAAAGATGGAGATACTTGAGCCGAAAGCCCAGAGAGGATCTTCCACCTCTGGCCAACTCAAGGCCAAAAATGATGAAGGGAGGTCCAAGGCCAAGCAAGAGAAGAACAAGTCTGCTGCCACTCCTTCTCCTCAGAAGAGGCCTTCTTCTGGCCCTCCTCATTCATCCAAGTGCCATAAATTATTGGTGGGTGCTATGAAGGGACAGAGCTATTTTTTATTCTGCTTTGGCCCTAGTTGATCCTACTAGCAATGCTATTAATGAGCCATTTGTCGATTTGATAGAATGGTGGATTCCAAACTTGAGGAAGTCTGATGGCTCGTTCTTGAAAGTGGGGGATTGTGCTACCCTTGACTATGATGTTATGGGGACTTTGGCCCGTGGGATCTGGCTTTCCAGGGATGGGCTCTACCAACAAAGAGTTGACAGGGATGAGCTCTTTGCAAATGCTTCTCTCCATATCATGGAGGTTTATTCTGTTTTTTTTTTTTTTTACTCTTGTCATTCTTTATTTTCTTTTTCCCTCTTTTTTTTTTTTTTTTAATTTTGCTTGACTTGTGGTGATGTAGAGTGCATAAATGACCATCTCCCTCTGCAAGGCTTTGGAGGTTGAACAACTGAGCGTAAGTAAGGTCAAAAACCTTAAAGGGGAGTTAAAGTCTCTCACCAAGTCTCTTACTGAGAAGCAAAAGGCAATCCTGTACTTTGAGCAAAAGGCCCTAGAGGCCGAGTAGAAAGCTGCTGAACTTCAGGCTATGCTACAAGTTTGCAAGTTTGGCGAACTTGAGATGTATCAATGATTTTTGAAGATTCCAGCTTTGAAGATCATTGACGGCTTCCGGTATGGCTTTGAATAAGGAGGGAAGCCTGAAGCCAAATGTGATTACCAAGATCCTGATGAGTTTGATGCCGATCAGGGGATTAAGCCATTCGATGAATATGACATTCCTAAGGTTGGTGAAGCTGAGTGAAAGTTTGTTAACTTTCTCAAGAGCTCTTGCTTGGTTCTAGCCCCTGATGCTTCAGTTGCTGTTCTTTCTTCTCCTCTTTCGTCTGATAAGATCACATCAGAGGTGCTAATGAAATTAAAAAGGGCACTCTGATAGTTGATTTCTTTGATCAGAATTTCAATAAGGAGGATGAGGCAACTCCCAAGAATTGAATTCTATAGTTTTCCTTTTTTTTTTATAATGCTCAGTCAGAGCTTTTAAGGGACAGTTGTATTTTCTCCCTTCTTTTTGTATTCAACACTTTGATTAATATTACAGCTTCTTCTGTGTTTCAATTTCCTAAGTACTTTGCGTAGATTCTGTTAATGCTTTAGTACTTGATAATCCATAAACATGAAAATGTTTTGGCAACTTAGGCCTTGACCACACTTAATAAAATAAAAACTCTTTCCCAATTCTGTTTATCAATTGAGAGTTTTCTGTGGTTGGTCGGTGTTCGGCAGATGATGCCTTAGCATTCTTCATTTTAGCAAATAGTGCATTTAGTATAGGCTTTTCCAAGCGATCAGCTAATAATTCTAGTCACTTCTTCTGTAAGCGATCGGTTATTAAGACCTTAGCTCTGGCTCCATGCCTATTTTTGTAAGTGATAGGTCGTTTAAGACCTTAGCTTTGATGGACTCAACAGCTATTTTTGTAAGCGATCGGTCATGTAAGACCTTAACTTTGAAGGGTTCAACGCCTATTTTTGTAAGCGATCGATCATTTAAGACCTTAGCTTTGATGGGTTCAATGCCTCATTTCGTAAGTGATTGGTCGTTTAAGACCCTAGCTTTGGTGGGCTCAATGCCTATTTTGGTAAATGATCGGTCGATTAAGACCTTAGCTTTGGTAGGCTCAATGCCTCTTTTTGTAAGCGATCGGTCGTTTAAGACCTTAGCTTTGGTGGCCTCAATGCCTATTTTGGTAAGCAATTGGTCGTTTAAGACCTTAGCTTTAGTGGGCTTAATGCCTTTTTTTTTGGTAAGCGATTGGTCAATTAAGACCTTAGCTTTGGTGGACTCAATGCTTATTTTTGTAATTGATTGATCATTTAAGACCTTAGTTTTGGTAGGCTCAATGCCTTTTTTTGTAAGCGATCGACCATTTAAGACCTTAGCTTTGGTGGGCTCAATGTCTCTTTTTTGTGAGCGATCGGTCATTTAAGACCTTACCTTTGATGGGCTCAATATCTCTTTTTGTAAGCGATCGATAGCTTAAGACCTTAGTTTTGGTAGGCTCCATGCCTTTTTTTATAAGCGATTGGTCGTTTAAGACCTTAGCTTTGGCGGGCTCAATGTCTCTTTTTTGTAAGTGATCGATCATTTAAGACCTTAACTTTGATGGGCTCAATGCCTCTTTTTGTAAGCAATTGGTCATTTAAGACCTTAGCTTTGGTGGGCTCAATGCCTCTTTTTATAAACGATCGATCGTTTAAGACCCTAGCTTTGGTGGGTTCAATGCTTATTTTTTTATAAGTGATTGGTCATTTAAGACCTTAGCTTTAGTGGGATCAATGCCTCTTTTGGTAAGCGATCGGTCATTTAAGACCATAGCTTTAGTTATTTCATAAAACAAAAATCACCAAGAGAGTGGTGCTACGCATATTCTCTTATATAGCACCTTGCCTTGTTGCAATTTTATGCTTAACTCATTTCTTTTATCTATAACAGAGCACAGAGCTTTTTATCTGGTGTGGGATTGTGTCCACTCACCTTTTGACATTGAATAATTGAAAGGTGACTCTTATTACTCCCGAGGTCAATTATAAAGAAAATATATTCCTATTTCATAAGAAAAGTGAAGGTTATATTGCCAAAATTTAAACTCTTAGCCTTAATGTATTGAGTTTAAACATAAAATTTCTAAAATGAATTGGATTATAGTCTTTGCAAATTTGCAATTAGTTGCCCAAATGATTAAATATTTTGTAGGTAAAGAGAAAAATAGGCAAGGCAGTGCCATTGTGCATGTGTTCTTGCACATCGGCTATGTCTTGCCACGACTGTAGAGTTTAATTTAAAAAAACCTAGAGGGGAGGGGGTGAATAGGTTATACACAATTTCTTCCTAATCCTATAAGTATAATTACAAGAAAAAATCTATCACACAATTTGACACATTTATTTATAGAGGTAAAACCCCAATGTGGGGAACCATCCTCTTTGGCTATCAAGGCAGAATTGAGCTCAACTATATATGAAAGGTAGTATAGTAATTCACCAACCACTCTCTCACTCACCCAACTCGCCACATAGTCACTCCAGCTCTCACCCTAATTTACAGCCTCCCAAGGCCTGAACCACTCTCACCAATCTTCACAACAGCTTTCTGCTCTCACCCAGCCTAGGCTTCCTAAAGCCTAAGCTATCTCTCACCAAACTCACCACAATTCACTCTAACCCCCTATCCAAAGTATCCCTATACTTGGACTACAAATAGAGTAAGTGGAGACAGTACAATGTAGTAATCAACAACTCTTCAAGTTAATATTTGTGAATCTTCAAAGCACAGCTTGATACTGGAAAGGTCACTTGGATCTTTTGGCAAATAATGACAGTTGAACTTCAGCAGTGATAGTCTTTGTAATACCTCGTATTTTTTATAAATAAATTAATGGAGTTTAATTGGATTTATGGAGGGTTGGATATTTTATTTAGAATTTAATTGAATTTATTTGCATGTTATTAATTAGGTTTTAATTTAATTGTCTTTTAGTTACTTAAATATTTAGTTGGATGTAATTTATTTAATTATTTTATTTATTTGGGTTGGGTTTTGTTTTAGTGTATATTTGGGCTCATAGGAGGAAGGGATGAGTTTATTTTATTTACGCCCAAGCCCATATATTTTAAGGAAGAGTATATATGTTAATATATTAGGGTTTTCTACAAAATTTCATTATACGTATATTTTTAGAGAGAGAGATATAGAGAGGAAGAGAGGTAGATACAAACCCTAGGGAGGATTTGAGAAGAGGAATTGAAGAGGATTGTGATTTTGGGCAAAGGGCTTTGCGTTTACGAAGAGGCAAGTAACTTTTCTTCTCTTCTCCTTTGAATTCATAAACTTTTCACCTTTGAAACCATATCTATATATATATATGTTTTTTTAAGAAAGCATGAATTTATTGGGTTGAACTAGGGTTTCGTTTCTAATATATATTGAAAGAAATTAGGTTTTTTTTTTTGGAGATATGTTTGTTGACCAAACTCTAGGATTTTATTTATGAAATTTATATGTAGTGAATTAAATTGTGTTATATGTATTTACATTTAATTTCTGTGAATAGTGTCGATGTAGGACATAATTTTTGGTAAACATATTTTGACTCCACGAGACTTATTCTTGATCAGAAACAACCTAATAAGCAAAATCCAGTAGCTCAAGCTACTGGCTCATGTCATTTTTCAGCCGAAAACCCTCGTCTAGGTGTCCAAAATTACATTTTTTTCATCCTATAGGAAGATTGCTGAATATTTCAGGAATCTTGTTTGTGGACCAAACGAACTCAGAATTGGTTAAAATTTAATATTTAGTAATTTTTAATTATTAGGTTTCTTATTTATTTTTTTTAGAATATTTGGAGAAAGTTTTATTTTTAGCCATTTCCTTGGGCTGCTAGTTTCCTTTTGTTTTTAGGTTTTCTTATGCTGTTAGGGTTATGATTTCTTTATAATAAATACATGTGTTGTAGAAAGCAGATCACGTAACCTATTCAATTATCAAATACCCGTGAACAGTGCTGTGAATTGTACCAGTTAGACTGCACTATTTCCCTCTCATTTCTTTATTCATAAATTTGACTCATTTCACTTGTCTAAATTATCGATTATACGCCATTGAATTACCAGGTTTGGTCTTAAGATAGAACATGATGGGGATTATGTGGATTTTATATTTATTTAAGGGAAAATGATAAATTAATTTAAATACATAGTTATATGCATTTAATTTACTCTTCATAATAATGAAGATAGGCATAAGATGTGTTACAGGAGCATAGGATGCAATACGGAATTGAGAGCTATCTAATAGGTATTATCACTAATATATATATATATATATGACATAACAGGATTGCTTATATACATTTATATATTTTTATTTTTCTTTATTATGTAGAATTATACGGTATGTCAGGATTGCCATATGGAATTGGGAGCTAGCTAATAAGAAGTCTCACCAATATATATATATATATATATATATGAAATATCAGGATTGCCATACAGAAGTGGGAGTTAGCTAATAAGCAGTCTCTCCAATATATATATATATATGGCATGTCAGGATTGCCATGCGGAATTGGAAGTTGACTAATAAGCAGTCTCACCAATATATATATATCGCATGTCAGGATTGCCATACGGAATTGAGAGCTAACTAATAAGTAGTCTCACCAATATATATATATATATATATATATATATATATATATATATATATATATATATGACATGTTAGGATTGCTATATGAAATTGGGAGCTAGCTAATAAGCAGTCTCACCAATATATATACGACATATTATGATTGCCTTTTTACAATTATATTTTTGTTATTGTTCGTTATTATGTAAAATTGTTCATCAATTGTGTTATAAACATGGAATTTGTGTGTTTATCATGTAGTTTAGGTTATTTGGATGGGAGATGATGGGTTTATCGATTCTTTGATTGGCATGTAGTAGAGGGGACTTGCTCGTGGGTTTAACCCACTCTTTGTTGATATTTCAGGTCATAGGCTATTCCAGCTACAATGTTGAAGACTTCCTTATTCCTCGTAACTTGTGATCATCTACTCTTTCTAGTTTTTCATTGTATAGACTCTATATTTAATTATTAGATATCTTTATAATTTTGAAACATTGATTTATGGATTTGGATTAGGGGACCTTAGTTTACTAGATTCTTGAGTTGTATTTAATTGAGGAATTTGGTATATACTCTGAATTAAAATATGAAATAGCTATGGAGACTTATGGTTCTGGATTTATCATTTATTATATTTCTTTTTACTATTAAATTTCTTCTTTATAGTATCTTGTACTCTATGCTTATTTATTATCATGCCACACCCCAGAATCCGGACCGCTGGGACTCCCCTGGACTGATCCCGAATCCCGAGTGTGAACCCATTCACTCAACCCCATGAACGACCTTAAAAACACTCATGCGATAGTATCAAGTTCTAATATCATGCTGTAATGCCCCGATTTCTCGATTCCCGGAAAATCGGAGGTGAGTACCGTCCATTAAGCCCAATGGACCCTCTTTACCGTCAATTACCATGGAAGCTTAATTTTATTCTTTCACATAGTCGTGCATAACTCCACCTTATCCAACCAAAATGGGCCCTACACCAAATCATACACCTTAGTGAGAATTCTATTTATCCGCACTCTCATTAATCACTCACTTTCAGGACTCAACACATTGTGTGTTTGGAATCCTAATATGAGACTTACCCCATTGGATAGAGAATCCAAAATACTCAATTTAAAAAAAAACCATGCACAATTTTGATTTAAAACGAAGAAGTTATGCTTGATTGAAGTTTGGGACAAATTTCGGAACATGCTGTGAATAGTGACTTCGATCCATCGAAGTCATGAGTTCGATGCATCGAACAAGTATCTACCAAAAACACCTCTCAGGAATTTTACATTCCAAAATCCTGTAAGTTTTTTGATGCATTGAACTGGGAACTTCGATGCATCGAACTGCCTCGAACTGCCCAAAAACTGCAACTTTGCAAATGACCATTTTTGACATTTTAGGCCATTTCTACCAACATAATCCATTCCAACAACCTCCAAATCATACAAGAAAGGAGTCTACATCATTCATAAGTTCTAAATCATGCTTGTAATCAAATCATGCGATGATATGAGTCATTCCCCCTCATAAACACATTTAATCCAAAGTAAAACTATCCAACAACTATTTTAGTCCATCAAATGGAACTAGATGCTCTTAACAAGCATTACATAAACAAATTCATTATCTTATCATATTTAACAAGCTTATAGTCCAAGCATACCACAAAGTTACATTTGTCCAAAATATAACTACAACTTAAAATGAAGTCTCATGCCACAAGTCGGCATGGATAGCCACAATACATACAACGTCCAAAAGATAGCATAATGCTACTAGAGTTCCACTTAGACACTCAAGTCCCATCCGTCATCGGTGTCTTATCTATGAAAAGAGTTTGGAATAAAGGGGTGAGCACCACTGCAGCTTAGTAGAGATACCCCAACCCTCCTAAGTGCCGACTTGACACTGACCTACATGGAATGCATATGAATACAGTACATGTCACATCAAACATTACACAAAACAAGTCATCTAATGCAATTAAAGAGGATTACATTCATACACAAATCATGTTCAACATATTCGAACAGAAAAGCATTAAAGAACATAAATGCTCTCTCTCTCGGTTCTCATCCGATACCCCACATGATTGGTCTGCTCCGAGGATCATGTGACCTTGGATAACTTTGATAACCATCCTTTGACCGGGACAATTCCGAGGGGTCATCCTTTCATAGTAATGTATAGAATTGCCATTAGGTGAGGGGACAACTCCGAGGCTCACAAATCTTGGACATTCTCCGATAACCATCCTATAACCGGGATAACTTTGAGGGATCATTCTTTTATGGCAATGTATAGAATTGCCGTAAGGTGAGGGGATAACTCCGAGGCTCACTAATGTTGGACACACTTCAATTCTAGGCATTAAGCCTCGGTATGGCGGGTCCACTCCGAGGGCCATACATAGTGGTTAATTATACCACCATTCATAACATGGTTAGGCCACACCGAAGTCCCGTGTATCTTTTTTGCATCATTTTTCCTATAACCTCCCACATATACCATATGAATGCATACATGACTAACATTTTATTTCCATGCATTACTCATGCTCATAAATACCAAAAGGGAGTATATGGCATATCTCCTATCATAACATACTACATATAGCACATATATGTACGACACGTGCATATTACATCACATATGCATACAATTTCAAAATTAGCATACTTTACTCATGCTTCACTTAATGCATACATTTAGTACATAGAACTAACATGCATTCAACAACCACATTCCCACATATAATCACATATATGACACTTGGTACATATTTTTCACATATACACCAAATTGAACACATAATGCCTATATACCAATTTCTTCCACTCACACACCTCAAACCCACATGTTACAACCAACACAATATAGGACTCTAGAGAAGGAGAAAACACATCTTTCCACACCTCTCACCATCCTAAAGTATGTGAAACACAACCTACACCTCTCCTCTTCACCCGAAACCCTAGAATCGATAATTAGAAGAGAAAAAGAACCCCTACCTCCAAAATGAAGGCCTTCCAAGCACTTCTCAAAATTTCAACAATGTCAACCTTGCCAAACCATAACTTTGATCGGTTCAAAGGGAAGCCCTAGCTGTCCCCTATGTATCTCCCTTATTCGGTGAGTCTTGAATCCAAGCCGAACGGGTCTAATATGTAGAGGGAAGGGACAGCTATGAAGATGAAGAGTTTTAGAGAGAGAAAGAGGTATAAGATATGAAATATCTCTATAGGTTTGACCCCTTTAAAGCCCTAAAGCTGCGAAAAGACTAAAATGCCTTTCGGGCCACTTAACGTACCTTTCCGGACTCTTTTTTCAATTTTGAAAACTCCTACGTCTTTGAAATCACTTTCTATACTCTCTAAATATTTAATCAAAGCCTTTCCCAAAAATAAATATTTTTAAGAAATTTTCAGATTTTCGGGCCCACTTAAGTCGCAAGCCTCGGTTTGACCAAAAAGTTAAACTTCTCCAAATCTCCCAAAAACTTACCAAAACCTTTAAAACACTTCCAAACATGTTCCCCACACTCAAAACATGTTAAACACCACTCAAAATGCATTTCTGATGCTTATGACGAAAAATATAAAATCGGCCAAAATTGGTCACGGTCTCTACAACCTCCCCTCATTAAAGAAATTTTGTCCCAAAATTAGAAACATACCATAAGTAGTGAACAACTCGGGATACTTTGAGCCGACTTCTTTATTTCGCTCCCACGTGGCCTCCTCGACCCCATGATGCTTTCAAAAGACCTTAACCAATAGAATGATCATCGATCTTTCCTCGTAAGACACATCTTCCTCCATCTCAAGATTGAAATGTGGAAAGTATTGTGCACACTTGACAATTGCGGTGGCAATGCCAAGTGGTATGCAACCTCACCCACACGATCTAATATCTCGAATGGATTGATAAACTGTGGGGCTAGCTTCCCATTACGTCCAAACCTCATCGAACCCCGTCATGGTGAGACCTTCAAAAGGACATGGTCCCTTACCTCAAATGCTAAAGGCCTCCACCTTCTGTCAGTATAGCTTTTTTGATGATTCTAAGCCGTAAGCAAACGCTGCCGTATGATCTTAATCTTTTCTGTAGTCTCTCTGACTATATCTGGCCCCAAAACCACTGTCTCACCGACCTCTATCCAATAAACCGGTGACCAACAAGGTCTACCATAGAAAGCCTCAAATGGAGCCATCTCAATACTAGCTTGGTAGCTATTATTGTATGCAAATCCCACCAATGAAAGGTGATCCTCCCAATTGCCTCAAAAATCAAGTGTATATGCTCTAAGCATATCCTCCAAGATCTGTATAGTACGCTCTAACTGACCATTTATTTGGGGATGGAAGACCGTAGTAAAGTGGAGGTCTGTATCAAGTGCAGCCTAAAAACTCTACCAAAACCATAACGTGAATCTTAGATCCCTGTTAGACACTATAGAAATTGGCACTCCATGCAGCCTCAAAATTTGATCAATGTACAAATGACTAAGAGTGTCCACGTCGTCCGTCACTCGAATAGGAAGGAAATGAGGCACCTTGGTCAATCTGTCCACAATGACCCAAACCGCATTGTGATTCCTCCTTGTCCTAGGTAGCCCTATCACGAATTCCATAACTATCGGTAATGGTTGTAACAAACCTGTCGATCTTTGATGCTCGGCCTTTACTTGTTGACAAGTGAGGCACCTCACCACAAACCGTGCGATGTCCTTTTTTATGCCCTTCCACCAGTACTGTCTACGAAGATTGTGGTACATCTTGATACCACCGAGATATACTGCAAGTCTGGAGCTATGAAACTCCCTCAAAATCTCATCCCTACAAACCAATGGAACAACTATTCTACCTCTGTACCTTAGACCACCATCTGAATGAATAACCCAATCTTCTACTGTCTCGCCAACCAAAATGTGAGTGCGAATACTTTCTAACTCACTGTTATGTTTTTACCACCCTACTCATTAGAGTCAGTTGTGCTACGAGTGTGAACAAAGTGGTCTGTTCGTCACTGTCATTGAAGTACAATCCCATTTTTGAGATGTCTTCCATCATCTTCAACTCTCGGATGGTAATACTAGGTAGAGTGCCATGTGACTTCTGACTCAATGTATTAGCAACCACATTAGCTTTTCCCGGGTGATACTGAAGATCAAAGTTGTAGTCTTTCATGTATTCAACCCATCTCCTCTGTCTTATATTCAAGTCCTTGTGTAAAAAGATACTTCAAGCTCTTATGATCAGAGAAAATCTCAAACTTCTCTTTATAGAGATAATGCTCCACATTTTTAAAGCAAAAATTATCGCCGCTAACTCCAATCTACGCTTCAATTCCATCAAGGCATGCTCGCAAGCCTCGTTCCACTCAAACTTAACTCCCTTACGAGTAAGCTTGGTCATCGGCGCCGCTAACTTCAAAAAGTCTTTCACAAAATGCCGGTAATATCCTACCAGTCCCAAGAAGCTACTTATCTTGAATACGTTCTTAGGCTTCTCCCAATCCATTACCACTTCTATCTTAGAAGGGTCTATCGATACTCCTCCTTTCGACACCACGTGTCCTAGAAACTTCACCTCTATTAGCCAAAATTCACATTTTTTGAATTTGGCATACAGACGGTGTTCTCTTAGAATTTGCAACACTGTCCTCAAATGGATCTCATGCTCCTCCATAGAAGAAGAATACACAAGAATGTCATCCACGAAGACCACCACAAACCTATCCAAGTACACCCTGAATATCCGGTGCATCAAATCTATGAACGCTGCCGGTGCTTTTGTCAAACCAAATAGCATCACTAGAAACTATAAAGAAATCACATTATTTCTCATAAAAATATAATTATCATAATCTCATATGATTATTACTAAAAATAAACAAAACCTAACCTATAAAAGAAATATGGTCCAATGTTTCCACTACAATGTAAATCTCCAATGAGATATCTTTAAAAATTTAAAGAGTTGTTTTGAGAAAAATAGCTGGCTGCTCGTAAGAGTGAAAACCACCGTCTTAGAAATAAAGAAAAAAAAATGTTGAAATTTAATGAAAAAAAATGTTTGATCATGTGTAGTTATATTTGCTTATTATTCAATATGTTTTAGAAGATGGATCAAAGGAATTTGATTAATTTTTGATGAAGTTGGATTGCACACATACACATGGATTTATTAGATGAATTTCTAAATTTTTATAAATATTTGTGTATTGGAAGTTGTGTCATGATCATGAATTTGAGAATGAATTTTATGGATAAATTCTGGGTTTTAAAATTCTGCATTTATAAATGTTTAAAATTTTTAAAAAATTTTAGTACTCATGTTATTATCTGAAAAATATGTTTTGATTATTCCCATGAGATTATTCATGTTTTTTTTTCTTTGAAAAATTTTCAAAAAAAAAATCAAAAAATATGTTTATTTTGATTTTGTGTTTATTTTTCACTCTTTATGTGCTTAATTGCTAAATCAGATTGAAAAGATGTGTTATTGGTGAATTAGAGGTCCAAAGTGTAATTTTTCATAATTCATAAAGTTGGACCGGTCCCCATTATTGAGCACCGGTCTCACTTCTGCAGGTTTTGAGGAACCAAAAGAAGTTGGACTGGTCCCCAAATATGAGGACCGGTCGCACTTAGCGGATGCCCAATTTTTGATGAAATTCGCGCGCGTGCCTTAATGTTTTAAGTGGCATTCTTTGTACACTCACACACACACTCATATCTCTTAAATTCTCACCCTCAAGCTCTCTAAAACACTCCAACTCACTTACACTCTTCCTCTTCTATATTTCTTGTGATCATTGATTATTGGAGGTTAGGATTGAACTTTTAAAGATTGTTGATTGATTGATTGTTGAATTGGGTGATACTGTGCAAACAAATATCTTTAAAATTTGGAAATTTTAGACTTGCACTCCAAGTGTTTGATATAATTCTTTAATGGAGCTTGTGATCTTGTTTATGCTTCCATTTATTGTGACTTTCATGATTAGGTCTAAAAGAGCTAGGGGAGTGCTTTTAAAAGTAAAATAAATTTTGATTTGAAATATCTTAATTGAGAGTTCTTATGTGATATGGGCAACATATTTGGATGTTTTATCTTTCATAATCAAAGTGTTTGTCATTATCACTGAGGTGAATACAACTGTTATAACTTAATTGTTGGTATTCTTGATCTTAACAGGTGGTATTATAGTTGAGGACAAATCTTGATAAACCACCTATAGAGGATAATGATTCGAGCCTTATGAGTACCCAATGTATCTTTGATAATGAACATCATTCACTCTCCTAAATCACTGATGATAACTAGTTTTTAAGGGTTTGATATTTTGATGATTCAGACTAGTTCATCTGTTTGCTAGGTTTATGATTTAGACTTGGTTATTTTTGGATACTCATGGTGTCTTTGATTAGGTTGCATGTTGATCTTATGAATACCATATTTATGTTTGAATCATACTTTTGTGGATAGATGGAGTTATATGTTCAAGGATATCTTTTTGATAGAGGTTGATATCTAGTTTTTGGAGCTCATGATGATGATGAGGATTAGGTCTTGATGATAGGCTTAGTTATGTTTTGCTAGACTTTGAGTAGTTAACTCTATTTTGTCTAGGTTTGATGCTTGATCTTGTTATATTTTGTTTATTCCATCAACTGATATGTTTTGGATATTTATTTGATCAGTGATGATGATTATTTTTGTTTCATTATTGTCTTAATCTCAATATATGCTTCATGATTTATCTGTTTATGTAAATCTCTTGGGTATTTCTTTGTCAATTCGTTCCAAAAAGGGGGAGATGATATTGTTATGTGATATGAGGTTCTTTGACAAAGGAAGAGATATATTTATCAGATATGTTTGCTTAAGAGATTAAGGGGGAGATATTGATATTCATGATTATATTTCTTTATTAAGCTTTTCACAAGTTATGTTGTTTAAGGAATGTGCAGGTACAACAGGTTTTTATTCTAACCATCTTAAACACACAAGTGAAGCTTCTGATGATCAGTTCTTTATTTCTATGTATTTTTGGGCAAATATTGTAATCTAATTTTTTCAATGGGTTAAGTTATAATTGTCTAGGTGGTTTTGTCACGAAATCGCCAAAGGGGGAGATTGTGAGATATAAATTTGTAATTAGCATATTTCGGAGAACAAACCTTATTGATCGAGTTGTAACTTTTGGATTATTCTTTGTATCGATCATCGACATCTTCGAGCTGATACTGAAGTGCATGGAAGCCGACAAATCAGTTAGAACACCATATAGTACAGGTAAGTATGGTGAGGACACTCTGCACTTTTTAGTTCCGAGCCTATTTTGAAAAATCAAGGTTTAAATGCAAAATTTAGGATTTTTCAAAATAGGACCGGTCCCCAATATTTAGGACCGGTCCAACTTTTCTCAGCAGTTTAGTTTCTGCAGGTTTTCAAAAAGTCCCACCGGTCCTATTTATTTGGCACCGTTCCCACTTAGCCTGTTCCAAATAGGAAATAGATTTTGACAGAAATCCTGATTCCTATTGGGTTTGAAACTTCTAGGAAAGTTCTATTTTGGTATTTAACTCCTTTTTCAAGTAGAATTAGAACTTCCTTGCCTATATATATGTATCTGTAATTTCTCTACAATTTGGTGAAGAGGGAGCCCTAAAATATTATTTTTAGAGAGAGAAAGTATATACAATATAATTAGGGCTTTATATTTTTAAGAACACACATCCATACTTCAAGAGTGATATTTAGGATGGTGTTCTACTTTTGATTAGCTGCTCAGAGACTGCATCAAATTTATTTGCTGATCAGAACATTGGATTGAAGGTTCTTCGCTTGCTTGCTTGCTGAGGAAGAAAGGTGACCAGATTGCACCATGAAGGGAAAAAAATACTTGCTGAGTATTTTGTTCTTCCAGCAACCTTTCTGTAAGGGTGGTGACGTTAGCCGGAAGTCTGCAGCAGTTGGACGTATTATCGCAATCATAAGCCTGAGGTGTTCCGCATCAGATTCTTGACAGAGTGAAGAGGGGTGTGAGACTGAGATAGAGTCTGTTGTACTTTGCTTCATCATAGTGAATTGATTTCCTGAGGCGTGCCGCCTCCCTCCGTGGTTTTTTTCGCCTTGGGTTTTCACGTATATCTGGTGCATTATTTTCTTTACTTGCATTTTATTTATTTGCTTGCTTTAATTGTTTGATTAATTGGAATTAAAATTAAATTAATTAAAAATTAAGCAAACGAGCAAGTGATCCTATTCACCCCTCCTCTAGGTTCTAAAATACTTTTCGCAACCGCTTCCGCACCGCGCAACTCACAATAATTCCCATAGATATATTGTCTTTTGCTTGAACCTATGTCGAACCTGCTAATTTTAGGTCTTGATATATTGAAGCATGTTATATGTGAAGCTTTGTAAATTCTTTTCAAGTCTTCCCTTAACTATATGAAATTGTTGTTGTTGGTAACACTTTATTTTCATGTATAGCATGTGTGAGTATCATGTTTAATTAAGGGCTTTCTATCTATTTTGATGTATTATTTGATGCATGCCAATTTTAAAGCTGTTTGGGGTCGGATTGTGTGAATTCCTCCTATTTCGTGCTTATTACGAATAGTACACGAGGCACTGTTCATCAGTGGCACTATTCTAAAATACTGTTCACCTGAGTACTATTCACTATTCTAAATTACTGTTCATTCGAGATACTGTGTGCACTATTCTGAGTCAGTGTGTATTGAATCTGTGTATCATATTTTTTTCTTTCATTGGTCATGAGTAAATTTGCATAGGATTGAGTAGCATGGAAAAAATGGGATTTTTTACCTATGTGAAATGATATTTATGTTCTAGATTTCTTTGATTATTATGTGTGCCTAGTGAGGCCATTGGATTTCTATTGCATCCCACGTGCATAAAAACCCTCTTAGGGTCTTTAGTTAGTGTCTATAGCGATTTATTCTTTGAATAAGAAAATTTCTACTTCCTTTGGAGTTGGCAATTGGATTTACACGCTTGCTTGAATTTTTGCATCATCAATCACATGAATACATTGTTCGCAATATTGATGCTGCATATATAAGGCTTGATCAGGTTGTTTTTGTTGTTTGCATATTCACCATACCTTGCTTTAGACTAAATTCATTTTGAAAAAAAGTGTCTTGAGTATTTTGCATGACATTGTGTTATCATGAAACGTAGAGTTACAATCCAATAGTGTTTGACTTTGGGATGCTAACTGGTGGAGTTCTTGGTGATAAGACAAGTGAACCGAATGGGCTTTGCCTTGGATCTTTTGGTTTTATTGATATGCAGACTATGAAAGGTATGTCTAATTGATGTTTAATTTATAATTTTTTTTAATAGATAAGTTATTGCTTTCTTCACCATGAGACATATTCTTTATGAGATTTTGTTCAACTTTCTATGTTTCGCTAGGGAATATGCTATATGAGAATATGCAAAAAGAATGTAAGTAAATAAATTTTCTAAAATTATGAATTTTTTTTCATGCATGTCATTATTTACTTGGCCAATTGCTTAGGCGTCATTCATTATTTTTCATGCATGTCATCATTCTAGTTGCCAATAAGCAATGACAAGTTTAGGTTCATCAAGTTAGCAAGTTAGGTATTAGATTAGGGATGTTTCCACAAGTTCTTACCAAAATCATTTGGATATAATTCTTCTTATCAAAATTAGTGTGTACATATATTGTTATATACTGATGGGTAGTAGATACATATACATATAGATAATGTGGATTGGAAGTTATACACTTGTTATTGCCTCATGTTAATATAGATACATATATGAAATCTGGAGGCTATTTCTCTTATTTCATCTTTTTTTTCTTCTTTTCCTTCTTTTCCTTTCTTTTAGAAGCTAACCACCTAATATATTTATATGTTTGCATACACATTTGCAATTATTGACTATTTGATCTCAAAATTGAAAGATCTTAAGAGCCCAGACTAATGAATCATTAATTTAACTTAAAACAGTATTGAACTTAATCTGCTCCTTAGGTTAGCTCCGCTCCCATTTTGAGGGCCTTTTATAAAATCTTACTTGTTAAAAAAAATAAAAAAGTATTGAACTTAGTCCGTTATGGAACACTTGGTATACTTTAAGAGCTTCATATCATATAGTTCATAGTTGGATGGTTTTTGCTAGTTATTCTTTGAAGAGAAAACAAAGGGTGTAGTAGCTGTTTTGTGTGTTGCTGGTGTTCTGACTCTTGATTTAGCTGGTTCTTGTAAAGTTCCTGCATGGGGCTTTGATTGTTTTTATTGTAAAGACTACACCCTCAATGTGTTTGCACATCTTATTTTTTTGATCATTAATAAATGTTTACTCTTAACTAGCAGCAATAACAATAAGAACACAACTCATACACAACATCCACCTGCTCTGTAGCACTAGATCAGCTCTGCATAGTGACATTTAGTATGAATATGAAAAGTAGTAGCAATATTAGTTCACTGGCTCTTAAATTTGTTACTTTGTGGACTTTGAATTTGAGACGCGGAATTCTCTACTAGTATTTGAATTAAAATCCATTTTCTGGTGAGAGATGAGATTTAGTAATGTATTGGTACCTTGTATGCTTATTGCCAAGGACGGGGAAGGAGGGAATGAAGGCCCCGGGGGGGGGGGGGGGGCACTTGCCCCCTCTGAAATTTTACTTTTTTTACTTTTGTATATATTTTTTTAAGAAAATGACCCTATACTTGGCCAAGTGGTGTCAGATTCCATTGGATTGGTAGCATGTAGAACCGGCAATGCTATCATAATAATGCTGGAAATGTTTTAGGATGGTTGGGGGCTGAGAAGAAATTAGTCATAGTGAGAAGAATTCAAAAAAAGAAAAAAATGTGTGGAATTGCCCAAGCATTTGAAAATGATTTAATAAATACATTATTTGTTGCCATTTTTTTAAAATCTTAGTAGCAGGTAAGACTCCAGAAATAATTAGAAAGAAAACAATGTGCAATTAGATATAATATGAAACTTTTTTTCTTTCAGTTGTAATAAAAAAAAATTTTCAATTTTGATAACCCATTTATAGTTAAGGATTCACAATCTTTGCCCTTGCATATGATATGATTTATGTATTGCAAGGGCCTTCTTGGTTTGGATGCATTTGTAAAGTCCAACAAATTAGTATTCTTATTGGGATTTGGGGAAGAGTTGATGAATTGTGCAAAACTCCCACTTTGAAATCTTCATTGGGTTTTTTATATAAGCCTGCATAAAAGAGCCAAGTTGGACTTGGACAAGCAATGTACACCCATTTGAAGATCAAAATAGATAACAAATTTGGGCTTTCAACTTAATATTTCTGAACTATTTTTCTTTCTAAATTGAAATTACATATAATATACATGCATTACATGACGTGAACCACTCTTAAACCATTTGTTTAAATATGTTGTATTTTATTAGTGTACTTAGAGTTTAAACTGAACTGATTATTAGAATAAGTATTGCTTTTGATTGAGAATGTTTTATAATACAAGTTTATTTTAGCCAACTTTTGGACATATATCTTTTTTGAAGACTGATAAGATATTTTAGACAGTGGCACACTGGACAGTGACTAACTTTTGGACATTATGGCTGTTTTTGGATATAGTTGTGTTATGAGCAAAATGTTTCAGTTTTTTTTAATGTAGTTTTGATATAACTTAATGTTTTGATTTATAAGAAAGCTATTGGTAAGCAATCAAATATCTATAATTTTAGTTGGGTTAGTATTGAGACGTAGATATGTCTCGGAACCAGCTCTTTGAATATAAAAGAAGTTTGAGATTAATTTATTTGTTTGTGATTGGTATTTTTCAATGTCGTTTCATCTTATATATATTTAGAAATGTAATTAATTTGAACAGGCTTGAGAGTTGTGAATTGGTGGAATAAGATTGTACAAGTTTTTGTGTTATGGACAATATGGACGTGACATATTTATTTGTAGTATTTGGCTTTGCAAGGCTTGGTGTGAATATGATTTTGGGTGTTGTCTAGTTGTGTATTGGTGGAATTGAAGATGAATGATTTTTGTTGTACATGTGATTTTTGTGTTAGTAATAATGATACATGCATATAATTTTTTCAGAAGAAATTAATAAACTTTTCACCACAGGCTTAGCTCGTGGTAGAAAAATACTTTCCAGCAAAGGCTTAGCTCGTGGTAGAATATAGGATTTCAACCACAGGCCAAAGTCGTGGTAAAAAGTTTTTTAATAGTAACAAAAAAATACTTTCTACCACTAGCCTGTGGTAGAATAAGACTTCAACCACGGGCTAAGCTCGTGGTAGAAAATCTGAATTCTACCACGAGCTAAGTCTATGGTAGAAAGTTTGCATTCTACCACGGGATAAGCCCGTTGTAGAAAGTCTGTTGGCAACTGTGATACCAGATACCATGACGGGCCAAATCTATAGTAAAAGTCCTTTTTGTCCGTGGTAGAATACAGACTTTCTACTACAGGACCACGGGCTTGGTTCGTGGTAGAAAGTTGGTTGGCAATTACGACACCTGATATCATGACGGGCCAAATATGTGATAAAAGTCTTTTTTGTCTATCGTAAAAAGTCTTTTTTTTTGTAATAAACTGTAAAGAACCTCCAAAAATAAATAAATAAGTAAATGGCATGACTCACACGAGGCTTTTCACTTTGAGAAACAAAATACTTGAAAGTCGACTGTAGGTTTCATTTCCTTGTCTACTTCAAATATTTCGTAGCATCCAAACAACATGCAGAAAGTGCATTGAGTCAGACCGGCAGGTACGGGATGGAGTAGCATTTGTTTTCTAAGAGAGATGAAAGGAAAATCAAAACCAGTGAAGAGAGAGAGAATCAACTCAACTAAGTTGAGTAGACTAAAATATATAAAGCAACATCTCTTACCATTAAAACATAACACCATTGTCAAAATTCACGCCAAGAGAGTATGAAAGAGATCTGTGAATTCAATTTGCCCCAATTTTTGAAGTTTCATTACATAAAAAAATTTCTAGAGTTTAAATATGGTACCTTTTGTTTATTTGGGGACTCAACTAACATTCAATAGTGAGAGAGATCTATTTGACGGTAAGCGCGTAGCTTTTCATTGTCCCGGAGTGGGTAGAGAGTTGAGCGGCAGAACATGACATATGAAAGTAATAAATTAATAATATTTTTTTATAAAATATTATGATTAACAAATAAGATAAGAGTCGATACTTAAAGAGTCATTTACTAAATTATAATATATATTTCAACGCATTTTTTAAATAAATTTTAAACTTTTCTTAACAAATATTATACTATAGTATTATTATTAGAAAAATTATATTTTAATATTGAAAACTTATTAAAGATGTGTTATGAAGTATCTGAGTAGCACCAAATAGTTGTTAGAAATAAAAAAATATATATTTTAAAATTATGAATAAGTGTAGGAAGTATTGGATATGTATTCGTGAGTATCCAAACCGATACGGACACAATACAAGTACGTTACTCTTGTAGAAGTATTGCGTTTCCTAGGATGAGAGGAATTAGGGGTGAGACTAGCCGAGCAACCCGAAACCTAAGTCCCGCTTGAAAACTTTATGGGTATAGGAAAGTCTAAGAAGCATGGATACTTCTACTATAGTGATGTACCCGTATCAGATTCCGATACTCTTCGGATACTCATGTATTCATATCCGATACTTCTTAAACGTATCCAAAATTTTAATATATATATATTTTTATTTCTAACACATATATGATACTTCACATATATTTCAATCACATATCCGATAATTCTCAGATACTTCAGAATACATTTTAAACAAATTTTGAACATTAAAATGTAATTTTTTCAATAATAATATCATTGTATAATTGTTAAGAAAAGTTTAAAATTTATTTAAAAAAAAAAGTATTGTGATATATATCATAATTTGGTATAAAATTTATCTATCCAAATTATGCAATATGACTGTCAACTCTTATTTTGTTTGTTAATTATAATATTTTATAAAAAATGTTTTAATAACAATAATAAAATCAATTGTTGTATATATAAAATATAGTTTTTTATTTTTATATTGTCATATTCTATTTTACTCGTTTCTGTTTTTTTAATACATTTGTTATATCACCCGTATGATGTCTTGTGTGTATCTGTCTCCATCTCCATAATTCTCAGGGGAAGGTGTTTGTGATGATGAAACGGATCTGGTTTAAGTGTTTGTTTGGAATGCTTTTAAAACATTATTTTTGGATTAAAGACTTAAAATATTTTATGTATATTTTTTTCTCCGAAATTATATTTGTTAGGATATTATTTTAATTTATTTTAATTAAAAATTTATTTTAAAGCATTTTTATGTTTTTGGTAATTGTCATAAATTCTAACTATTTACATGCTTTTGGTAATTGTCATATATTATTATATATACTTGTTTTATTTTCTTTTATATTTTTATATTATATATAATTGTATATATATATATATATATATATAACTCTTATTTTATTTTATTTTATTTTCTTCTTACATATATTTTTATATATGTATTATATATTTATTTATTATTATATATATCTTTATATTTTTATATATTTTTTATTTATTGTATTTTATAAAAGATTTTGATTCTTATTGACTTATAATTTTGTGTTTATTGTATTTTATTTATAATTTTCTTATTTGTTGTATTTTATTTTTTTATATTTATATTTTTTAGTAACCAATTTTTTATTTATTGTATTTTATAATTCTTTTATTCTTTTTTTATTTATAAAATTTTAATTTATTGTATTAAATTATATTATATTATATTTCTAAAAAAAAAATTATTTTTTATATTTTATAAAAAAATCAAAAATAAAAATTTGAATTGAAATCTGAAATATGAAATTAAAGTTTGGTTATAAAACTTTTAAATTATGTTTATGGATTGTCAAAAATTTGACATTACTTTCATTTTTTCGGAAATGAAAACAGTATTACCAAATACGATTTCTGCTGCGACTTTCAGAAAAATAAAAATTAAAATTAAAATCTGAAATGGAGAGTGTTACGAAATATGTTCTAATTTTTTTTTTAAATAACATTTTCAAACGCTCTTATGCTCCGTTTGGATTAAAGACTTAAAAAACTGTTTTAGACAAGTGTTTGGCTAATTTTTTCCGGATAACTTTTTGAAACGCTCTTGAAGAACACGGAAGCTGAAGCTTTTTAATAAATATTAACAGTACCTTTTTAATTAAATGAAATTCCAACCATGTCCTAATAAAGGACCCGATATTCTTCTTCCTAAACGATAGTCCTCACGCTCTGCCAATGCGAAAAAAAAAAAAACCGCTGGCAGAAGATCGTCTCTGAAAATTTTCATCTCAGGTTTGCTATGTTCCTCCACAAAACTAAGTTCATACATGTATTTATTCATTTGTGTGTTGTGTCTCATAATAAGACCTAATTTCGCATTTATTTACCAAATGAAGTTTTTCATCAGTTTCCTAAGTTTTCTTCGACAATGGTGTCGCTGTGGCCTCCACTGGGACGTGCGACCATTCCATATTCGAGGTACTTTGATTTTTCTCCCTTTTATTTATTTATTTATTTTTCATTTTGAAGGCTTAATTTTGGGAAATTCACAAAATTCATTCAATTGTTTATTGTTATCTTGATTTTGGGTTAACTTGAGATGCCACCCCGATTAGGACATGCCTCTTAAAATTCATTCAGTTTAGTGGCAGTGTGTCTGCTTTATCGAGGGCTCTTATGGGGTAGCTTTAACCTCCTTCGTCTTGGTGGATGCTGTGTAATGGCACTTGCAGACTTCCATTGTAGCAGCCACATCCCATTGCAAAATATATGTTAATTGCAATATTTTGAAGGTCATGGATTTTGATTCGTACCATGGAAGTTAAAGTGTGTCTCTCTCTGCCATTCATTGTATATGCATTGATCTTTGTTTATTTTATTAGTTCTTTATTTCTTAGGCATTTTTACCTCAAAAGTTTGCTTAATTTGATGGTACATTTGAAGATTAGTAAAGGGTTGATTGCTTTTTGCAAAAGTTTAGTACATTTTGATGACTCTTTTAACTTGTTAGAAATATAGGAATTTTTTTTTTTATTCCATTGATTTTATAATAATGAACTATACATAAAAGTCTATTTATAGTCACATAATTTTGGAGGTTAATTAAATTTAGAAAACAATAAATCCTAATCCTAAATGGTTTAGGGAAGAGTATAAGAAATCTTAGATGGTTTAGGACAAAACCAAAATAGTAATATAATATTAAATATATTATCTAACATCTTCCATCAAACTCAAGTTGGGTTATATGAAACCAACTTGAGTTTGGATACATAATCATTAAAGCGTGATGATGGTGCGTGAAAGCACATGACTTCTGGTGACGCGTTAATAGTGCATGCAAGCGTGTTGGACAGTCAAGCAAGAGTGTGATTACCACTCGTAGGTGCACGGAAGTGCCGTGGTCAATCACGAAGACGTGTGATTACCACTTGTAGGCGCACGGAAGCGACGTGGTCAATTACGAAGGGGTGTGATTACCACTGGTAGGCGTATGGAAGCGCGGTGGCGTATCTGTGAAGGTCTGACACATTGAGGTGCAAGGAAGCACATTGAGGACCACCCAAGGCGTGTGGCCACACGGTGGTGAATTTCTGGATCCGACATGGAGAGGCGCACGGAAGCGTGTTGATTTTGGTGACTAATCAAGAGCTTTCTATCTGATGTAGGACAATTGGCTTTGGAGTTTGAAGAAAAGATTAACCGAAAATTGGCAAAACGCGCTGGTCCGAAGAAACAGGCATAAAAGTGTTCTCTTTCCTTTTTCGTTTCCTTTATAAATAGATTTTCTTTTCCTGTTAGGATTAGAATTTCTACAAGTTTCCTTTATTGTTTTAGTGTTTTCTTTCCTTTTTCGTTTCCTTTGGAAATAGATTTTCTTTTCCTGTTAGGATTAGAATTTCTACAAGTTTCCTTTATTTTTAGGTTTCCTAGTACTGTTAGGATTATGATTTCTCTATTATAAATATATGTACTGTCATAGGACAGAGATCAATCAATTTATCAATAAAGTTTTACTTTGGTTCACAATTAATTGTGCTGGTGGATTCCAGTTTCTGTGTTCTAAGGGTTTACGCTGGTAACCCTTATACTTCCGTTCTGCGTCAGTTTCAAATAAAAATTTGACCACCTTATTCTACTTAGAATATAGACAAATAATATATCAAATCAAAGCTCTTTGAATTTCCTATCTTCTCAAATTCATCTTAGGTTGTTTCGATTAGTAACGAAGAAATTATGACTAAAATAGTTTTGCTATGCAGAAAAGTGTGAACTAGATTTTTCAATTTCGCAAACATGATTCAAGCACCACGAATCTGATTTTCTTGGCTTCCAAACACTCCTAAATCTTCACTCTTATGTCATTGTATAAAATTTATAAACAAGAGAAGAGTAGGCTTCAAGTCAATTTTGAATTTGGGTAAATGAGAGAGAATTAGAAGACAACTCTTTTGTTGGTTAGATGTTGATTTGGCAGAAGCTATTTTTTACGATTGACCGTTGGAGATGAAGTCGATGGTGTCAACCCCAGCGATGAGGGTGACGGACAGTCTTGATTTTACCAAGGATCGGTTGACTCTGATACCATGTTAGAAATATATGAAAATTGTATATTGCATTGATTTTATAATAATGAGCAATCTATAAAGACTTATTTATAGACACATAATTTTGGAGGCTAAGTAGCTTAGTTGACAATAAATACTAGTCCTAAATGGTTTAGAAAAGGATATAAAAAATCCTAGGTGGTTTAGGACAAAAGCAAAATAGTAAGTAAAGAATATAATATTAAATATATTATCTAACATAACTCATAATTTTTTAATAAATAGAAGATGAATATGGTTTCATAAGAAATGCATTTGGACTAGTTTGAGTACAAAGTATACAAGGAAATTTGATCGTCAGTGATCGTTTTGGATTTCTAAATTTAGAAAAGTTTGTGACATTTGCCTTCATATGACCAAAGAAGGTTGGAAATATTGAAGAGCCTCAATGTGGAGAATTATAGTGATTGAGAGGCTCATGGGAGTGAAGAATATAAAGTTTTTATATTTTTATGACTACTGGTTATTAATAAAAATAGAGTAAAATGCAAAACCCCCCTATACTTTACCCATTTTGCAATTTTTTATTTATTTATGACTTTCTACTTCTTTTGTAGGTTATTAAAATTTTGAACAATCTGAGCAACCTAAAAAACTCATGAAACTCTACGGTATGACATGAGTTTATTGGGAACTGAGTTTGGCGTGGGTTGAGATGTTAGTACGTATGTAGAATTGTGCATGGGTACCCCTTAGTCCATCCAACCCGCTTGAGTCTCACCTCTAAGAGGAATGAGTGAGAGAAGAGAGACATCAATATAACATTAGAGGCGCGAGAATTAAGAGAGCCTTGATGTTTACCAAAATATAATGAAGAGAGTAGCGTGATCGGTGTTTGGATTTTAGTAACATTAATCCTTCTAGGCATAATTAAATAAACTCATGTAGACAGGGAAATATAGGAAACCATAAAAATTGATTCTATTTATTTTCATTTCCACTTTGCCAATATCCATGTTTAGAAGCAATCTTGTACGTTTTATGTTCAAAATAATTAAGCAGCCATTCCATCTTCAACTATGAAACATATATTTCATGATTCATTAGCTCCCACATTGTGATAGCACGCAGAGACTTGGCAAGTGGTGGCCTGTGAACAAGGAATTCTTGGCAGACATGTTCCATTGTTGACCGAGATTTTGGATTGGGATGTATACATGCTAGTGCGAGCCTTGTTACTAGAACCACATTATGAGCAACCGATTGATTTGCAGGATATAGAGGACATGTGTCCAAAACATCCTTTAACATTATATATTGAGCTGATGTCAATGATAGTGAGGACAAAAGTTCTTCTGGATGCCTTTCCATTATTGTTTTGAGGGCCACAACTCCGAAAAACATCACAATTTTTAGTCGCAATCATGGTGAAGGCAAGTTCTGTATCAAAAAAGAAAAATGTATGCAAGTGGTGCATCAACAAGAGATATACTTGTAAGAGAAACCCAACTTTTACTTTTATCTTTTGCAATAATAAAGAAAAGAATGACAATATTCATCAAAAATAAAAGAAAAATGAAAGCATGACAATGTTGCAAATAAATATTATGTTTATTCATCAATTTGTCTCATATATCTTTTTTATTTTTTTGCCAAGTCTCCTATATTATTTTTCCTTGTGATTTTGTACAGACAGTGAGAAGTGAATTTTTTTGTAATGCTAAAACTAAAAGGCAGACTCTGACTAGACAGACAGAATTAATTTCAACAACATTAGTAAATTTAGTATAGTGGTAGAAAGATCAAGCTCGTGTGACAATGGAGAAGTACTAATGTGCCATCAAGTGTGAATATGCGAGGAAAGAAAATTATACCAAGTAGAGACTCTTGTCCATCGACAAGATTATTTTGTAGTACATGACTAATCAAGCTATAAAATTATACAATTGGTGTCATAGATTTAAAGTTTAAGAAGCTGTGATATATATACTTGGAGCAACATATTCGTAAGAAGCTACCGTCAAGATCAAGGTTTGATTGTACGATCAGGATCTAAGCAATCTAGCAGTGCCAAAGTCGGAGACACAAGCATCTAGTTTTGAATTCAAAAGAATGTTGTTGTTTGATTTATCATGGTGAACAGTAGGTGGGCTGCAATCACAATGCATGTAAGGTAAAGCATTGGCAGTGCCTTTTACCACATTCACCCTCTTTATCCAATCCAATTCCACAGATTCAACTTCATTTATCAAGAGTGAAGATAGACTTCCCCTCTTCATGTATTCATAAACCGGAAACATGTATAGCTTGTGTAGACAGAACCCGCTTCACAAGTCTTTCCATTAAGTTTCAAACTTGTACGGAAACAGGAGTATTTTTTTTATTTTTATATTACACATGTACAAGTACAAATTATACACTAGGGTGCACATGGTTCAATTCCATATGGTTTCAGCAAAACCAGAACCATGATCGTGAAATACCAGTTTGTTCCGAATCACGGTTTCTAAGAGGTTGCATGTAATGAATTGAAATTAATTGTTCTTTTCAACTACTAGTCAATTTGTTTAAGTTTCACTGAACTCATTCGTATTTTTTTGTCTAAGCTAATCCTTCGCCATTTGGAATTGCAAAGCATGCATTTTGAATTTGACCATGACATATATGCGTAGAAGCATTTGGACCAAACCCTGTCCATGAACAAAAAAAAGGACCAAAGCTTGCCACTATTCATTGAAGTCTATTTGCATTGTAATTAACATCGATTTAATATATTATGTAACCCAAATTATTGACCCTTATGTTAATTTTGATTGCATAGTTAATCTAAAAGTAATAGTATTCGCTGCAAGCTAATTAAACCATTTGTTAATTATATATATATAAATATATATATATATATATTGCAATGGTTCAGTGTAGTCTTAATTGACCTGAAACTGAAATCGTAGAGAACATTTCCTAAAATTTGAAACCAGAAAGCGAATGGTTCAGTTCAGTTCAACTATAATTTTTTACGCAGTTCAGTTTACTGGTTCCACTAGTTCTTTGTGCACTCCTATTATGTATAATACATAATTTTGTTAGGAATGTTTATTAGAAAAATAGAAGTTATCATACTAATCAACCCATAACACCATTCCCTTTCACAGAGAATGGTAGATACAATTAAGATTACGTGTTGTGACTTGAGCAACATATCCACAGGTGCATGCTATCATGGTATGATTAGATGAATCAGGATCCAACAATCTAGCAGTGCCAAAGTCAGCGACACAAGCGTTTGATTTTGAATTTAAAAGATTGTTGTTGCTTGAAATGTCGCGGTGAAGAATGGGTGGGGTGTGATCATGATGCATGAAAGACAAAGCATTGGCAATGTCTTTCACCACATTCACCCTTCTAGTCCCACTGAATTTCACAGCTTCAACTTCATTTCTCAAGACCAAAAATAGGCTTCCCCTTTCCATGCATTGCCTGTGTAGACAGAACCCATAGAGTTTTACAATGTTCCAATGTCGTATTTGTGGTAAAGGTTTGCCTCGTTCCTGAAACTTCTTTCGTAAGCTAGTTCTTCGCCTTCCAGATGATGCAGTTTCTTCCAGGCAACTACTTTCCCACTAGGCAGCTGTGCTTTATGAACACTTCCATAATCTCCGGTCCCAATGTAGTATCTGATGTCAAAGTCGTCTGTAGCTTTGATGATGTCTTCGTATGCAGTTGTCCCGTCAAAATTCCATATTGAGAACAAATCTCCATGCTTTGTTACTCGAGTGAGATTGGTTTTTCTTTTCACACATGTGAGTGATCATATATAACTAACTATTTGCTGCAATACAACAAAAGATCTAGGCTACATTTTCACACACTCTCTCCCAGCTTTTCTGAAAACAGATGAACAAGACATTAATAATGTAGTCCCCATTATACGAGTCACCATTACAACATTGATGTAGGATAGAATTGTCGACCAACCTGTTTTGACTCGAAGAAATTCATATTTGATCAGAAACAACCCAATAAACAAAACTCAGTTACTTAATTTACTGGCCCATGGTATTTTCAGTCGAATTCCATCGTCTAGGACCTAAAAAGTGCATTTTTTTGTCTTACAGGAGACATGTTGAATATTTTAGAAATTTTGTTCGTGAACCAAACGAAGTTTGATTCGGGTGAAATTTAATATTTAGTAGTTTTTAATTATTAGATTTTTTATTTAATTTTTTTAAGAATATTTAGAAAGTTTTATTTTTAACAGTTTCCTTGTACTGTTAGGATTATGATTTCTCTATTGAAAATACATGTATTGCAGAGAACCTGACGCAGAACGGAAGTATAAGGGGTTACCAGCGTAAACCCTAAGAACACAGAAACTGGAATCCACCAGCATAATTAATTGTGAACCAAAGTAAAACTTTATTGATAAATTTATTCCTCTCTGCCCTATGGCGGTACATATATTTATAATAGAGAAATCATAATCTTAACAGTACTAGGAAACCTAAAAATAAAGGAAACTTGTAGAAATTTTAATCCTAACAGGAAAAGAAAATCTATTTCCAAAGGAAACGAAAAAGGAAAGAAAACACTTTTATGCCCGTTTCTTCGGGCATCGCGTTTTGCCAATTTTCGGTCAATCTCTTCTTCAAACTCCAAAGCCAATTGTCCTACATTAGTCTTTCCCACCTGCGAAAAACTCGACCTCGAGTTGTAATCAGGATAAAGCGGAACATCATCACTAAACTCATAAAGGTCAGCTACATTGAAAGTACGAGATATGTTCATATCAGCAGGCAAGTCAATCACATAGGCGTTGTCATTGATTTTCTTGATCACCTTGTATGACCCATACTTCCTTGGCTTCAACTTGTTATAGGAACCAACTGGGAACCTTTCCTTACATAGAAACACCATAACCTGATCACCCTCAGTGAACAATTTCTCACGTCTCTTCACATCTGCTGCAGCTTTATACTTCGCATTCTTCTCCTCTAACCGCGCCTTTACTTCAGCCTGAACATCGCGAACTTGCTAAGCCAGGTTCTCGACAACAACACTTGTTCCAGTGACCTTGGGAAGACGTGCCAGGTCTAACGCATGCTTAGGAGGCTGTCGATACACTAAAGCAAATGGAGATTTACCAGTAGCAGTGTGAACTGCATTGTTATACGCAAATTCAGCTTGTGCCAGAACTAAATCCCACTGTTTAGGCTTGTCACCACAAATGCTCCGAATTAAATTCCCCAGTGTTTGAATCAGATTCTCAGTCTGCCCATCGGTCTGCGGGTGCGTAGTGCTACTAAACTTTAGAGTAGTATCCATCCGCCGCCACAACGTAACCCAAAAATGGCTAAGAAATTTTGAATTCCTATTAGAGGTTATAGACTGAGGAACTCCATGTAAACGAACCACCTTACGAAAGAACAGTTGAGCCACATGTGACGCATCAGATGTCTTCAAACAAGGGATAAAATGTCCCATCTTGGAGAACCTTTCAACCATAACAAACAGAGAGTCTACTCCACGCTGAGTTCATGGAAGACCCAAAACAAAATCCATCGACAAATCCTCCCATTTGGCATTTGGTACAAGTAGAGGCATGTAAAGACCTGTATTTTGAGCCTGCCCTTTAAAAGTCTGACAATCATAACACTTGCGAACAAGGTTACCCATGTCGCGTTTCAACTGAGGCCAGTAATTCCGCTCGGCTATCCCACTGATAGACTTATCACGCCCCAAGTGACCACTCAAACCTCCACCATATAACTCTCGAATAAGCTTCTCCCTCAAAGAGCTCCTAGGAATACATAACTGATTACCATGGAACAGGTACCCTTCGACCAAATGGAATTCTCCCTCTATCTGTCTACGACCACATTTTTCCCATACCTCAACGAAATCTTCATCATCAGAATACAACTCCTTCAAGAACTCAAACCCAATAATCTCTTGCTGCATAGTGATCAGTAAACTCGCGCGTCGACTTAATGCATCTGCCACCTTATTCAGAATCCCAGATTTGTGTTTCAGCACATAAGGAAACTTCTGCATATAGGTCACCCACCGAGCATGCATATTACTTAAACTCCTCTGACTGTTTAGACACTTCAAAACTTGGTGATCAGTGTAAAGAATAAATTCTCGCTGAATCAGATAATGCTCCCAATGCTTCAGAGCACGGACAATAGCATAAAATTCTTGGTCATAGGTACTCCACTTTCGGTGTGCATCACTAAGTTTCTCATTAAAAAATGCCACTGGTCTTTTCTCTTGTGACAGAACTGCTCTAACCCCAATTCCACTAGCATCACACTCCACCTCGAATAGTTTCTCAAAACTGGGTAAAGCCAAAACAGGAGTAGTGCACAGTTTTTCTTTAATGACTGCAAAAGCTGTGTTGGCATCTTCACCCCACTGAAACTTACCCTTTTTTAAGCACTCTGTAATAGGAGCCACAATATTGCTGAAGTCCCTGATAAATCGACAATAAAACATCGCCAACCCATGGAAACTCCTCACCTCTCCTACAGTCTTTGGTGTAGGCCAATCACGAATGGTTCTCACCTTTTCATCATCAACCATTATTCCCTCCGAATTGACCACATACCCAAGGAATAACAATCTTTCTGTCAGCCAACTGCATTTTTTAAAGTTAATAAATAGCTTATTTTCGGATAACACCTCTAACACAGCCCGTAGATCCTCCATATGATCTTTCTCACTTTGACTATAAATCAGTATGTCATCAAAATAGACGACTACATATTTTCCAATGAAAGGTTGCAATACTTGGTTCATAAGCCGCATAAAAGTACTAGGAACGTTGGACAATCCGAAAGGCATAACTAGCTACTCGTAGAGTCCATCCTTTGTTTTGAAAGCCGTCTTCCATTCGTCAACAGGTTTGACCCGAATTTGATGGTATCCACTTCGCAGGTCGATCTTTGAGAACAACTTTGAACCCTCCAACATATCTAGCATGTCATCCAATCTCAAAATTGAAAAGTTGTATCTGACAGTTATCTTGTTGATCGCGTGACTATCAACACACATCCTCCAACTGCCATCTTTTTTTACGACTAGTAACGCGGGAACAGCGCAAGGACTCATGCTCTCTAGAATGAAACCCTTCTGCAACAATTCACACTTTAGCCTGTAAAATTTGATTCTCTTTGGGACTCATTCGATAGTGTGACAAATTTGGTAAGTTTGCTCCCGGAACTAAATTAATATGGTGCTGAATATCTCTCAATGGTGGAAGATTATTTGGTAACTCTTCAGACACCAAGTCACTGAATTCGATCAACAAAGACTGTACCTCCTCGGGTAACACAACTCTTTGCTCTTCCTTACTTTCTATCACTAGAGCTCGCACCACCACACCATATACCTCCTATGCCTCCTTAACTTCAGATTCCAACTCAGTTACTGACGTGACTAAAAAGACTAAGGACTACTCTTCTACCGTGGCCTTAGTGGAGCCACCACCAGAACTCTGCTTCGGAACCATTGCAATCTTCCTGCCATCCCAACTAAAAACACAAACATTGTCGCGCCCCCTGTAGGTGATATCCACATCAAATTGCCATGGTCGTCCCAATAACACGTGACTAGCATCCATGTCGACTATATCGCAGGCCACCTCATCTTGGTAATGCTGCCCGATTGAAATAGGAACTTTACACACCTCCATCACGTTTGCTTTAGGCCCCTTCTGAATCCACCTAATCGCATACGACTTTGGATGTTTTTCTTCCTACAGCTTCAGATGTTCCACTAGTTTTCTGGACACAAAATTCTCACAACTTCCACTGTCAACAATTAAATCACAGACTTTACCCTAGACACTACAACAAGCCTTAAAAATATTATTTCTTTGTGAGAAATCCTCTAGCTTCGTTGAACACATGACTCACTGAATCACACAGTTGACATGCTCTCCCCGTTCCTCCGTAATTTCTACACCATCCTGGAGTTCGTCAATGCCTACTCCTTCTTCAACATCCTGATCATGCTCTCGTTTTCTCCAATATCCACAAAATTCACTGGTTTTTTGGCTGGACATTCATTCGAACGATGGCCTGGTTGGCCGCACCTATAGCATTTCAAATCTCCTATTTTAGCACATGGGTTTGGCGCCATCCTTGGGGCTTCCTTCATAGTTGCTGCTGTTGGATGCGTCTCAGCATGGTTATTACTAGAAGATGAACCCCTTTGAGTTTGATCTATAGCAGTTTTAAACTGATAATTTTGCCCATCGCCTGGTGGAAATCTGCTCTTGTTTGCAACTGCATTGGACATCCCAGCCATATCCTTCTTGTAGTAGGAAAATCAATTGGATGCCTTCTCCATTAACTCTACTTTCAAGGCCATGTTTTGTGCCTTATCCACTCTCCAAACAACTTACAGTCCAATTTTGTCTCGAATGGTAGACTTCAATCTTGCTAAGTATCTGGAAACCTGTTGTCCCTCAGTCTCATTAAGGTTGTTACGAACTGACAGCCTGATCTACTTCTCAGTATAATCCGTAATAGTCCTATTACCCTGCACACAATTCTAGTAATTTTGGAAAATAAATTGCTCATAATCTGCGGGTAAAAACCTACTCATCAGAAGTTGTTTCATTCTCCTCCAAGTTCGTATAGGAGCCTTGCCTTCTTGTCGCCTATCGTTTTATAACTTCTCCCACCAAACAGCAGCCCCGCTTCTCAACTTATACGCCACCATCTTGACTTGTCGATCCTCTGTAACTTCAGTCATCTCAAAAAACCATCTTGACTTGCGCGTATTCTATAGTCAGGTTGATTTTGGTTTCGATTTTGTTGACGAATCCCTTGGTGACCCGCAACGTCCTCATCAGAGTCTTCATCACTCAAATCGTCGAACTGCTCGTGTCTCACTGCTCTAGGCAGATGTCTACCTCCAGGGCAGCTAAGGGCAACTCCCTCGACTCTAACTTTGTTGGCAGGGGTTTGAGCGTTACCAATAGGGATGTCAGGGTTAGGCTGCCGCTCCATCACTTGTTGTAACGTGGTCGTCAACCTCTTCATTGCCTGTCGCTGCTCGTTAATCGCTGCCCATATATTTCTATTCCTACGACCAGTGTTGCCAGGGTTAACTCATCTGTCTTCGTTGTTGACCATCGTACAAGGCAAATTCTTAGGTTCTGATACCATTTGACGCAGAACGGAAGTATAAGGGGTTACGAGCGTAAACCCTAAGAACACAGAAACTGGAATCCACCAGCATAATTAATTGTGAACCAAAGTAAAACTTTATTGATAAATTGATTCCTCTCTGCCCTATGGCAGTACATATATTTATAATAGAGAAATCATAATCTTAACAACACTAGGAAACCTAAAAATAAAGGAAACTTGTAGAAATTTTAATCCTAACAGGAAAAGAAAATCTATTTCCAAAGGAAATGAAAAAGGAAAGAAAACACTTTTATACCCGTTTCTTCGGACTAGCGCGTTTTGCCAATTTTCGGTCAATCTCTTCTTCAAACTCCAAAGACAATTGTCCTACATTAGAACCAAAAACATATTCTCAATACAAAATCAGATTTCTATGCAATTTTTGTTTGCGTTTATCTTAATTTTGTGGATTCAAAGTTACCTTTGTTCGTGCGCAAACAAACATCAGACCCTTCGTCAGTTGGTATCAGACCCTTTTCTTTTCCTGGTCTGATAGCAATTGGTTGTTTTAGTAGCACCCACTTTGTCAACGAAGATAGCTTCCGCTTCGTCAGTTGCCATCAGAGCCTTGTCTTTTTCTAGTCCGAGGGCAATTGATTGTTTTAGAGCACCTACTTTGTCGATGAAGATTGCAAAGTGAAGGCCCCTTAGGCAGCCATGGATACTCAAGAACATTGTAGACAGAATATTACTGGTTTTGGGATTGATGGCAACCAAGTCCATAGTCCAGTTGGAGTTCGGGATCATGTTGGAGTTGTTCCTCGTAGCAAACTGAATATAGTACATCCATGTAGGCTTCCAGCCTATGCAGATTATTCCGATGATGAGGAGTTTGGATTCAGAGGAGTTGCGTCGGAACAACGTGAACAGGGTAAATGCGACAAAATTTGTAAGTATTCGAACAATTTTGAGTTTCAAAGAAAATTTGATTTACTAAGTTTGATTATTAAGGATGTCTTGGATTGACTTGAAGAAGTTGAGGAATTTTTTGAGTATTTTGATGTACCCGAAAACAAGAAAGTTCTGTTTGTAGCCTTCAAACTTAAAGGATGGGTTTCAGCTTGGTGGGAACAGATAATGACTAATTGGATGAGGCAAGAAAAATGACCTATACCACTACAAGAAAAATAGGCAATGATGGCAGACATTAAAAACTGCTGCAAAAAATTCCTTTATGGCAGCAATTACTCGTATCTGCTCCAATAAGTGCCTTTATCTGCTGTAATAGAATTGGAAAAATAGTTAATAATAAATTTTATTTTCTAAAATTGAATTTTTGTCATCCCTTAAATATCATCTGACCCCACCAGAACATTTGAATACATTTTTTTCTTTTTCTATTCACGATTGTTGAAGCACTCCCTTCACAGCTCACACGCACTGACGTTCTCTCTTCCCCCTCTCTCTCATCAGTTTTCCCTCTCTTTCTCTTCCATAGCTCACACGAAGAAGTGCTTGGGTTTCAGCAATCATATAGACATTGTCAACACATGAAGTATACAAATTTCAGGGCAAGTGCCTGCACATTTCCTTTACAATTCGGCAATTCTCTATTCACATTGGAAAAGATTGAAGCTCATTTGTGTTCAATTAGGCAATTCTCGGTTTGATTTGACGATTCTCTGTTCTGAAGTGACACAGACATATCAGGTGAAAATTTTCATTTCTACTCCTCTATATCTCTGTTTGGTTGTTGAAAGATGCAATCTCTCTCTACTTCTTTGTGGAACGAATAGATCACTCTCTATCATTCGAGCTTTTTCTTCTCTCTCTCTCTATTTATATATATATAAATATATACATACATATACATATCAGTATATGCTTAAATATATATGTACTCATTCCAAACATTGATTCTATAAATTCTCTATTTGAATCTTTTTGGAGTAGTTTGTACTGGTGGTGTTTGTTTTATTGTCCTCATTGACGATTGATTCGAGTTTTATGATTTGATGTTGAATTTTATTGGAAAAAATATGGATCTCAGCATGTTGTATGCATTGCCAAGGAGTTCGAGACATTCATGAGTATCTGATGTTAAGTTTGAATTATATGCCCTAACACAATCGTAATGTAATATATGGGTATGTGGTGGTACTTTAGAGAACTGAATCATTTCAAGTTTTGGGTTGGGGTATTTTTTTTTGCTTTATTTTTCATTAACGTTTTAGCTTCAAAAGAAAAAATTCTGCTTTGTGTTGGCAAATGGTATAAAAAAATGCAGATTCTGTTGGAACATGTGACTTTATAGTTTGGATTTTTTTTCAGTATGCAAATTGATTTACTTTTTAATGAAATCAATTATGCAACATGTATTAGAATCAGGATTACTGTTGGCTCTAAATGGCATAAAACGTTTTCCATTTATTACCTTTACATGAGTTGATTTTTATTAAAGTGACGACGATCCACATGATTTCATTTGCATTTTTATTTCTTCTTAGTTGTGTAGAGTTGATTTTTATTAAAGAGACGACGATCCACATGATTTCATTTGCATTTTTATTTCTTCTAAGTTGAAAAAATAGTTAGACCTTTAACCTTGATAAATGAAATAAAAGGCCTACATAGTCCTGAATTTAGGAAATGATTGATGTTGTTATTCTCAGAATCCGTGTCACTTGGCCTTTTGAATTTGGATTCTTCCTCTGTATATTCATTCTATGATTCTATTACTTACAAAGAACTAAAAATTGTATAGAGCAATTATGCTCAGAATGAGCATCTTGTTATCTAATAGAAAAATTATGCAACAACTTATCAAAACTTGTACAGGAGCTAAAATTAAGCTGAAGCAAACTAAATAGACTGCAAAAGAAAAATTGAATTACAACTTGTTAGCTCAGTATTAGACATTGCAAAACTAGAAAAACCAATTAAAGCACTTCACTAGTGAGTCCTGTTATATATATATATATATATACAGGACACACACAAATGCACACATATTATGCCTTTAGTCTTCTAGAAATAAGCTAAAAATATTTTTCAAACCTGTATATGCTTACATAATGAGCCAAGAAAAAAATGGAACATTTGGCTCCATATATGAGAATGTCAGCCTAGCATAGTGACTGATGTTCTGAAAATCATGGTTATAATAGATAAAAGAAAAAAAAATGTTCTGACTACCTTGCCAATTACCATACTAAATAGTTGATGATTCCACCTCCCCCCACCCCAAACAGACAAAAAAACATCCACCAAACAGGGAAAATAAAACCTAAAACAAATATATTTATTTGATAGAAAAATTATGAATTATGCAATAAATTTTCAAAACTTGTACAGCTAAAGGTTAAAGCGAAATAAATAGAATGTGAAAGAGAAACTGAATTGCAACCTTTTAGCTCAGTTTTATATATGTTGTTAGTTGTTTAAAATTGACAATAATTTGTTTCCATTTGATGTAGTGTAAGTTTGACATTCCAGACCATGTTAAAACATGGGTATTATAGTCGACTGGTAGGGAATGGAAGGACTTCAAGTCTTGGTTAAAGATGAAGCCCTACAAAACACTGTGAGTTGCGCGGTGCGGAAGCAGTTTAGTTAATTTAGAATGAAATGCTAATCCTTAGACCTAGAGGGGGGGTGAATAGGTCTTCTTGTCCAATTTTTATGATTGATTAATTACCCACAATTATTATCAATTAAGCATCCAAACCAATCACAAAATAAATAAAGCAAGTAAGGAAAATTTAGAGATGACACCAAAAATTTTATGTGGAAATTCAAGACGGAAAAAACCACAGGGGTGAGGCAGAAACCCCAGAGAAACCAATCCACTATCTCGAAGCAAAGTACATTAGACTCTGTCCTAGACTCACACCCACTCCACTCTGACAATAACTTGATGCGGAACACCTCAGGCTTACAATTGCGACAACACGTCCAACTACTGCAGACTCTCGGCTAACGTCACAATTCTTCTAGAATAGTAGTTGAAAGAACAAAAATACTCAGCAAGTTTTTTGTTCCCTTCATAGTGATCGTTTCTCTTCCTCTTCAGATAAACTCTCTGTAGTTTTAAAGAACCACCTCTGCTGCTCTTGATCAAACTTTGTAGACTGATGATGTCTTGAAGATTCCATTGATCAGATGAAGAAGAACATCACAACTTAAACACTCCGTGTGTGTGTGCTCTCAAAAATAAAAATCAATGAAGATCTTCTCTCATAAATTCCTCTTTTAGCTCTCAAAAATATATTCCTATCTCTAACAGTTAAATCATTGAGTCTCTTATTTCTCCTATTTTGATTGAAGCATAAAGAGGTATTTATAAGGTTTAGAATCCTTAGTCTACTTGGAAAACAAGTTTAAAACACCTAAGGAAAGTTTTAGAGAAGTTTTGGTTAACTAGGAAATCAATTCGGATCAAAAAGAAAATTTTCGCACATGTTAGCTAAGTTGAACCAGTCCTAAAAATTGGGGACCGGTGAGACTTTTGCAGACACTTGAAAATTTCCAAATCCTGAGAAAACTCGGACCGATCCTAATATTTGGGGACCGGTGGGACTTTTCAGACATGTTGAATTTTGAAAGTCCCGAGAGAAGTTAGATCGGTCCTCATATTTGGGGACCGGTGGGACTTAGCAAAAATTCAATTTTTACATTTAAAGCATATTTTTCAAGTCCTAAGCCCACCAAACTTCAAAACATAGTGTCCTCACTCACATACATGGTCTAAGTGATATCCTTATCAAATCCACGTTATTGAGACACTTTTCATTCAGCTCCCAAGATCGAGACACAAGATCAAACAAAAATGACAACTCGATCAACAAGTTTTGACACCGAAATTTGCCAATTATTAATTTATATGTCACAATTTCCCCCTTTAGTAATTTTGTGACAAAACCAATCCTAGACAAAATGTAATCTACCCCACAGCAGAAAAGATAAATTACAATGTTGTCAAAAATAAAAACACAATTGAGCCAAACTAAGCAGTCACTCTGATCTTGAGCTTGTGGCAAATATGAAGAACACCTATATTCAACAAATATGATGAACCTCGATATTCTGCAAAACAACACTCAAAGATACCTTCGTGAAAGCTTAATAAAGATAAATAAGCATAAATAAAAACTAAACATGTAATGCTAATGCTATGTAATGTTCTCTTTCAAACAACTCATCTCCTCCTTAATGATAAATGACTAGACAACTCTCCCCTGAAAGTCACAAAGTCTCTCTAATAAACTCCCAAAATCTCTCTTCCTTTTTGTCACAAATTGATAAAGGGACTTAAAGAGAACAAAAAAAATAATGAGGAAGCAAGCAAGCATATAGAACTTGTATATGTAAACAATAGAAAATATTGACTCCACAATACTATATGAACACAACAAATCATAACCAAGGCTTAATCAATTAGTTACACACACTTAGTAAGTGTAGTAAAATCAACATAAATTTTCATAAGCCAAAATATTCCTTTTGTCAATTGTTCAGATTTTTAGATAATATTTCAATAATATTACATTCACTCAGAAATCAAACAATCAATATGTGCACAGACTTTCAATCTTTCTTTTATTGTTCCTCGCACATACATATTCGGCGGCTTTCACTCTTACTGGTAGCCAGCTATTTTCTCAAAACAACTATTTTCAAAAGATATCTCATTGGAGATTTATATTGTAGTGGTAGCTTCGAACAAATCCCGAAGGTAGCCTTTTCCATAAGAATATGCTCAACATCAATTTTTTTATTTTATTTTTATTCTTTTCTTTTCCAGCTGTTGATAATTGTTTTTCACTCATCACTATTTTTGGTCTTTAGCACAATATTGAACATTCAATTCCCAAGATAATGCTCTATCACATCAACACTATCTTTGACCAAAACAATGACATAAAAATAATCCAGTAAATGTACTCATCATGATTCATCTACTAAACGAAATAAGTAAGCAAAACCAATTTTTCAACTCTTAGCCATAGTATGTTATACACATGTAATCTATGTGTCACTAATTTTCTTGTGTTCAAACATACTCATTCTAACATGGTTTGCTTAACTTCTCAAAAAATAAAAATAAAAATAAAAATAAACCTAAAACTACAAGGTTCAATGCGTAATCTAGACTCATAAGATGAATATGAAGTTCCTTTCTAGATTATGCCAATGCTATGCAATCTAATCAAGACAACAAATGCCTATAGATTTTCTAAGGTAATGAAACCTAGAAGCATCTAAAGGCTTTGTGAGAATGTCAGACAAATTATTATCAGTATGCACTTTCTCCAAAGACACGACATTTTGTAACTAATTCCCGAATAAAATGATGTCAAATGTCAATGTGTTTTGTCCTAGAATACAAAACTGAATTCTTTGAGATATTAATTGAACTATTGTTATCACAAAAGATAGACATTGTACCTTGTTCAATTCTATAATCCAGTAGCATCTGCTTCGTCCAAAGTAGTTGTGTGCAACAACTTCTAGCAGCAATATACTTAGCTTCACATGATGATAAGGAAACACAATTTTGCTTCTTGTTGTACCATAAAACAAGATTAGTACCAACATAGAAACATCCACCTGAAGTACTTTTCCTATCATCCTTATTATCAGCCCAATCAACATCAGTGTAACCTGCAATCTTAGAATTAGACTCTATAGAAAAACGCAATCCATAATTCAAAGAGTTATTAATATATCAAATAATACACTTGACTACAATGAGATGTTGTTCTCTAGGATCAGCTTGATACCTAGCACATACTTCTACACTAAATGCAATGTCAGGCCTACTTGCTGTCAAATACAACAGGCTGCCAATCATACTCCTATATAATAAAGGATCAACTCTCTTAGAATCAGAGTTCTTTTCTAACTTGGAAGAAGTACTCATTGGAGTTTGCACATATTTGGAACCTTCCAAACCAAATTTCTTGACTAACTCCTTTGCATACTTTGTTTGAGATATAAAAATTCCATCATAAAATTGCTTCACCTGGAGTCCAAGAAAAAATGATAGTCCACCAACCATGCTCATCTCAAAAGTATTATTCATATCTCTAACAAATTCATGAACAAGGTTATGAGAAATAGAACCAAAAACAATATCATCCACATAGATTTGAGCAACAAGCAAATTTTTTTCTTTCTGATTATGAACAAAGTTTTATCAGCTTCCCCTCTCCCAAAGCCCTTTTGTAACAAATAAGAAGTCAATTTTTTATACCATGCTCTAGGAGCTTGTTTCAAACCATAAAAAGCATTTTTAAATGAAAAACATGATCAGGATTATGTGGATCAACAAAACCCTTAAGTTGAGCTGCATACACTTCTTTTTGCAAAATATCATTTAGAAAAACACTTTTAACACCCATTTGAAATATTTTAAATTTAAAGTGACATGCAAGAGCAAGAAGAAAACGAATATACTCAAGTCTAGCAACTGGTGCAAAAGTTTCATCAAAATCAATTTCTTCAACTTGAGTGTATCCTTGTGCAACTAACCTGACTTTATTTCTCATTACAAGCCCATTCTCATCAAGTTTGTTTTTAAAAATTTATTTAGTTCCTATGATGTTCATATCCTTAGGTTGAGGCACTAATGCCCAAACATCATTTTTCACAAATTGATTCAACTCTTCTTGCATTGCTACAAGCCAATCAGAACTTTGAAGAGCTTCATCAACATTTTTAGGTTCAAACTGAGCCATATGATATGAGTGTCCTATACTATCTCGGACTCTACTCCTAGTATTTCTTTCCTCCCATGGCCCTATCACATTAGTCAATGGATGACTACTTCGAATCATAGAACTGCTAGACATTAGGACTTCCTCATGTGGTGTAGGATTTTCTATAGGTGCATGTGTATCATCAATTACTTCCACAATTTCATCACCACCAACATGCTCATCTACATCCTCAGTCTCACTTTCTTTCTCGACCTCTCTCTCACTAGGTTCACTCTCAGGTAACCCTAAGGTGTTTATGCCTTCTTCTTCCTCATGTTGATCATGTATCTCCTTAGGCCTTGAGTCATCAATCACAACATTAATTGACTCCATTACAACTTTAGTGCGATGATTATGCACCTTATATGCCCGACTATTCAATGCATACCCCAAAAGGTATCCTTCATCACTTCTAGAGTCAAATATTCTTAAATTCTCCCTATCTCTAAGGATATAACATTTACTCCCAAAAACTCTAAAGTGTTTAATGTTGGGCGTCTTTCCATACTACAATTCATACGCAATCTTTTCAGTTCCAGGCCTAAGGTACACCCTGTTTAAAACATGACAAGCAGTACTAACAGTTTCAGCCCAAAAATGTTTAGCTAACTTACTTTCATGAAGCATAGTACGTGCCATCTCTGTAATTGTCCTATTCTTTCTTTCAACTACACCATTTTGCTGAGGTGTTTTAGGTGCAGAAAATTCATGACTTATGCCAAGATTATCACAATACTCAATGTAAGGTCTAGGTTCAAACTCACCTCCCCTATCACTCCTAATACGAGTTATTGCATATCCTTTCTCATTCTGGATCCGTTGGCAAATTGACCTGAAGAACACAAAAACATCAGATTTTTCTCTCAAGAAAGCAATAAAAGTAAATCTAGAAAAATCATCAACCATTACAAGCATATACTTTTTATCACTTATGCTTTGAGTTCTTATTGGACCCATTAAATCCATATGGATCAGTTCCAATGGTCTTGAAGTTACTTGATGCTTAAGTCTCTTATGTGACACTCTAGTTTGCTTACCTAATTGACATGGTCCACATACCTTATCTGTTGGTCTTCTCAATTAAGGCAAACTTTGAACTCGTTCATGATTAGACAAACTTACCAAATCATTGTAATTCACATGAGCAAGTCTCCTATGCCACAAAATAGCTTCACCAGTCACAGCAGAAAAACACATATGTGAATGATCTGAAAATATCACATAACAATTTTTAGGAGTTCTAGATCTTTTCAAAATACAATCACCCTGCTCATTAGTTACAAAACATCCATGTTGAGTAAAATTAACTTGAAAACCACTGTCACATATCTAATTGATACTCAACAAGTTTGCAGCTAAACCTTTAACATATAGAACACTTTTCAATTCACCAAAAGCAGAAAAATTAATTTTACCTTTACCACTTAGTTTAGATGCATTGCCATCACCAAAGGTAACAAACCCACCATTATAATCCTTAAAAGTGGTAAACAATGTTCTATCCCCAGTCATATGCCTAGAGCAACCACTATCAAAGTACCAACCTGTAGGACCAAGTGCCGTGTGCATGACAAAATATTTCAGATTATTCTTTTTCACCCAAACAGTTTTAGATTTTTTATCAAATGATTTCCTAACTGTTTTAGAATCAGAATTAGTAGTCTCAAGGGGCGTTTTCTTCTTATTTCCTAGAACAGAATTAAATCACTTCAATTTATCAAAATTTTCTTTCAATTCATGTCGCTTCTTTTCAAGTTCTTTCATCTCATTCAGCAAAAATCTTGAACTATTTAAGTTTTTATGTTTTTTCAGTTCAACTTTTCTTTTCTAACACTTGTATTTAATGTGACCTATTTCTCCACAAAAATGGCATGTTGGAGCAAGTTTTAGAGCATGAGTAATAACGAAAGGCTTAGTTTCAACTTTCACAAAAATATCTTTTGATTTTAAAATTGAAAATTCCTTTGACGTTGAAACTAATTCTTCTTTCTTACTCAATTTTTTAGAAAAATCTAACTTACCAAATTTGCAAGTGTCAGAGTTAAATTCCTAGAAAGACTGATTAGTTTTAACAAGTTCACAATTTAAGTTATCAATCTTATGTTCAAGTGAATTATTAAACCCTTTAATCTATTTAACTTCCTGTTCCAGAAATTCTACTTTACTAAGAAGATTCATCTTTTTATGTCTAAGTTCCTCTAAATTTTTATTGGTAAGAAAAACTTTCAATTTGTAAATATCTCTATCAAGTTCAGCAAGTTTCAATTTCTTTAACAAATTTTCATAGTCTATTTTCAGCTTAGACCACTCAAGATGCATGCCAGTTCTAGAATCAAAAAATTGAGGTAAAATAATTTCATCATCAGAAAACACAATATGAGACATCATAAAATTCACAACTAAATTAACCAAAAATCTAACTCAGAATTGAGCAACCCACTTTGATACCAAATGTGAGTTGCGCAGTACGGAAGCAATTTAGTTAATTTACAATGAGATGCTAATCTTTAGACCTAGAGGGGGGTGAATAGGTCTTCTTGCCTAATTTTTATGATTGATTAATTACCCACAATTATTATCAATTAAGCATCCAAACTAATCACAAAATAAATAAAACAAGTAAAGAAAAGTTAGAGATGACACCAGAAATTTTACGTGGAAACCCAAGACAGGAAAAACCACAGGGGTGAGGTAGAAATCCCAAAGAAACCAATCCACTATCTCGAAGCAAAGTACATTAGACTCTGTCCCAGATTCATACCCACTCCACTCTGACAAGAACTTGATGCGGAACACCTCAGGCTTACAATTACGACAACACGTCCAACTGCTGCAGACTCCCGATTAACATCACAATTCTTCTCGAAGGGTAGTTGAAAGAACACAAATACTCAGCAAGTATTTTGTTCCTTTCGTAGTGATCATTTCTCTTCCTCTTCAGATAAACTCTTTGTAGTTTTAAGGAACCACCTCTACTGCTCTTGATTAAACTTTGTAGACTGATGATGTCTTGAAGATTCCATTGATCAGATGAAGAAGAACATCACAACTTAAACACTCCGTGTGTGTGTGCTCTCAAAAATAAAAATCAATGAAGATCTTCTCTCATAAATTCCTCTTTTAGCTCTCAAAAATATATTCCTGTCTCTAATAGTTAAATCATTGAGTCTCTTATTTCTCCTATTTTGATTGAAGCATAAAGAGGTATTTATAAGGTTTAGAATCCTTAGTCTACTTGGAAAACAAGTTTAAAACACCTAAGGAAAGTTTTAGAGAAGTTTTGGTTAACTAGGAAATCAATTCGGATCAAAAAGAAAATTTTCGCACATGTTAGCTAAGTTGAACCAGTCCTAAAAATTGGGGACCGGTGAGACTTTTGCAGACACTTGAAAATTTCCAAATCCTGAGGAAAGTCGGACCGGTCTTAATATTTGGGGACCGGTGGGACTTTTCAGACATGTTGAATTTTGAAAGTCCCGAGAGAAGTTAGATCGGTCCTCATATTTGGGGACCGTTGGGACTTAGTAAAAATTCAATTTTTATATTTAAAGCATATTTTCCAAGTCCTAAGCCCACTAAACTTCAAAACATAGTGTCCTCACTCACATACCTGGTCTAAGTGATGTCCTCATCAAATTCACGGTATTGAGACACCTTCCGTTCAGCTCCGAAGATCGAGAGACAAGATCAAACAAAAATTACAGCTCGATCAACAAGTTTTGACACTGAAATTTGCCAATTATAAATTTATATGTCACAAACACATGATACTGATATGGAGCGACTGGTTGATAATGATCTTTGACTTTTGCCGAAGCAATGGAAGTCTCTAGTTGAATTTTGGAACACAAGTAAGGGGTAGGTAACTATTTTAGAATTGAGACTCTGTTTTTACTCTTTTGGGACTCAAGTAAGGGGTAGGTAACCAATTTTCAACTATTTGATGAGACCTTGACTACTCCGCTTTTAGATTTCTAAATTCCAAATTGTTCCAAATGCATAAATGAGATTTCCTTTTCTTGCATTTTTTTTTCTAGTAGGTTTTTTCATGATTAAATTGTATAACATTTCTATACTGTGAAACTAACAGCCTTGTAGTTATTTTCTATCAGAAAACTATGGCTAAAATGGTTTGCTATCCATTCACATCAACGTCCTTGTATTCTTTGTTGATTTTAGGAGTGAAGTAGTACAAATATAGGCAATTGTTGCAAGCAAGTCACTATACATACAATAGGGTTAAAAAGTTATGCCCGCTTACGTGAGGAGGTACATTGTTATTTTCAGCAACAGTCATGCTTGTAGTTTAGCACCTATATTTTATAAAAACTTGTAATATATATTATTCTTTATTTGAGGATAATGTGAGAGGAGACCAAATAGAGATGAACCAACAGGAGCAGATATATATATACTTACTCACACACAGAAGAATGGGTGACCCATGGATGAAGAATTTTCAAAGATTATTGTATGTTAATTATTAATCATCAAAATAAAATACTTCAATAATCTTTATTTTACTCATCTAGGTTTCAAGTACATTGTTGTTTGATTGTATATATACTATAAAACATTTGGACTTTTCTTATGTAGGACAAGCTCAAGGAACATGCAAGCCAGCAACCAGAAGCTTCGCAAATAAGTCTTGCTAAGGATGTCATATTCTCCATAGTGTTGGGCCAAGAAATACGTGGCTGTGTTCGCACATACGGGTTAGGTCCGTCCCCATCAAACCTTTGGGGCACAACACCTAGTCGTGTTAAGATAAGGAGGAGGGCTTCAGAGGCTAGATTGTCTGCAGATGAAGAGGTGCGCGAGATAAAGGAGCAAATGCGAACAATGATGCAAATGGTAACCAATTTGCAGCAGTGGATGGACTTTAGGGATAACCAGAACGAACAATCTGTCTCGATTAAATTGTATAACACTTCTACACTGGGATTCATATATGATAGCTCAGTAAGAAGGTACTAATGCTATTAGACCAGTTTTATTTTGAATAAATGAGGGCATAATTTAATTATTTACATAATTGTATGCTCTTCGTAGGTTTGCAATGAAGTTGGAACTTCTTATGCATCACAAAATCCCAAAGCATCCTCCTCTTCATCTTCTCGTTTACGTTCATCTCAGGTAATCATGAAGTAGTTTTTAGTAGAATACCTGTATCATCATCAATACTTATATCATCACCATGTGGTGATGGTTGGACTTTTTATCATCTTGAGGTGATTTTAGCAAGATGGCATTTCTTGCCTTGGGCCTTTGAAATATCTTATTCAGATAAGTTGAATTACATCTGAATTTGTCTACTTTGTGTCAAAGTTTGCCAAGTTGCTTTTATGAAGGAAATATGATTTACTTTTTTGCTCTAATGTTTTATGGCTTTGTCTATCTGTCTGCCTATTAGAATAACTCTAATATCAAAAAGCCTATTTAAACGATTACCCAGTCTAAATACTAACTTTTTTTTGTCTTCCTTGTTTATATCAAATTAGTGTTTATATCTTATATATACTTATTTTGTATAGGGTATAAGGGAAGTTGTTTTGTTAAGCCCCAGAACGCCGATGTTATTGTAGCTCGAGGAGTGATTTTGAGCAAGAACCCACATACACAAGTGAGGGGTATGGATTTAGGACTTGATAATTGGAAAATAAGTATTTTTATCCCAATAGTCCGGGAAGAACCATTTCCCATACCTTCAACATGTTTCAAAAAAATTGGAGATGTAGCTAGAGCGAGTATTGTTTGGCCTTCTACCCATGTAATTAATTATAATATTACTCATTTTCTTTTATTAAAATCAATGTTTAAGTTGTTTATGTTATAATCTTTTTTTTTGTTTATTTTTTAGGTTGCATAAATGGGACAATGATACTGAGGTGTAGATTGAGTTTGATGACAACAAAAGATGGACTGCAAACTATGTTTGAGGTAATCTTATCGATTGAAAGAGGTTGCATACATTATTGTACACATATACTTTATATATTTATGTATAACTTTGAATCAATTAAGCATAATTAGATGATATTACTTTATTCTTGCATTAGAAAGGTTACCATAAAGGATGGCCTGAGAATAAAGAATTCCCTCATGAACAACGTAACATTAAAGAGCAATGCTTCATTTGTCTTGAATTTGTGGTGGGCAAGAAGTCCAATCCACTCTTCATATTTTTGATTATCAAAGACAGTGGCCTAATTAATCTAATTAGGTTAAGCTATATGGGACGATGGTACTGAGGCGTAGATTTGTGTTCATTCTTTAGAAGATATGGATGTTGTCATATCCTAAATGAACATAATCTGTTTTTTATTTTTCTCCTTATTTTGGCAGCTTTTGGAATTCTTAGTTGTAGGAAACTAGGCTTCATTAATGAAATAGTATGGTTCTCTTAAAAGAAATTTGTAAATTTTGAAATTGGTAGTTGTATTATGATTAAACTTTTAATTGATTATTTGTTTCTGTAAATTGCAGGTTGTAGTACATTTTACTGTTGCTTGGTGCATGCCCTCTGTTGCCATGAATCCATTCTTTGAAGAACTGACAATTGAAGTTTCTTCTTTTGTTTCCTTAAAGAAGGCACATGTGTGTAGTGTTGGATGAGAGAGTTGAAAGAGAAATTTTTTTTGTATTACCGACATTTTTTTTTATATATGAAAAATTAATGTTTTTGTAAATCTAAAGTTTGTTTGATAATTGTTTGTTTAAATTACCCATGTGAATATTATTTTAGCATGATTGATTTTTGTTTAAATTGAAAAATTATGTATTAGGTGAGTAAGGACTCTTTAGGGCATTTGTTTTTAAGAGATTAGAGGTTTAGCAGCAGACATGACTGCTGCCATAAGATGAACCTTATGGCAGCAGTCATGACTGCTGCCATATGGTGAACTTTTGGAAGCAGTCATACTTGCTGCCAGAAATCATTTACGACTGCTGCCATATGGTGAACTTTTGGAAGCAGTCATACTTGTTGCCAGAAATCATTTACTTTTCCCGACCCCTTCAACCACAGCTGATGTTTTTGGAAGCAGATGTTTGCTTGTGCAATCTATGGTGGCTGATTTTGTCATTTTTAGTAGCAAATATATCTGCTGCAATATGTAGTTTTTGTTGTAGTGTACGATCGTGGTACAAGATGAAAAGCTTAATTAAAGCAAAATTTCTACCACCAAATTATGAGAAGATGATGTATTATAAATATCAAAATTGTAGGAAAGAGCAAACTGTCAAGAAGTACACAACGAATGATGATAAAGTGAAGCAGAACGGAAGTATAAGGGGTTACTAGCATAAACCCTAAGAACACAGAAACTGGAATCCACCAGCACAATTAATTGTAAACCAAAGTAAAACTTTATTGATAAATTGATTCATCTCTGCCCTATGGCAGTACATATATTTATAATAGAGAAATCATAATCCTAACAGTACTAAGAAAACTAAAAATAAAGGAAACTTGTAGAAATTCTAATCCTAACAGGAAAAGAAAATCTATTTCCAAAGGAAATGAAAAAGGAAAGAAAACACTAAGACAATAAAGTTATGCCCGTTTCTTCGGACCAGCGCGTTTTGCCAATTTTTGGTCAATCTTCTTCAAACTTCAAAGCCAATTGTCCTACATTAGATTTTCCCACCTGCGAAGAACTCGACCTCGAGTTGTAATTCGGATAAAGCGAAACATCATCACTAAACTCATAAAGGTCAGCTACATTGAATGTATGAGATATTTTCATATCAGCAGGCAAGTCAATCACATATGCGTTGTCATTGATCATTTTGATGACCTTGTACGACCCATACTTCCTTGGCTTCAACTTGTTATAGGAACCAACTGGGAATCTTTCCTTACGTAGAAACACCATAACCTGATCACCCTCAGTGAACAATTTCTCACATCTCGTCACATCTGTTGTAGCTTTATACTTCGCATTCTTCTCCTCTAACCGCGCCTTTACTTCAGCCTGAACATCGCGAACTTGCTCAGACAGGTTCTCGGCAGCAACACTTGTTCCAGTGACCTTGGGAAAATGTGTCAGGTCTAACGCATGCTTAGGAGGCTGTCGATACACTAAAGCAAAAGGAGATTTACCAGTAGCAGTGTGAACTGCATTGTTATACGCAAATTTAGCTTGTGCCAAAACTAAATCCCACTGTTTAGGCTTGTCACCACAAATGCTCCGAATTAAATTCCGCAGTGTTCGATTCAGATTCTCAGTCTGTCCGTCGGTTTGCGAGTACGCAGTGCTACTGAACTTTAGAGTAGTATCCATCCGCCGCCACAACGTAACCCAAAAATGGCTAAGAAATTTTGAATCCTTATCAGAGGTTATAGACTGAGGAACTCTATGTAAACGAACCACCTCACGAAAGAACAGTTAAGGCACATGTGACGCATCAGATGTCTTCTGACAAGGGATAAAATGTCCCATCTTGGCGAACTTGTCAACCACAACAAACACAGAGTCTACTCCACGCTGAGTTCGTGGAAGACCTAAAACAAAATCCATCGACAAATCCTCCTATATGGCATTCGGTACAGGTAGAGGCATGTAAAGACATGTATTCTGAGCTTGCCCCTTAGAAGTCTGACAAACATAACACTTGCGAACAAGGTTACCCACTTCGCGTTTCAACTGAGGCCAGTAATACCGCTCGGCTATCAAACTGATAGTCTTGTCACGCCCCAAGTGACCACTCAAACCTCCACTATCTAACTCTCGAATCAGCTTCTCCCTCAAGGAGCTCCGAGGAATACATAACTGATTACCATGGAACAGGTACCCTTCGACCAAATGAAATTCTCCCTCCGTCTGTCTATGACCACATTTTTTCCATACCTCAACAAAATCTTCATCATCAGAATACAACTCCTTCAAGAACTCAAACCCAATAATCTCTTGCTGCATAGTGATCAGTAAACTCGCGCGTCGACTTAATGCATCTGCCACCTTATTCAGAATCCCAGATTTGTGTTTCAGCACATAAGGAAACTTCTGCATATAGGTCACCCACCGAGCATGCATATTACTTAAACTCCTCTGACTGTTTAGACACTTCAAAACTTGGTGATCAGTGTAAAGAATACATTCTCGCTGAATCAGATAATGCTCCCAATGCTTCAGAGCACGGACAATAGCATAAAATTCTTGGTCATAGGTACTCCACTTTCGGTGTGCATCACTAAGTTTCTCACTAAAAAATGCCACTGGTCTTTTCTCTTGTGACAGAACTGCTCTAACCCCAATTCCACTAGCATCACACTCCACCTCGAATAGTTTCTCAAAACTGGGTAAAGCCAAAACAGGAGTAGTGCACAGTTTTTCTTTAATGACTGCAAAAGCTGTGTCGACATCTTCACCCCATTGAAACTTACCCTTCTTTAAGCACTCTGTAATAGGAGCCACAATACTGCTGAAGTCCCTAATAAATCGACGATAAAATGTCGCCAACCCATGGAAACTCCTCACCTCTCCTACTATCTTTGGTGTAGGCCAATCACAAATGGTTATCACCTTTTCATCATCAACCATTATTCCCTCTGAACTGACCACATACTCAAGGAATAACAATCTTTCTGTCAGCCAACTGCATTTTTTAAAGTTAATAAACAGCTTATTTTCGGACAACACCTTTAACACAGTCCGTAGATGCTCTATATGATCTTTTCACTCTAACTGTAAATCAGTATGTCATCAAAATAGACGACTACATATTTTTCAATGAAAGGTCGCAATACCTGGTTCATAAGTCGCATAAAAGTACTAGGCGCGTTGGACAATCCGAAAGGCATAACCAGCCACTCATAGAGTCCATCCTTTGTTTTGAAAGCCATCTTCCATTCCTCACCAGGTTTGACCCGAATTTGATGGTATCCACTTCGCAGGTCAATCTTTGAGAACAACTTCGAACCTTCCAACATATCTAGTAGGTCATCCAATCTCAGAATTAGAAAGCTGTATCTGATAGTTATCTTGTTGATCACGCGACTATCAACACACATCCTCCAACTGCCATCTTTCTTTGGGACTAGTAATGCGGGAACAACACAAGGACTCATGCTCTCTCGAATGAACCCCTTCTGCAATAATTCTTCCACTTTAGCCTATAAAATCTGATTTTCCTTGGGACTCATCTGATAGTGTGGTAAATTCGGTAAGCTTGTTCCCGAAACTAAATCAATATGGTGCTAAATATCTCTTAAAGGTGGAAGATTATTTGGTAACTCTACAGACACCAACTCACTGAATTTGGTCAACAAGGACTGCACCTCATCGGGTAACACAATTCTCTGCTATTCCATGCCTTATATCACTAGAGCTCGCACAACCACAACATGTACCTCCTCTGCCTCCTTAACTTTAGATTCCAACTCAATTATTGACGTGATTAAAGAGACTAAGGACTGCTCTTCTACCATGGCCTTAGTTGAGCCACCACCGAAACTCTACTTCGGAACCATTGCAATCTTTTCCTGCTATCCCAACTGAAAACACAAACATTGTCACGCCCCCTGTAGGTGATATCCACATCAAACTGCCATGGTCGTCCCAATAACACGTAACTAGCATCCATGTTGACTACATCGTAGACCACCTCATCTCGGTAATGCTGCCCGATTGAAATAGGAACTTTACACACCTCCGTCACATTCGCTTTAGGCCCCTTCTGAATCCACCCAATCGCATATGACTTTGGATGTTTTTCTGCCTGCAGCTTCAGATGTTCCACTAGTTTTCTGGACACAAAATTCTCATAACTTCCACTATCAACAATTAATTCACTAACTTTGCCATGGACACTGCAGCAAGCCTTAAAAATATTGTTTCTTTGTGAGAAATCCTCCAGCTTCGTTGAACACATGACTCGCTAAATCACATAGTTGACATGCTCTCCCTATTCCTCCATAATTTCTGCACCATCTAGGAGTTCGTCAATGCTTACTCCCTCTTCAACATCCTGATCGTACTCATCGTTTTCTCCAATATCCACAAAATTCACTAGTTTTCTGGCTGGACATTCTTTCGAACGATGGCCTGGTTGGCCGCACCTGTAGCACTTCAAACCGCCTGTTTTAACATATGGGTTTGGCGCCATCCGTGGGGCTTCCTTCGTAGCTGCTGCTGTCGGACGCGTCCCAGCATGGTTATTACTAAAAGACGAACCCCTTTGAGTCTGATCTGTAGCAGCTTTAGACTAAAAATTTTGCCCATCGCCTGGTGGAAATCTACTCCTGTTTGCAACTGCATTAGACGTCCCAACTGTGTCCTTCTTGTAGTAGGAAAATTGATTGGATGTCTTCTCCATTAACTCTGCTTTCAAGGCCATGTTTTGTGCCTCATCCACTGTCCAAACAACTTGTAGTCTAATTTTGTCGCGAATGGTAGACTTCAATCTTGCTAAGTATCTAGAAACCTGCTGTCCCTCAGTCTCATTCAGGTTGTTACAAACTGACAGCTTGGTGCACTCCTCAGTATAATCCGCAACAGTCTTATTACCCTGCACACAATTCTAGTAATTCTGGGAAATAAATTGCTCACAATCTGGGGGTAAAAACCTGCTCATCAGAAGTTATTTCATTCTCCTCCAGGTTCGTATAGGAGACTTGCCTTGTCGTCGCCTATCGTTTTGTAACTTCTCCCACCAAACAGCAACCCCGCTTCTCAACTTATACTCCACCATCATGACTTTTTGATCCTCCGTAACTTCAGTCATCTCAAAAAACCTCTCAACCTCAGAAATCCAGTCCAGAAATTCTTCAATCTGCAATTTACCATGGAATAGTGGTATGTCTGCGCATATTCTATAGTCAGGTTGATTTGGGTTTCGATTTTATTGACGAATTCCTTGGTGACTCGCAACGTCCTCAACGGAGTCTTCATCACTCAAATCTTCGAACTGCTCGTGTCTCGCCGCTCTAGGCGGATGTCCACCTCCAAGGCGGCCAAGGGCAACTCCCTTGACTCTAACTCTATTGGCAGGGGCTTGAGCGTTACCAATAGGGATGTCGGGATTAGGCTGCCACTCCATCAGTTGCTGTAACGTGGTCGTTAACCTCTCCATCGCCTGTCGCTGCTCGTTAATCGCTGCCCATATATCTGCATCCCTACGAGCAGCGTCGCCAAGGTTAACTCCTCCGTCTTCATTGCTGACCATCGTACAAGGCAAATCCTTAGGCTCTGATACCACTTGACGCAGAACGGAAGTATAAGGGGTTACCAGCGTAAACCCTAAGAACACAGAAACTAAAATTCACCAGCACAATTAATTGTAAACCAAAGTAAAACTTTATTGATAAATTGATTCATCTCTGCCCTATGGCAGTACATATATTTATAATAGAGAAATCATAATCCTAACAGTACTAGGAAAACTAAAAATAAAGGAAATTTGTAGAAATTCTAATCCTAACAGGAAAAGAAAATCTATTTCCAATGGAAACGAACAAGAAAAGAAAACACTAAAACAATAAAGGAAACTTGTAGAAATTCTAATCCTAACAGGAAAAGAAAATTTATTTCCAATGGAAACAAAAAAGGAAAGAAAACACTAAAACAATAAAGGAAACTTGTAGAAATTCTAATCCTAACAGGAAAATAAAATCTATTTTCAAAGGAAAGGAAAAAGGAAAGAAAACACTAAAACAATAAAGTTATGCCCGTTTCTTCAGACCAGCGCGTTTTGCCAATTTTCGGTCAATCTCTTCTTCAAACTTCAAAGCCAATTGTCCTACATCATAAAGATGTCGATTTTTTAGTCATAGTAGATGAGGCTTCCAATAATATAATTTCAGAGACCCACTTTGAAGACAAAATTGATGATTTAAGAAAAATAGACACAAAATATTGTGATGGTAAGAATCATGGGCTAGAAGATCGAGTCAATGAAAATTTTTAATTGAAAGTTCAAGACTGCGTGAAACAGTATTACTCTCACTCTCACTCTCAGGTTGGTGACCTAATAGATGGGTACATTACAATTTTTATGAACATTGGAGAGTGTTGATTCCCGGGATTCTTATGCTTTCGTTGGTCACGTCACAATGGCCCCAATTACTATTTTCATATCAAGTGTTTGGCTTTATCCCAAGATCAAGTGTTTCACTTCCATTATTGCAGACCAGCAATTTGGTTCAGTGGATAACTTGCAATTACGTACTTATAATGGGTCTATTGGGTATCAAGTGCAACAACTTTATTGGGTCACAACCTTTCATTCCTTTGTTTAAGAAATCGGTAGTTGAAGTTCTTGTGATAGATATATTAGCAATTCTACCTCTATAGTTTTGGATGATTGCTTCTTTGATCATTGTGACACAAATTGGGAACAAACTATGATATTTTCAAAGCGTGAATCTTTGGCTACTGTAATTGAAAAAGTTTTTGATGTATTAAGATCAATTTTTCAATAGTATAGAATTTTCAAATTGGGAACAAACTATGATATTTTCAGAGCTTGAATCTTTGGCTACTATAATTGAAAAAGTTTTTGATGTATTAAGATCAATTTTTCAATGGTATATAATTTTGTTCATACTCATATATGATGAGTATCTGCCGCTAAACTTGTGGATGAGTTTTTTTTGAAGTTGAGGGGACTGATGTAGGATAGAATTGTCGATGAATCTGTTTTGACTTGAAAAAACTCATATTTGATTGAAAACGACCCAATAAGCAAAACCCAGTAAATTTAACTATTGGCTCATGTTGTCTTTCAGTTGAATTCCATCGTTTAGGGTCTCAAAAGTGCATTTTTTCGTCTTATAGGAGACATGTTGAATGCGGAAATTTTGTTCGTGGACCAAACGAAGTCGGATTCGGGTGAAATTTAATATTTAGTAGTCTTTAATTATTAGGTTTCTTATTTAATTTTTTTCAGAATATTTGAATTTTATTTTTTTTAACACTTTTGCTAATATTGGGATTTTTCTATTATAAATACATGTACTACAGAGAGCAGAAAACACATTTTCTTTGCAATTTTTTGTTTCGTTTATCTTAATTTTGTGCATTCAAAGTTACCATTCTTCATGGCGTGAACAATTTTATAGCTCACGCCCCGTGACAACTTCACTATTTCTGATATTTCATTTATTTGCTGGCAGGCATGCACTGATTTGCTGATAACATACTATTGCCGCGTGTCTTAATTTAGCGAAGAAAAGTGATGTTTAACTAGTAATTAAATAGATATATTTCACTCATTATTAATGCACCTCCCACTTTTGCGTCTGGATGAACAACTTTTGCCTGCATTTATTTGCTTGATAACATTCTATTGCTGCTTCCGTCAAGAAAAGTGATGTTTAACTGCCAGTTACATAGGTATATTTCACTCATTATATATCAATGTACCTTCAACATTATTATTAGATAGTGTTCAATCATATGTTGTTGTGATTTAGTTCAATCAAAACTTTTAGGTAAGAAAAGTGAGTCTATAAGAATTTAATAGGATATTACAATATAACCGAGCATAAATTTTGATTAAGTTAACCACCAAAATTTCTTGATGGTTTAAGATATGATTAACCTATAGTTTCTATTGATGGACCTCTCTTGTCACTGTCCATACCCACGTGGTGGTCCAATAATGCCTTTATCACCTTAGAGGTTAGTTTTCGCTAAGAAACAACAATGTACGTTGAGGGTCAAGCCACACTACTAACTATGATAAGGTGGCTAGTTTCAGTTCACATACTTTTTTGTCAGTCTTTTTTTATCATAACTATATATTACATCTCTAGCTTTCACTAGAAGCTTGAAGAAATTTTGAGATTTTAAGACTTGAGAATTTTTGTTGTTAAAACTTACCTAAATATTTTGCGCTAACATTTCAGTGTAGTTGTTACAAATAAGGGATAGAACAATCAGATTAGTCAAAAATTACAAGTCAAATTGATACAGAACAAGGTACAGATGACCCGTGGACATGCATGGCCAGGGTCTTGCAAAGAGTTAGATTTTAATGGATCAATTCAATAGATAAACGTCTTGATTTCTTGGATGTAATACAAGTGCATAAAATCAAACAGCTTGTGGAAATCCAGCAAGCAAGAAATTACCCTATCATTCCGTATTTCTTATTGACTAATACCAAAGATTACTAGATTATTTGATCAAATATTTATCTTGATTCATTAGCTGCGACAGTGAGATTTTCTGCAGAGGTTTAGCTAGTGAGTACTTGCAAGCAAGAAACTCTTGCGAAACACGTCGCATTGTTGGCCGAGACTTTGATTCAGAATGTAAGCAAGCAAATGCTAATGTAGCAGCCAGAACAAGATCTCGTGCAACTAGTCCACGCACTGGAGCTTCGAGGCGTGGGTCTAACACATCATTTAGCATCATATTTTGAGTGCATGTTGATGTCATTGATTGGAGAAGTTCTCCTGGATGTCTTCCCATGAGTGTTTCTAGTGCCACAACTCCAAAGCTATAAGCATCACATTTTTCATTCACGACCGTGTTGTAGGCAATTAGTTCTATACAAACAATAAAGATAGTTAATGAATGGTTAGAAAATAGTTTTCATGGTGTTTGCTATTTGATTCCAAATTAGAATGCTCACCTCAAAAGCTACTCAAGAGATTATTAATTAAACTCCCCTAGTTTTTTGGAAAGAAAATGAAGAAAAAAAAAAGTTGAAATTGCAAATGAAGAATAATTTACCTGGGGCAGCATATCCATAAGTGCCTGCAGCTAACGTGCGGTTTGATGAATCAGGATTTAGTCGCCTAGCTGTGCCAAAATGAGAGAGAAATGCCTCCAATTCCGAGTTCAACAAGATGCTGCTGCTTGATATCTCACGGTGAACAATTGGTGGATTGCAATCATGATGCATGTAAGACAAAGCATGTGCAATACCTTTAATGGTGTTCACCCTCCTAGTCCAATTCAATTCCACAGCTTTTGCATCATCTCTTAGGGCATGGAATAAGCTCCCCCTTTCCATGTAATCGTAAACCAGGAACATGCATCGCTTGTGCAAACAGAATCCGTAAAGCTTGATGATGTTCCGATGCCTTATATTTGTTAACATTTGCACCTCATTCCTGAAGCTCATGTCGAAAGCAGGCTCCTTAGCTTCTAATCTGTGAAGTTTCTTCAACGCAACTACTTTGCCACTCGACAGTTGTGCCTTGTAAACACTGCCATAACCACCTGTTCCAATGCAATATCTTACATCAAAGTCATTTGTTGCTCTAATTATGTCTTCATATACAATTCTTCCATCATAATTCCACACTGAGAATATATCTTTGTTCTTCATTGCCCTTCCTTCTAACTCAGTATTTTTGTTCTTCACTGCCCTTCCTTCTAACTCAGTATTTTTGTTCTTCACTGCCCTTCCTTCTAACTCAGTATTTTTTCTTACCTTTTTCCGATAGAAATACATAGTTCCAAGGATTAAGAAAGCAAAGAAAACGATGATGCTAATAAATAAATAAAAAAGACCAAGGGCAAGGTTATGTCTCTCTCTCTCTCTGGAAATTGGATCAACCGATGGATGCATTTGGTTGCCGTAGAATATATATATATATATCTAAATAATAATTGTGGAAGCCAAAAGTCTCTGGCTTGATTCCTTATGCCTCCGTGTGGACCTAATTACAAGTCTCCTCAACTTTGATCCGATATATATATATATATATATGAGAAATGCTAAACTTCACAATTTTATTTTTCAAATTTTAACTCGAATCTATGTGGCAGATGATAATACCATAAGAACTCCGTGTATGGGAGAAATCCCACCAATAATAACTTACCATTTAATTTTATCTCCTAAAATAATGGACTATATCACCTGCCACATAGATTCGAGTTAAAATTCATGATATTTATTCGAGACGTGTAGCATTGCTCTATATATATATATATATATATATATATATTATGGCAGGCTCGGATCAAAGTTGACGAGACTTGTGTTAGGTCCACACATAGGCAAAAGGAATCACGCCAGAGACTTTTGGCTTCCACAATTGTTACTATACATTGCATTCACACTGCTTTCAAGTCATGCATTCACGTAACGAGAAGTGTAGTAACCCTTGTGGACGGGTGTAAGTGAGCGAGTGCGAAGACAGACACTGGGCTGAGCTACCACACTGACAGGGTGCAGGGTGCTCAATCCCACATCGCCTGAGCGTGGAAAAGGGGATGTGTTTATATGTATGTTCTCTTCAAATGGTATGAGGCCTTTTGGGGTAAAATCCAAGAGCAAAACCGTGCGAGCTCAGGCCCAAAGCGGACAATATCATACCATGTGTTGGAGCGGGGTATTACAGTTGGTATCAGAGCCTGAACTCAGCCGGAAGTGTGCCGACGAGGACGTCGGGCCTTGTAGGGGGTAGATTGTAGTAACCCTTGCGGACGGGTGTGAGTGGGCGGGTGCGAAGACAGACACTGGGCTGAGCTACCACACTGACAGGGTGTAGGGTGCTCAATCCCACATCGCCTGGGTGTGGAAAAGGGGATGTGCTTATATGTAGTATGTTCTCTTCAAATGGTATGAGGCCTTTTGGGGTAAAACCCAAGAGCAAAACCGTGCGGGCTCAGGCCCAAAGCGGACAATATCATACCATGTGTTGGAGCGGGGTATTACAAGGAGTGTCAGCCGCTCTTCTTCTCCGCGTATATATATCAAACTGTAAATTCAGATCATTATATAGAAACCCAGATCAAACCTTAAATTGACAAGAATAACAATGAAACTATGGTAAAAAAAATTCCATGACTATATTTCTCTCTCTCTCTTGGCAAAATGGATGGATGCATTTCGTTGCAGTAGAATATATATATATGTGTGTGTGTGTGTGTGTGTGACGTGTGTGTATATTATAGCAGGTTAGGATCAAAGTTGAGGAAATTTGTAATTAGGTTCACACAGGGAATCAAACCAGAGACATGTGGCTTCCACACTTATTGCTACACACATTGCATTCACACTATTTTCAAGTCATGCATGCGTTCACATATAATAAATGAGGTGAACCCATATGTACAACAAAAATGATTTTGTCATCTTACTTTTTTATTTTTTTATCTAGTGTCTGGTGGGCTGGTTACGGTCCATCTATTTCTACTGTAAACCTAGATGCAATATTGTAGCTGCATATATGGTTTGTAGTCCAACCTATCTCTCTCAGCCTGCTGTACAAATGGCAACTCCACTGTACAAATGACTGCATGTAACGTTGAATGTTGATGCTTCTAACTATGAATAGCAAGAAGTTTTATGCCTCAAAGTGTGTAAAGTCAAGTGAGCAGAAGTGAGGCACTCGGAGCAATATGACCACTAATTCGTTACTTGTGATGAACTTTTTACCACGGCATACTGGACGGAGTATTTTAGTCAATAAGGTATCCGAGAAAGGAGTGATTTTTCCTTGTATAAATGCAGCAACACCTTGGAAATTCCAAGTCCTAAGGAGAAAGAGGCTCAGCTAAAAAATTGTTACAAAGTTTGATCACTACAATTTAGTTTGCTAAAGAATAGTCAGGTTGAACAAAATTCCAAGAGATTGACAGCTGTCACTAGTGTAGTTGTTACCAGTAAGGGAGGGAACAACCAGATAAATTAGTCAAAACTTACCAGTCAAATTAATACAGATGACACATCATGCATGGCCACCGTCTTGCACGGAGCCAGGGTATTAATACTTGGTCTTCCTCTGTATTAATTCCTGCCAACGCTCTTCGTGAATATTGTCAACACCGCGAAGTGACGAAGACGCGGGTCTTTTTCGATGAGAAAGCCAGCTCTGTGAAGGCTTCTCAAATACCATCCAGCCAGACCACAGAAACACAGAGAATAATAAATTCATGTTCAACCAACCAAGGCCTGCACCACCTCTCATTACCATCCCACCATAACCTACCCCAACGCGTAGTTCCATTGACTAATGTTGTACGTCAAAAAATTATTTTATGATTTTGTATCATGAATGATGTGACATATAACAATTCTATATTTATAAGAATCTCACCAATAATAAATCTCTATTTTTTATTATTATTTTTCATTATTTTAGGAGATAAAATTAAATGGTGAGTTAGTATTAATAGGAATCCCCCATACACGGAGTCCCAATGATATTATCATCTGCCACATCATTCATGATACAAAATCATGAAATAATTTCATGAAGTTTAGCATTTCTCATTTCCATTACTGTGCCTCCATAGAACTCTCAGAATCACTAGTACGTCTCCAATACACCCGGTGAATCTAAACCGTGCGTGTATAACACGCAAAGTGAGTTTCATTACATGTGTACAACACAAAATATAAATTCACCTGATATATTTACACCGAGTGTATTATACATCTTCTCCGAAACCACTTCACTTATTGTTATATCAATTTTTTGCTACATTAACGTATATTAGATTGGAACCACTTTAAAGATCACACAAATTATTCTGTGCACATCTCATCCAAGGATTATAATGGCACAAGGGAATATCCAAAACAATATGAACCTAACATTTATCATTATTATTACCGAGTTGAATTAGAAGGTGGTGGGGCAATCATATATTGTAGCACTATGGTATTCTATTTGGACGGAATTGGTATTTATGATATTTTTCACCATGCAGTCAGTAGGACTTCTCCTAGAGGCAGTGTTCTCTCCTTCAGGTGAATCAAAGCAACCCTGCTATGTTAGTACTACCATTACTGTCAGATACACTCAATGCTTACCACTGTGACTAGACATTAAAGAAATTAAACAAAAAGCGAGTAAATCTAATCACCCCTCTCTAATTTTTTAATCTAACTTTTGCACCGCGTAACTCATAAAAATATGAATACATGACTCTTCTTTTTTCCTTTTTTTTTCTTATTCTTATTGGTTGGGGCCATTAAGCTTTTTAGAAGATCCATGTAACAAACTTTCAGTCAATGACTCTTAAATCAGATGGCTTTAGGGAATTAGGTGTCAAGACACACCAAAGGACTTAATAACTCAAATCAACCAGGCTATAGATGTCACACCCCAAAATTCAAACCACCGGGACTCCTCAGTCCAAGCCTGAATTCTGAGAGTGAACCTGTTTATTCAACAACATGAACTATCTCAACATCAATCTCACTTTGGTATCATAATTTTATACCAACCTGTCATGCCCCAATTGTCGGGCTATAACTTGTCGCGAAAGCCTTTACATTACCATCACACCAATTCCTCACCGAAATGTCACATAGATCAATCAATCTAAGTTCTGATCTCAAAATCAGCGGAAGAATTCTTTATACTATTAATATAGTGTATACATACATACATAAGCTATTCAAGTCCACTACGTATACCCTTTGTTGAAAACACGCATACATAAGTCCCTTTAAACATACAGTGAAATGCGTATTTCGATTGATCGAAGTGTATCCTTCGATTGATTAAAGTTTATGCATGATCGAGCTTGTATCGAAGTACTATCAAAATTTCACTAGAATTTGATCACTTCCATTGAACCATTTTTTATACTTGGCCGATTAATGGAGGCATTCGATTAATCAAAATAGGGGTTTCGATTGACCGAAAGCCCTCGAACCCTGATATACTTTGCAGAATTTTCTAAGTGCCCATTCTCATTCTTGGTCCTTATTCTCGCCATACATACATATTATTTTACTAATTCATCAACACAACTATTCTCACAAGTTTATACATATAAAAATGAACATAAATAAAGAATAATCATTTAAATTTTCTAGCATTTTACCATGCTCAAAACCATGCTTACAATGTATGAAATCATAAGGTATAAACAATACATGTTCTCGAAACATAAGATCTTATACATGTTCACTATATGCATATAGTCCACAATCTGAACAAGCATTCAAATAAAGCAATAAAACTCTTTAAACGAAACTATTTTTGCTCCACGCCAATTCATTATTGGAAAGACTCCATCACGTCCTTTCCAATTTCTGAAAAAGAGTTAACACTCATGGGATGAGTTACAACACGCTCGGTAAGAATGTCTAAAACACAATTTCGCAAGTTCCATGAATATCACATAAAAATACATTTGTATTTAATCATGTTAAGCAAATATTCATACATCTTAACCATATCATAAGCAACATATGATGCAACATTGTAACATGATATACATAACTCCTTCATACTATCCACACATCCATCGGGTTCTGATTTTATGGGCTACCTAATCCCACCTGACTGAGGCTCCATTACCAGTTTACCTCATCGTAGGACTCTATTTTAGGGAGTACCCTCTTCCATCTAGTCTGGAGCCCCAATTAAGGATCACTCCACATGGTTCCTCCCCAGATTGCCCCACAAGGCTTCAAACCGGATTACCTTGCCACTCGTCAAGAGGGCTCATCACCTAATTGAGCTCACCACCATCACCGTGCCAATAAAGATGAATCTCGCATGCTCATGCTAGCGTGCACACACAATTTATAGTAATGTAATACTAATTGTCATGCTTGCACATTTTTTAAACAAACGTCACATACTTTCATATTGAACATGTTTCACATATTGCACATTTCACATCATTTATATTGACAAGTAAAAATGCTCTCATATTTAAACATGCTTTCAAGACATTTTATCAAATACAAAAGTATCAGCCTCACATATACACATGAATTCACATAATTCTTTCATAATTCAACCTCAACATGCTTATATAATCATCTATGACAATTATAAATTATAGTGATGTATTGATGTTGAGTTATACGTATATAATTGTATGTATGTGATTAAGTTTCTGCATTGATTAAAGGTTGATATAGTTTATTAGGGTTTAATGGACGTACTCACCCTTGGGATTCGGGCTTGGAGATGGAATCTCCAGTGACTTAGAAATCGGGGCGTGACAACTTAGTTTTAGAGCAATCGAGTTTAAATACATTTGGATGATGGGTGGGGTTAAACCACGTGTAGACTTTAAGTTGTGAGTATAGATTTAAGGTTGGGACATGTTACATGGAATGTGATTTTGTACTTACTTATTTGGTATAACATGCTAATTTGTGAAGTGACTTGGCATGACATTGAGTAAGCATGAGGAAAATTGATTGATATTATGCATGTTTTGGTTTTAAGTGTTTTCTTGTTATCTATATAACAAGATGCCACCACGAAGAGCTCGTGGAGGAACAGCTGCAGTTCCTATTGATGGGGAGCAATTTATGCGAGACATAGTTACAACCATGTGGCAAATTGCTAGGGAAACACAAGAGGAGACTCAGGCTCAACCTAGAGTGGCTTCTAGTAAGATGATGTTGGTATTGGGACATGTCAAGAAGCACAATCCTCCATCATACACAGGAGGGTCTGACTTATGGTGGCAAAAATTTGGGTAGATGAGATAGTCAAACTCCTTACCACACTATAGGTAGTGGAGAACTTGAGAGTGAAAGTGGCTGCTCATCACTTTACGGGTGAGGCGAACCGTTGGTGAAAATTTCTCAAGAATTACCATGACGTTGATAATGGATTGGGATATGTTCCAAGTGTTATTCTTCGAGAAATATTTTTCGGTAACGATGAAAGACAGCTTGAGGCAAGAGTTCTGTGAGTTACTTTAAGGCACTATGACAGTTATGGAACACGAGACTAGGTTCACTTCCTTGGCTCATTTTGCACAATAGGTGATCCCTATCGAGGAACTCAAAGTGAAGAAATTTGTAAGAGGTCTCTGAACTTTCATAAGGGATAGAGTATCGGTATTGGGTTTGACAAGCTATGCTACGGTGGTGGAAAAATCATTGATAGCAGAAGAGGTTAGTAATGATAATCAAAGGATATGGGATGCTAAGAATCAGATGAGGAGCACGGGGTCCCTTTTGGATAACCATGCTAAGAAGAAGCAAAATAATGGTGATTTATTCTCGCAAGGGCAGCAGTAAGCTCGATCGACACCATCTGTGATTGTACCCACATGATCTTCACTAGAGTGGTGTGTTTCAATTGTCAAAAGCCTGGACACTACAGGTCCAAGTGTACACAAGGGCAATCTACTTTAGTGGGGGGGGGAAATGTTATCATTGTCAGAAGATGGGGCACATTAGTTTGAACTATCCTTAGAAGAAGGGTACTCATAGTGGGGTTGGTTCACAACAGCATTCTACATAGCCTACTACTCCATAATCTAGCTTTAGAGCATTGCATGCACCACAGGCAGTGCCATCTGTTCAGAGTTTATGATCACAGACTAGAGGAGCCACTCCTAGTGTTTTCAGTCAGTAGTCGGGATACCACAGTGTTGGTCAGCAGGGTCAGAAAGTACAGGGTTGTGCCTTTACTCTTATTCTAAGAGAGACCTCGACAGGACCATTAGTGGTTCGAGGTATATTCCTAGTTTCTAGCTCTTGGGCTAGGGTTTTAATGGACTCGGGTGCAATCACATTCATTCATTTCTATTATATTTGCTTGTGCTTTGGGGTTAGAGGTGTCATCCCTCGATACTGATTTGTCCGTTGATACGTTGATCGGTGGTAGGGTGACTTTGGGTAGTGTTTGTCGGTCTTATGAGATCGATATATCGGGACATCGGTTAGTGTTTGATTTTATTCTCCTCGATATGTCTAGCTTTGATGTGATATTGGGTACGGATTGGTTATCTACCTATAAGGCTAGCATTGATTGTTATCATGGGAGAGTGACCTTATGCACACCGAAAGGTGATGCCTTTTGTTTCTTGGGAGAATGAGATAACTACTACTTATTTTTCGTGCATAGTCCTAGCGATCGAAAAGGACTTGGATACTTTTAGCTAGCTTGCTAGTAGATGGTGAAGATGTGACACATAGAGAGTTTCTTTGTGTAGTGCATGAGTTTTTGGATGTGTTTCTAGAGGACTTGACATAGTTACCTCTGAAACATGAAGTGAAGTTTGTAATAGAACTTGCTCCAAGTACCGCGCCCATTTCTATAGCACTGTACCGAATGGTACCGGTAGAGTTGAAAGAACTGAAGGATCAATTACAAGAGTTGCTAGACAAGGGATTTGTATATCCTAGTACTTCCCCTTGGGGAGCTCCAGTCCTTTTTACCAAGAAGAAAGAGGTCCTTGTGACTTTGCATTGACTATCGAAAGTTGAATCAGGCAACGATCAAGAACAAATATCATTTGCCAAGGATAGATGATTTATTTGATCAACTCAAAGGTTTAAAGTTTTTCTCAAAGAATGATTTAAGATCATGATATTATTAGTTGGGGGTAAGAGATGAAAACATTCAGAAAACTGCTTTTCGCACACGATATAGATACTATGAGTTCTTGGTTATGCCATTTGGTTTAACCAATGCATAGGCAGCATTCATGGATATAATGAACCTTGTGTTTAGCGTCTACTTGGACAAGTTTGTGGTGGTATTCATTGATGACATCCTAATGCACTCGGTTTCGGAAGAGGAGCATAAGGGTTTCTTGAGGATTGTATTACAACTCCTAAAAGAAAACCAATTCTATGCCAAATACGAGAAGTGTGAATTTTGGCTAGCAGTGGTGAAATTCCTTGGACATGTTGTGTACGAAGGAGGAGTTTTCATAGATCCATCCAAGATTGAGGTGGTGATGAATTGGGAAAGGCCAAAAAGTATATTTAAAATATGTAGTTTCTTGGGGTTAGTCGAGTATTATCGGAGGTTCGTAAAGGACTTTTCAAGGTTGGTGGCACCCATGACCAAGCTTACCTGGAAAGGAGTTAAATTTGTTTGGAATGACGCTTGCAAGCATATATTCATGGAATTGAAGAGTCGATTAACTTCGGCTCCAATATTGATTATTCCGGAATGTGGGTTGGGATACACAATTTATTGTGATGCTTTGCGACTTGGTTTGTGATGTGTATTGATGCAAATCAAAAGGGTAATGGCATATGGTTCACGACAATTGAAGACACGTGAACAGAATTACCCGACATATGACTTAGAATTGGCGGCGGTGATTTTTACGCTTAAAATATGGAGGCACTATTTGTATGGAGAAAAGTTTGAACTGTTCTCCGATCACAAGAGTCTCAAATACCTTTTCTCATAAAAGGATTTGAATATGAGACAACAAAGATAGATGGAGTACACGGAAGACTATGATTTTGATCTACAATATCGTCCGGGGAAAGCTAATCTGGTAGCAAATGTCTTAAGTAGAAAGTCACGTGGTAACTTGGTAAGCATAATTATACGTGAGTGAAAAATGATGGAAGATATCTCAGAACTGGGTTATATTTCAGTGAGGATGATGGACCGGTAACTTTATTTACCCTTATTGCTCAACCCGACTCTAGTAAGTAGAGTGATTGAGGAGCAAAGGCAAGATGGTGATATAGAGGCAATTCGCACTCGTATTACAGGTGGCAAGTTGGTAGAAGGTTGGGCGATTCATTCTAATAGGAGTTTAAAATTCAAGGGAAAGATGTTTATTTCTTTAGCTTGTAGAAATGATGTCCTTAGAGAGTTTCATAGTTCGAGACTTGCAGTACATCCCGGTGGTACCAAGATATACCGTAACCTACACTAACAATATTGGTGGAAGGGTACTAAGAAAAATGTAGCTCAGTTTGTAGCAAGGTGCCTAACTTGCTAACAAGTGAAGATAGAGTATCAAAGGTCGGTGGGGTTGTTACAACCATTTCCAATGGCAATGTGGAAGTGAGAGCATGTCACTATGAACTTTGTGACGGGGCTTCCAAGGTCTAAGAAGAGTCACAATGTAGTTTGGGTCGTTATCGACAGACTAACCAAAGTGGCTCATTTTTTTCCTATTCGAGTGACTGATGATGTGGATACTCTCAGTCAATTGTACATAGAGCAAATCCTTAGGCTTCATGGCGTGCTAGTTTCTATGATGTCAGATAGAGACCCACGATTCATGTCACAGTTTTGGCAAAGTTTTCAAGTAACACTTGATACAAACCTTCACTTTAGTATGAATTTTCATCCTCAGACGGATGGTCAGTCAAAACTTACTATACGAATTTTGGAGGATATGCTATGGGCATGTGTTCTTAATTTTTGTGGCAATTGGGATGATCACCTTCCATTGGTGGAGTTTTCCTACAATAATAACTATCAAGCCAGTATTGAGATGGCTCTATTTGAGGCGTTGTATGGCAGGCCCTGTAGATCACCGGTTTGTTAGATAGAGGTCGATGAGACAATTTCTTTGGGGATGAATTTAGTTCGAGAGACTACCGAGAAGATTAAGATAATAAGGCAGCAGTTGCTTACTGTTCAGAGCCGTCAGAATAGCTATGCCAATAGGAGGTGGCGACTTTTAGCATTTAAGGTGGGAGACCATGCCTTTCTAAAGGTCTCGCAACTGAGTGGTTTGATGAGTTTTGAGCATAGTGGCAAGCTAGGACCATGATTTATTGGTCCATTTAAAATATTGGATCGTGTGGGTGAGGTTGCATACCACTTGACATTACCATAGCAAATGTCAAGTGTGCATAATACATTTCACATTACAATGTTAAGGAAATATAAACCAAACTCTCACACGTATTAGATTGGACATATCTTGAGGTGGAGGAGGACGTGTCATATGAAAAAAGGCCGATTCAAATTTTGGATACTAGAGACCAAGAACTTCGGGGCAAGATGATTCCATTGGTCAAGGTACTTTGGAGACACCACGGAGTCAAAAAAGCTACATGGGAATGGGATCAAGAAATGCATTCCAAGTATCCTAAGTTGTTCACCACTTGAGGTACGTTTTAATTTTGAGGACGAAATTCCTTGAAGGTTGGGAGGTTGTAGTGACTGGGTCCAATTTTGACCGATTTTCTTTTTATTCATCATTTTTATTAAAATACAATTTAAATGATGTTTTGCATGTTTTAAATGTGGGAAACATATTTAGGAATTTGTTTAGAGGTTTTGGAAAGCTTTGGGATCATTTGGTGAAATTTGAGATTCTCGGGTCGGTGGGGCCCGGGATGAGGGTCGGGTGGGCCCAAGAATTCAAAAAAATTTTAAAAAATAATTATTTTTGATTTCGGATCAGATGAAATGTTAAATGAGTAAGGAAGTGATTTCAGAGCCATAACCGCCTTAGACATAAAAAACGTAGGAGGGTACGTTAATTGGCCCGGGGGCGTTTTAGTCATTTTGGGCCCTAGCTATTATAAATATCTAGTGGCTGAGATTTCAGCAATTTGATATAGCTGAATATATCTCTCCTCTCACTTTCTCTTCATCTTTTTTCTTTCTCTCTTCATTTCGGAGGCTTGGAACTTAGATTTGGAAGTTCCCAAAGAATGGTAAAGTGTTCTACGTGCTAAGGGCTTTGGTTTGAACTGAACAAAGTCAAATTTTGGCAAGGTGAAACTTGAAAAAATTTTGGGATTTAGTTAGAAGAGGCTTCAAATTTGAGGTAGGGGTGTGAATTCCTTCTTAACCTTGATTCTATAGGTCCTTTACTTGTGACATAAAATTTTCATGAGTTCTTTATGTAGAAATTGATGTATATTGTGAATTTATTATTGTTTAGCATGTCCTATAATTGAGATTATGTTTTATACATATGTTGAATGCTATTCATGAGTCATTGTGTTCATTTAGAATTGTATATGAAATTTGACTCTATGTGTGGAAGAAATGAATAGAAGAGATTTTTTGAAAATGCATTTTATTTGATTTTCATGAGTTGATTAGAAATTGTACTGTAATATGCTTGAGTTTGATGATATATGCATTAGTTATTGATTTAATGGATGAGAGTGAGTTTTGTGACAATATTGGTGATTATGTGTACTTGTGATGAATGTGCACTTATGTGGTGATTGATGATTTTGGTGCAAGTGTGAGAATTAAGAAAGGCCCAGAGCCCTAGGGTAAAAGGCCTAAAACTTAGCTAAGCAGATGTCGTTACCGTCGAGTTAGCAACCCATAAAGCATAAGCAGAGTATGTAGTCTTCAATGACACTTGCAATGAATGTGATAATCATAAGCCCCCAATTGTTTGATTTTAGAGTATACGTGGTGTTGAGTTTAATTGTGAATATAATTCATGTTAAGCTACTTTTTATGCATGAGATATGTGATATCATTCTTATGCCATGTTAAGTATATCTTGAGTTTATGAACGCTGAAATATGCCATGTAATTGCATAGATGTTTCATTGTGCATTTATGAATGGCTGCCTGAGTCAATGTTGAGTCGGGTGGATTATCTCTACTGGGCTAGTTGTATGCTCACCTCCCTCCCCCAAACTTTTTTCAGATAAAGCATCGGTAGAGGACGAAGCCTAGAACAACAGAGTGAGAACTTTTGGTGTTCCTTTGGATATATGTATATAGATGTCCATACCGGGTTGTGGCATGTTGAATATTTCAAAAATGTTGTTCTTGGTTTGGATAATCTTTAAGTTTATAAACTTCAAATGTATTAGCTAGGTGTGGTATGTTCACAACTTTTAAAGAATGAATAAATGTATAAAGGACAGTTTTGAAATCCCAATGTGTATGTATTCATGGATATAATCCATTTGGAGATGTAAATTTTATGTTTGGACCATGTTATACATGTCATGAATCATTTATGATGTTTTACGCTTTATGAAGAATGTATGTATGTTAAGGGATGGGAATTGTCATGCCCTGATTTCTGACTCTCGAAAATCGAGGGTGATTAAGTTAATCATCCATACTCTATTCACAATCTCTCCTTGATATCATGCCATGTTACCAAGTTGTCATGCCCTAATTTCTGTCTCCCAAAAATCGAGGGTGATTATCTCCATTGAACCCTAATGAACTATTTCAACCTTTAAATCATTGCGGAAGCGTATTTACATGCACGTACGTATACACGTACATTGCAGACTCAATTGACCTGATTGGATCCGACAGTTGACGCCCCTTACTCATCCAAACACATCTCAATGTTCCACCCAGCCACACATTACGATGTATCATAATGTTGGTTACGATGTATCATAATGTTAGTTACGATGCATCGTAATGTACGATGCATCACACATGTTGCAAAATATTTTGCAAAAACCCTTGGAATTCTAACTCAGATCCTTGCCACAATTACAATGTAGCGTAATGTCCAAATTGATGTATCGTAATGTACGATGCATCACACATGATGCGTAACATCTTGTGAAAAGTTCTAGAATTTCAACTCATACCCTCACCTCTTTACGATGTATCACCGGATCACGATGCATCGTAATAGGGATTACGATGCATCGTAATTACTTGACTACTACAACAAGAAGTCATCAAGTGACTACAACTTATACAATACTTATCCATTCATGAATCTACAACCTGCATACATTCTCCATGGAATTCTAAACATTCAACATTATCCATAACACTTATCACATGATTCAAACATAAAAATTTGATCCCCAAGTAATTATATCCACAAAACATACATAATGAGATTCAAACTAAACATTCTCTATTCATATCCCAAAAGTCACACATGAGCCATATGTGGCAATTAGATTTGATATCTAAATACACCAACATAAATCAAATGTAAATAAAACATTTTCAACATAGCCCACATGCCACAAACCGGCATGGGTATCTATCTACATATCCAAAAAGTAAAAATCCAAAAGAATTCCAAAAGTCCACTCAAGCTAATCAAGTCTCATCCTCCATGGGAGCTTTATTTGAAAAAGAGTTTGGGGGAAGATGGTGACATATAACTACGCCCAATAGGAATGATCAACCCGACTCTACTATAACTCAGGTAGCCATGCATGAATGCATATGAAATTGTTACATGACTATATGAAATATATCCATGCTTTTCATACTTAAAACAAACACATTTTAGAAATTATTAGTGATGCTTCACATTTCAACACATAAACAATTCGTAAGAAATCACAACTCAGAATTAAACCCACACCACGTATAATCAAAAATCAATTCAATTGAGGACTTCTGCTTGTCACAATCCATAGTAGTGGTCATTTGAGGACCACATACTCTCCTTATGCTTTACGGGTTACTAACCCAACGGAAGCGATATCCAGTTGTCCAAGTTTTGGGTCTTGCACCCTAGGGTTCAAAGCCCTTATCAATTCCCATACATGCCCCAAAAATTGTGAATTCTCACATAAGTGCACATTACCACATAAATGCACCAAAACTCAAGCTTGACACAACTTTTACCAAATGCATAACATTTACAAAATCAATGCATTTCAAATCTCAACTCATGCATATTCAATGCAATTTCATTCACAACTCATGAAGATCATGACAATGCATTTTTAAAAAAATATTCTTTTATGCATTTATTCTATACATGGAATCAATTCTCACAAAACCTCTCAAATGAACACAAATTTTCAAATGTTTCCAAAACTTTTCAAAACTCTTAAACGACTTCCCAAACATCTCTCTCACATTTAAGACATGTTAAACATCATTTAAAATATAATTAGGAAAAAATGGTGATTAGAATAGAAATCGGTTAAAATTTGACCCGGTCTCTACAACCTCTCCACCTTTAAAGAATTTAGTCTGTGAAATTAGAAACATACTCTGAATCTCAAAGTGTTGTCCCAAAACCTTAAGTGACCTCTGTCACACCCCGGTTCCCGAGGCCCGAAAACCGAGGTGTGAGCTCCGTGAGATCACCCTCACGCTCTAACCACCACCTGATCATGCAACCTCAACTTCCTATCATTTTTACGAAAATTGGGCATGACCCATTCTAAATAATCAGCTCCTGTCATGATATACCTGCTTTAAATTTATATGGACACTTTTGGGCACGTGTCCCCCCAGCATTTATATCTAAACAATAAAAATGGACACTTCTTGGCCCGTGTCCCCCCAATATTTCTAAAACATGCATAATACAATCATAAATATACATGCCTCAGTCTTTGAATGTCCGTATTAAATACATACATCACATGAATAGAATACGACAGAAGCAACTAAATCAACATAATCACTTTATACATTTAATCCAAATGTAAAGCATCTATCTATCCACTATCCTGGACATACATTAGATTCTAATGAATCTAATTACTACCTCTGTAACTGGTGCTATCAGTTTCCCCAACTGACTCCAAAACCAGCAACACCTGCAAAACCTGGGAGGGGGTGAGCTCAAAGGCCCAACAAGGTATGTAGAACCATACTATCACCGCTGCAGCAGGTCGATCCTCACATATTCTCAAAAATATACTTATGCGCTTAAATATATCACAAAATTTAAGACCATGCCCCACCTAGCATGCATGAACCAATGATGTATATGGCTACTCTAGCACATATGAACATACAAAATTCGCTATACATGATTTTAGAAATCATTTACAACATGCTTGAAAACAGTAAACATTCAGCACCAATATGTATATAGTACATATATGTCAACACATTTACATAAACGATGTAAATCAACTACCACATCTCCTACTCGTCAAGTAGCACATCACAAATGCAATAAAGATGCATTTAAACAGGAAAACATGCTTAACAGATAAACACATAAGCATAAAGGTATTTTTCACCTTCCACGGTCATAATCCGATACATAAGACAAGCATCTAAGCTTGCACATACTCTCACTCTCGGTCCTCATCCGATACCCCACATGATTGGCCTGCTCTGAGGATCATGTGACCTAGGACAACTCCGATAACCAACCTATGACCTAGACCACTCCGAAAGGTCATCCTACCCTGGCAATGTATAAGATTGCCATTATGTGAGGGGGCAGCTCCGAGGCTCACATTCATTGGACATACTCCGAATTTCAGGCATTAGGCCTGAGCATGGCGGGTCCACTCCGAGGGCCATACTTGTTGGACATATTCCGATGGCAATATATTGGTTTGCCAAATTGTGAGGGGGCAGCTCCGAAACTCACTAATGTTGGACACACTCCGATTCTAGGCATAAAGCCTTCGTATGGCGGGTCCACTCCGAAGGCCATACGTAGTGGACAATTATACCACTTCTCGTGACACGGTTGGACCACTCCGAAGTCCCGTGCACCTCTTTTTGCGTTAATTTTCCCGCAACCTCTCATATATGCAATATGGATGCATACGTAACCAAGCATTCTATTTTATGCTATCCCAATGCACCAACTAGTATATAAGTACGTAGCATGCATTTTCCTCTACATAAACCCACATATAACCACGTATGTGTCATTTCCCTCCTATACATGCAATATGGATGCATATATACACAGCATAATACTTTCATGCGTCAACCCATGCTTATGAATACTAAAAGGAAGTATTTAGCATGCCTCTCATCACATTCCAACACATATAGCACATATATGTTCAAAGACTTGCATAACACCTCACATATGCAAACAATTCCAACTTAGCATATTTTTATCATGTTATAACCAATGCATACATTTTCTATAAACAGATAGCATGCATTTCATTCACGTAACCCTACATGTAAACACGTACATGTCAAATCATGCATATAAATCACATATGCACTTACACAAGCATAAATATAGTCATGCTCTCATTCAATGCATGTATTCACTACAAGTAACTAACATACATTCCAATCACAATATATATACACACATATATATATTACATCACTCACATATATATCAAGAACATATAAAACACTTTGCACATTTCATGCTTTTCAAATGTTCGCCAAAGTTATATTAATACTTAGCATGCATTTCTACCACTGCACCCATATATATATAATCACATATATATATAATGAACATCATGCATAAGAGCCACATATGCATACAAGACAACACCTAGCCAAATGTGTATTATTTAGCATACTTTTCATAAACTTTAATCTATACATACATGCATATCACAATGCGAATAGGCGATAAATCTAACATGTTATCGCTTCCCAAACCCACACATACATATATATATACACACGCATATATACATCCTCTCACATCCCATGTATGTACCACATTCCCTATACACATATATATATAAGCGCCTACATATATATGTATATACACATACCACATATGATTAAATTGAGACATATGTAAATTACTCAACATACATAAAATATCTGTATGAGATAGAGGCAAGAATCAACTTGCCTTAGGTCCCGCTTTCGCCAAGTCCGCGCTTGCAAAGCGGTTCTTTCCATGTCCGGTCCGGTCCAGTCCTGTGTCGAAATCCACACGATCAAATCCATTGGACTAATTCCAGCCCACTTCTAGTTCCATTGGAAATCCAACACAAACTCAAGGCCTAAGCCCAATGCACAACTCACAAGTTTCGGCGCCATTCAAAACCACCAAACCAATTACTACAGGCTGCTAAAACTGAATCTGCAAGCTGTCGAACCCAATTCTAAAATCCTCCGTTGGACACTCCGAACCCACCAAAACATCCACAATCAAACACACCACAGCTCTCCGCCGAGCACTACCACCTCTAATAACCGTTGTCGGCTCCAAAAACAAAACAGAAATTTATTTTCGAAACTCCGACATCACCAATTTCACTGTCAACGAACCCGTAACCAGCCTCACCACCATCAGCCGTGAACCACCCAAAGTACTCACCAAGCCAACAAACCATACACAAGTGGAACTCATTCGAAAATCAAACCCAAGTTGCAACACCCTATGATCAAGCTCCATGGTTGCCGTGACCCACCGTCGGCAACAACCAGCCCACATAGCCATTATAACAACCTCAACCAACTATCCGAAACTTGCCGGCACCACTGTGAACCACCACCGTCACCGTCCTCACCCAACAAAACCTCCACCACTGTCATGGCAGCCGTGAGCCACCAACCACAAACCACGGCCATGAAGATCGCCTCATAACCGAACCCATCGGCCAGCTCGAGCCAAGCCCAAGACCATCGTTAATCCCATCTAACCCAAGCCAAGAAGGACCTCAGCCGTGAGTAGACCCACCACCTGAACTGGCCACTACCACCGGCCGTGAGCCTCCGATCACGAAGTCGGCACCACCGCCTCAGCTGAGGAACTCCGCCACGAGTCGCGAACAGCCGAGAACAAAGAATCAAAAAAATTGGATCCCCTCAACAGCACGGTCGAACTCAGCCACCCAACCATCAACCTTGACCCCACCGCCAACCACTACCATGGCCGGAACCCACCTGCCGAAACGACTGCCGCCGCCGTGAACCGAGACCATCACCAATGGACCCCGAAACCCCGGCCAAACAACCCCCGTCGCTACCGCCGCCGCTGCCACCAACCGCGGCTGGCAGTCGTGAGGCCCAGCTCCTAAGGGCGTCGAGTCATGCAAGCCCCGGCCACCGCGAACTGTGGCCGCCTCCACCTGCAGCAGACCCCTCTCGGCCATCTCTCTCTCCTCGGTTTCTCTCTCCCCGATTCTCTTTCTTCTCTTCTTTTCTTTTCTTTTCTTTTTCTTTCTTTTTCCTTTTCTTTTCTTCTTTTCTCTTTTCTTTCTTCTTTTCTCTTTTCTTTTCTCTTTTCGGCTGACCACACAAGTGGTCTTCTCTTTTCCCCTTTATCTTGGTCCACATACATATATTTATATATATATATGTGTGTGTATAATATCATATACACTATTGACCCTCTTTATGCACAAAATCACAAATGTGCATCTCCATGTGTTCGTAATTACAAAAGGGCCCATTAAATATATATATATACTCATGTCTCCATATATATATATACACACTCACCACGCAACCATATATATATATATATCCCCATATATATATATAACTATATCCTCCATCTTCATATATATATATATATATATATAATTCCTTATATATATATATATATAATATATTTTTGAATTTTAATTTGTTCGAAAAAAAATCGGTCCAGTCCAAAATCACTCGGAACCGGTCAAAATTTAGTCCGGTCCTTACAACCTCCCCCAACATCCTTCTATTACTAGTAACAACCATAAACTCATCGGTATCTAACACGTGACTTTCATTCCTTAACCAACAAGGTTTTTGATTATCACGCCATACGACTTCACTCTAAAGTCAACAAAATATCCAACTACTGGAACACCTCAAACGGTGTCTAGACATGTCCAAAATTGTAGTACAATCTTCATACTATGAACTATCATGACAACTATCTCCCAAACTAAGTTCAAAAATATCAAAACTCTAACCAATTCACTCTCCAACCAACCCACGTCCTAATCAGCGGAAGTATACATATGCATCTCTTTCTAGTGACTCATCCTCCTTGAATCACAATTCCTAAAGTTCTTACATAAGACAATACCATGTGTACAAGTCCAAACTCACACTCCTCATAAGTGGCCTAAGTCCAACGTTTCCTAGGATTTATAACTCAATCCTCAACTAGTTCGACCACATCCCCAAAATGTATGAAATCTTTACTCTCTTAGTCTCATAACCGATCCGTGGATACTTTCATTTCCACTAGTATCACAAGGTACGGTTTATAGGGAACAGAATCAGCAAAAAATCATCCTTTCATTTCCAGTAGTACCATAAGGTACGGTTCATAGGAAACGAAATCAGCAACGAATCTTACTGCTTACGTATCACCTCCTTTTCTCAATTAACAACTAACCAAGACAAAACTAACGGCATTCCCATCGTCATTCTCTCAAGACATCGAAACTAGCCATGTTCTACAACTGATTCAAATCTCATATGACAATCACAAACTTCGATCTCTCAGGGTCACACTACCAATAGCGGTACATCAACATAAAAAACTCTAGTACTCCCACAAGCACAAGAACTCATAATCTCAAGAGTGGTTCAAAACTACCTTACTTTTATCCTCATAAATCCCAATCATACACCCCCTGGAACAAAACCTTTTATACTCAAAGTATTCAAATCTCACTTCCTCACTCATTGTTACCCAACGAATCAATTCCATAACTACTTGGATTGGACCTGGCACATTGTAAGAGAAGCTGATGAACCTAGAGGGGGAGGGGATGAATAGGTTCCTCAAATTTTCTTCCTAATATTGCAAGTTTGGCTAGCACATGCAATCACAAAATTTGATGAACACACAGATTTATAGAGGGAACCCCAAGGTGGGGAAAAACCTCTTTGAACTGAGCTCCACTATGTCTGAAAAGATAGTACAGTGAATCTCTCAATCACTCTCTCACTCACCCAACTCACAACATAGTTCGCTCCAACACTCACCCAGTTCACAGCCTCCCTAGGCCTGAACCACTCTAACCAAATCTCATAACAGCTTTTCTGCTTTCAATCCCAACTTAGGCTTCTCAAAGATCAAGCTATCTCGCCTCAATCTCACCACAATCACTCACACTCCCCCTGTCCAAAGTATCCCTATACTTGGACTATACAAGTGATAGTGGAGTCAATTCGATGTCTTGAGCAGCAACTCTTCAAGCTTTGTAAGTTAGTCTTCAAAGTTAATCTTCGACTCTGATATTGGCCATTAATATTGATCTATTAATCTTCAAACTCTGACCGTTTGTCTTCAAGGTCTAGTACGACAATGACTATGTCACTTGTCTTCTTGACAGATCATGACACTTGAACTTCTTCGGATATGGGTCTTCAATAAGTACACCCTTAAAGGTGTAATTGCAACAGACTTGTAGAAGACACTCTTTCAATTAATCTCAATCTCAGCTTCTTGAACAACCATTCAGCTTTGGATTTATGTCAGAAAATGGTCCATGAATTTCTTTGTCTTTGTACTTGTTCTTAAAAATAGACAAGGCTGCAACTAGAGTAGACTTTAGTAGCAGAAGCAGTTTAAGATATGAAAAGCATGAACATAATTTATCAAAGCACAATTTAGCATTTTAGTACTATAAAATCAGCAATAACAGTTTACTAAATCAGCAAATTTAAATCCTCAAATCAGCAGTACAAATCAGCACTAACAGCTCTCTAATTCAGCTTATATAAATCCCAAAATCAGCAATATAAATCAGCAATATTCAACAACAATTTGGCAGCAATATTCGGCATCATTGAGTTCACAAATCAGCAACTTTAATAATTCAAATTAGCATGTTTGAGTACAAAAATCAACATTATAAATATCAGCAAATTCAGCATTATAGGTTCCACAAAATCAGCCATAAGGATTCAGCAAACTCAGCCATTTTTAATTCACCAAATCAACATTTCTAATTGGGAAAAATCAGCAATATAATGGTCAAACATCAGCAAGTATAAGGTTCATAAAATCAGCAATAGAACAACATTTTTAGGAAAAGAAAAATCAGCAACTGGACAACATTTTCAGCATTTAGAAATCAGCAATTTTGGACAGCTAAAATCAGCATTATATGGACAGAAAAATCAGCATTTTAGACTCACCAAACAGCAGCTTGAATAAGTATAATCTCAACAACATCAGAAACACATTTAACAACAGAAGAACCAAATTCAGTAGTGCAAAGAGTAGTTCAGTCAGCATACCCACATTGAGCAATGAAAACAGAAATCAGATTTGGGGAAAACTTCAACTAATCCACACTCATCTCAATTAATAGGAAAAATAAATTCTCAATCCGAATAGAGCTCTTCATCAACACAAGAACTGATTTGTGCGCATCAACACAAGAACTAATTTGTGCGCCTGTGAGAGTGTGTGTCAACAAGTAAGCCTCAACAAGTGCGCCTGTGCAAGTGAGCATATACATATGACATCACTAAGCCATGCATAATACCTAAAATCAATAAATATATGCAAGAAAATCACATTTTTCACAAAATCTCCAAAGTAAAGTTTCATGTCACAACTATGTGACCTATAGAATCAAAACAAAGTAAGGATTCATACCCCTACCTCAAATCTCAAGGTTGTCCTAGAAAGTTCAAAAATTCCAACCCTTTCTATCTTGTCGAAGATGGCTTTTGTTCAATTCAATGCGTAGCCCTTGTTGAGTAGAGCAAACCCTTTGCCTTCGGCGTCCTCCAAATTTTAGCCTAACTTTTTTGAAATATAGAGAGAAGGGAGAGAGATGAAGTGGGAAAGTTAGAGAGAGATTCAGCTGTATCTATAATGGCTAAGATCTCTGGCCCAGATATTTATAATATCTTGAGGTGCAAAATGACTGAAAGACCCCCAGGTCACTTAAAGTACCCTACCTCTATTTTTTATTTCGAAAGTGGCTATGACTCCAAAATTGCTTCCTTAACTCATTAAACATTTTTTTTGGTCCATAACCAAAAATTATATTTTTCCAGAAAGTTTTTAGATTACCTGCCCCCCAAACAGCGTCCTAGGGCCACGTTGACCCAAAAAGTCAAACTTCTCCAAATATTCTCAAAACTTCTCAAAACTCCTAAACGACTTCCCAAACATGTCTCCCATATTTAAAACATGCTAAACATCATTTAAAATGCAATCAGGTCAAAAATGATTATTAAATTGGAAACTGGTCAAAATTGGACCCGGACTTTACAGGAATTGGACTTGAATTGTATAGGTTTAGAACACTTTGAGAATTCTACAAGAATTGCATTCGAGTGATTACAATGCATTGTAATCCACATTACAATGTATTATAATTGGGCAATGTATCGAAAACTCAATGACGATGGATCGAAAAAATGTAGAGAAAAATGGATGAAATGTAACACTTTCGTAAGATATTATGAGATATTTATGATTTATCATAGATTACGATGCATTGTAATCTCCATTACGATGCATCGTAGTCCACAACTAGACTGAGGATAAGATTAATGTTTGAACGTGCATATGTGGTCATGTATGGGGTCCATAGTGATGGATTGATGTTGAATTATACGTATATAATTGTATGTATGTGATTAAGTTTTTGCATTGATTAAATGTTGAGATAGTTCATTAGGATTTAATGGACAGACTCACCCTTGAGATTCGAGCTCAGAGATGGAACCTCTGGTGACTTGGAAATTGGGGCGTGATATGTTGTATATGTGATGTACACCCATGTGTATAAGAGTTCTCACATAAGTTATCAAAGCTCTATTTATACCCAATTTTGGAAAAGGGGTGAGCATATACAATGCACTCCGATTAAACAAAGCTTCATAAACTTATATGTGTACCATATATGCTCTGTATATGTGCGTGAGCACATCGTAATTGATCAGAACTCAGTGTGCGTTGTACCATTTATACTCTATATATATACACTTCTTCATCACTTCTTTTTGTGGGAAAATTTTATATTTCCTAAGGTGATAAGTGTATACGAATATATATATATATATATATATATATATATATATATATATATATATGATGAAGTGTAAATCCACTCTCGATCTAGTCAGACACCAACCTTTAAAAAGACAAACAAAGGGTAACCGAGAAGACACCAGTGTGGTGCCAACCGATTACACTCTGACGTTTAAGTCAGACACCAAAAAGGATTGTAAAGCTACAAAAGCACTCAATGGGTATTAATTGCATACCTGGTATATGAAACGTCTCTGTATGTATAGTGGTCGAATGGGAACATATCCTAGCAGGAGACTGGCTCTTCATTTCCCCAAGCTTATCTGGAGATAGAGAAGTCCTAGTCAAATTTTATCTTCACCCACGTCATACAAATCACAATTGCCCACGTCACTTGGCTTATAATTAGAGTCAAACACCCTATCATCATTTTATGTAATATTCTATCACTTTCTCTCTTTCTCGTTGCCTTCATTCCCTTCAAAATAATTTTTAGAAGCTAGACTCAGAGGCCTTTTCTCCTCACTATCCCCTCTACGAAGCTCTCGAGCTTATCTATTTATTCATGGGACACTACTTAGAGTGCTAGCGCATAGTATCTACTATAATTTCCTTGGACGTGGAAGAGTTGGCGGCCCGTTACTCTTTCCTGACCGGAGTCTCTATCCGAGCCCCTACCAGCACAGAAAGGGCTTTCTCTATCTGTGACAGGGAGACCTGCTTCTATGAGGTCGCCTTTACTTGCGGCCTCTAGTTTTTGATCCCGGACTTTGTAAAGGAGTTACTCCAAGCCCTTAACTTTTGCCTTTCCCAGCTCACACCAAACTCTTGCTACACCATTATGAAAAATACGGACTAGCGCTGCCTCCAAAGTCGGGCGAGCGGAAAGAACCAGCCCAAGGGCCTGGTGCTTATTGAGAATGGCACGCGAATCAAACATGGAAGGAACGGTTATTTTTTGTCTTTGGATACTGGGAGCTTCCTCCTCATAACATCCCCCATACATGGACTGACAGGGATGTTTCTGGTAAGCATCCCTCTGCATTCCTCTTTCCATTCCCTTTTCTTTTACTTTGCACATATGTAACTATCTTTCATTTTTAAATCCAACTATGAGGTCTGATCCACCCGTGGATGAGAAGGATGAAGATAGGCTAGAGAGGGCTTATAACCACCTAATAAAGTATTCCCTGGTCCTGACCTCGGACGCGAGATTGGCCAATCTAGGCCCTGTGTCACTGTAGACAGATGGGGTATACATTCTTTCCTCTGAACCTTCTCCTTTCTTTTTTGAGAGACTGTACTACCTGTGCTTACTTGTAAAAATGTGCAAGGTCTTCATGGAGGAGGATTGACAGGGATCTTCTTACCCCGATGAAGGGCAAAGGTGTCGCATCTACCTTTTCTCCTTTTACACCAAAGGGGTACGAAGGCCTGTGGTTTTTGGACGCATGGGTTTGTCTTCTTCCCCCTGATTCGTGTGTGAGTGTGACTCAAAAATTATATCAATTCAAAATTTCCACACTTCACAATAGAACGAATTCCTTGCAGAATAGGGCTATCGTACCTCAGGGATTATGGTTTGATGAGTTGGAATACGGAATTAATTCTAATTAAATTTATAAAGAGAAGAAATCTGATTTTTAAACTAATTAAAAAGTAAAATAAAATAAAACAAAGTAAATAGAAAGTGAAGATAATATGAGAGAAATCTAGGGTATTTGACTTCACCACTAACTCCACAATCAATGGTCAATTGAATCAACTATGGGGAATTACATCATGCATAAGTGGTGTCGGTGGCTACAAGCTCACCTTCATCCATCAAGAAGATAACATATGATTAAGGCTAAGCCATGGACTATCTTCGATTGGCATGGGCCATCTGCCTAACTACTCTAATCTAGGGTGCAGTATGGTTCATCTTCTTTAGTTATAATTCATCAAAGCTCTTAACAATATATTCAGTGATTACCATTGTGTAATAATCGCTCTCATGATCACAGAAAATAAGAGAGATTGAGTTCAATAACAACAACTAAATATCTAAGACAAGATAAGAAATCATTGAGATTGAATTTACAAGACTTTTATTACTCAATTCTATAATAAGAATCCTCTGAATTACACAATCTATGCATGTATATAAAGGTCCCCAATAATTAGAACAATCAAACCATTGATGCTTTGTTAGAGCTACATCAAAACCCTAGTGGATGAACTAGCCGCTCATGGTAGAAGAAGAAGCTTCAACTGTTGAAGAAGAAGGCATCATCTTCATGAATTACGCGTATGACTTCGTTCTCCAATGGCTCTACAAATATGTGTCTGTTCTCTTCTCAGCCCTCTCAGACTCTCCAATCCTCCCTCATCTCCTCTAAACTCAGCCTCTTATTCTTCACTTTATTCCCCAAGAGAATACACCAAAGTCCTAATCCAATTAGGAATAAATTAGGGTTTCCCACAGCACTAATCAGGTGGGTTTTTCCTGTTGACTTCGGCCCAACTTTTGACCCACTAGAAGTCCGATTTACAGAATTTTCGGGAAATACAAAAGTGTGCAGAATCAAATTTCGTTCAATCCTTGCATGGAAATTATGTCAATTTCAGGCTCGAAAATAAGACTTCTGGTCCATTTTCCAAAACGGGATTAAGACTGTATTATGCGCAGATTTGGGCTTCAGGTCCGAAACCTTCTTAAGCAGCTGTAATTCTCTTGGACCTCCTCCTTGGGCTGATTCGAGTTAAAATAAATGGTTGAATGAATCTCCTTGATGTAGGCTTCATCTAACCATCTTGGATGTCTTCTTTAAAAGCCCAAAAGAATGGTTTTAACTGAAATAATCATTAAGGCCCTGAAAATACAGAAAACACTAAAACAAAGTAAAATAACAAAATAATCTATCACTAAGAGAATAAAATACATAAGTTAAGAGGCTAGAATGCGTAACATTCAACGCCTATCACACCCCCAAACTTATATATTGCTAATCCCTTAGCAATAGAATAAAACAAAACTAAAACAAAGAAACTACTAAATACTAACTAAACTACCCAACTCTACTTTCGTGGGAGAAAAGATTGCATTTAGCATATGCAACAAGCCTTTAAACCCCTAGGTTCCCCGTAGTGGACGAGTATAGTCTCATGAGGGTTTCCGGAAATGTTAACCACAAACATTCAAAATTCTATTTCAACATTAATTCAAGAAGAAGATTACAATATATAGTTACAAACTTGCATTCAAGAATAATTTCAAACTTTCAAATTCTACAATTCAAATCAATGGTCCCCATGCATAATTCACATCAACATATCTCAAAATAATCAACTCTAGCTTCCTCATGTAGTGTGAACTAGCAGTCATCTCATGTAGCATAACGCAGCTCTGAATATATTAAGGCACATACCCCTTCAACTCACTAGCTCCCCTTATTGAAATCATACTTCCAAACATGAATACATGACTTTTTCATTTTTTTTTCTTATCATTCTTTTTTTTTCATTGCTTTATTGGTTGTGCAATGTCTTGATCTGTTAAGCTTTCTGAAAGATCCATGTAGCAAGCTTTCAGTCAGTGACTCCCAAACTAGATGGCTTTAGGGCATTAGGCTTTAAGATACCCCGAAGACAATTACTCGAATCAGTCAGGCTACAAATCAAGACAATCAACGCTCATCTTTTCTCACCCTTTCACTTTTGACGCGAACACTCCGTGCTTCCTGAGGCATAGAGGCCCGGTTACTCATGAAAAGGATCAAATTGATTTGCTTATCAACATATATTTCTTTTCTTTTTTTCTTTTTTTTTCATTGAAGTCAAGTAAAACACACTATCGGTACTCATTCTCAAGAGATACTAATTAATATCAAGCATATGTAACTCAATAACTCAAAACGAAAGTTTATACCCCATAAGACTATGCTAGTGTGTCTGTGCATGTAAGGAAACTAAAATTAATCACTCCAAAACATGTTATTGCAAACCATGATTAAAACCACATAATTTAAACCACAGTTTTCAAAATTTTAAAACATACTCCAAAATTGCAAGTTATGTACCTACACAAGGTACTAATCCCTTGAATGATGTCAAAACATTCTATCTAAAAACAAAACAAAATAAAATAAAGAAATAAACTAAGAAAATAAAATAAACAAAAATCCTAAAACAAGAAGAATTTCACAAAATTTTCCCCCATATTACAATAAAGCACAAAAATAGGCATCTCGCCTCACCCCCAAACTGAAACTGTACATTGTCCTCAATGTACTACCAATCAAAGCATAGAAAAGAGTAAGAACGATGTTACCAGAAATCCGGAGAGTAGTGGAAAGAAAATAGAGCACACCACTATCATGAAGGCAATGCAAGCACACCCCAAAACTTGGATGTTATAACCTGTCAACACAAACCACTATACCCCAAAGATCAAGTGAAATAGTATGGGTGAAAATAAATATGAAAGAGAAAAATCCTAACAAAAATAAAAATATAGATATATATATATATATATTTATAATAAAAATCTGACTACAAAAAGAAAAATAAAAATAAAAATAAAAATAAAAACTAAAAATAAAATAAAATACAAAAGATGGTTATCTTCCTATCAAGGATGTGGTGGTGACTGAGCATCCGGATCCAAGTTTGCCTAGCGCATCAGTGCACGCAGCATCCTCCTCGTCTCTAGTTGGTCTTGGCGAGTCTCACGAAAGTGACCCGCCATCTCAGTCCTCATTGCACCAAACTGTATGGATACCTCTGTCTGTAGGGTGCCAAACTGGGCTGTCAACCCAGCAATCTGCCCCTCTAAACACTGATAATCATGGCCACCAGCTTGTGCATGCACCTCCTCTTCCTCTGCTTCCATCTCCTTTGGATCTTCCACCGGTGGTGGTATATCTATATGTTCTCCTCCCTGGGCCAACCGAGAAACTTCACCGGGCCCCGCTATGACTCTCTGGTGCATATTAGATTGGCTCAAATTCCAGTCATGCGTGCCATAATGAAGATCACGTGGAAAGGCAAGCTCGTCCTCATGGACTGCATACCCCTGTGCAATAAGCAACTGATGAATAATAGTTGGGAATGGAAACTCCCAGTCACTTGCACTGTCTGGTGCTTTGGCCACAACCTTGGAATAGAACTTTTCCATCTGGCCCCAGATAATCTGTGGGAACGACAGCCAATGCCCAAAATGTATGGCATATAAGGATCGAAGAAACTCTTGACGTCTCTTGGTCTTATATCCAATTGGACATATATTCTTGAGTAGAACAGCATCAAGGAACCATAAGTGATTTGACATAGAAGACTTGGAAGCCGCATTCCTTTTCGGCCCAGAAAATTGATTAGCACACAAACGTGCAACCAAATTACCCACAGACAAATCGTCGGGTAGAGGAGTATAGATATGAGACAAATCATCTGGGCACTCATGAGGACAACCCATAGCAATAGCAATGGATGACATATCCACCCGAACTACTGTTCCATTTACTGAAGAAATAAGCACATCCCGCTCATCAGGTTTCGGCATTAAGTTCTGATAAAATACCTTGACAACCTCGGGTAGATAGTAGAAGAGAGTGGAATAAAAATTGATGCCGACCGACGACGACGGATGTCAGAAATCCCCCATCGTGTCTCAGGAAACATACCATAAAGTTTGGCAATGTCAAACGTGGTTCAAAGTTCAAAGCCCTTGGATGCCATCTCTCATGAATACCTTCTCGGCGAGATCGTGAAGAACCGGTGGTTGGATCATGCCTCGCTCTGCGAGCATTGCGTGAACTTGAAGCACCTTGGTGACTTGCTCTCTTTGGTACCATAGAAATAGAAAAAGGTTGGTTGAGGAATTAAATCGAACACTTGGCGTGCAAAATTAAATTGTATCCTTCAACCTCCTTCTTTCGGTAATTTTTTCACCCAAATTGAACAAGTAAATGCACCAAATTGATCCCCCAAACTTGGTCTTCAAAAGCCCTCAAAAAGAATTGCACAATTTCACCAAAGAAAAACTTCACTTACTTTGATGTTGAACTTGAAATACTGAGAGCTTCCTTTGAGAAGAAGTGATTTTCAATCCGGCTTGATGTTGATGTTGATGATGATCGAGGTTGAATACTTGTTTAATAATCACCAATTGAAGAAATTAATTTTTCGATTGAAGTAGGACTTGAATTGGAGCTCAAAGAGGTAAAAGATGCAAGTGGTAGCAACCAAGTAGGATAGGGAGGCTTTAAATACCAAGAATTTTCAAGCAGCCCACATTTTACCCTTGGGCGATCGATCCCCCTTGGAGCGGGTGATCGATCGCCCACCTGCTGGTGGGGATCTTCAAAAAATATGATAGGGCAATCGATCCCCCTTGGCTGGGGCGATCGATCCCCCCCTGGATGCCTGTTGGACCTTCCATCGCCCAAGTTCGACCGAGACTTGATATTTTTGAGTCTCCACCGCCCAAGGTCGACCGAGAGCAATATTTTTCACCCATCTTGAGTCCCAATACCCCGGTACACCTCTTGGCATCCTTCGGAAGCAACTTATACATCAAAAACTCAAAGAAAAAGCATTAAAACGCAACTAGAATTGAAAGAAAACTTAAGAAAACTAAAACTAAAAATTAAAATCAAAGAAAACTAAAGCAAATAAAGTATAGAAATACATACAAAACCTAAAATTTAATGTCCGTGGGAGACGATTAACTCTCTGAAGGGATTAAGTTGGATAGACGGGATCCGTCAAGTCGACGGACTCTACATCTCTTCTTGGCACACATCCTTCCACACAATACTTCAACCTTTGCCCATTAACTTTCATCAAATTATTATCTCAAAAGCTTTGAATTTCCATAGTACTATGAGAAAAAACCAAAATCACTTGGAATGGTCCATCCCATCTTGAATGTAATTTTTCGGGAAACAACCGAAGCTTTAAATTGAAGAGCCATACTTTATCACCTGGAGAGAACGACTCCGTGAGATATGTCGATCATGAAATGCCTTCGTCCTCTCTTTGTAAATTTGTGAACTTTCATAAGCATCACGTCTAAACTCTTCTAATTCATTCAATTGCAACTTTCTCTCTTCCCCAGCTCTTTTTGCATCAAAATTGAATTTTTGGATCGCCCAGAGTGCCTTGTGCTCAATCTCTACTGGAAGATGACATGCTTTCCCATACACCAACCGATATGGTGACATACTGATAGGAGTCTTATAAATAGTCTGATACGCCCATAGCGCCTCACTCAGTCGCAATGATCAATCTCTTCTATCCAGTCTCACTATTTTTTCGAGAACATGCTTAATTTCTCGGTTGGACAGCTCTTCTTGCCCACTTGTCTGAGGATGATAAGGTGTTGCCACCTTATGTGTCACTGAATATTTAGCAAGCAAACTTCTCAAGAATTTATTACAAAAATGAGAACCACCATCACTGATCAAGGCTCGAGGAATTCTGAATCGACTAAAAATATTCTCATGCATGAATTTTATTACCACCTTGTGATCATTGGTTCGAGTTACAATGGCCTCCACCTATTTGGAGACGTAGTCCACCCCAACTAGAATATACTCGTAGCCAAAAAAGGGTGGAAAGGGTCACATAAAATCAATTTTCCAAACATCAAAAATTTTAACCACCAGAATGGGGCTCATTGGCATCATATCGCGCCTCGACATTGAACCCAATCTTTGACAGCGATCACAAGTTTTACAAAAAACATATGCATCATAAAACAGAGAAGGCCAAAAGAATCCACATTGAAGTACCTTCGCTGCTGTCTTCCTTGCACTGAAATGGCCTCCACATGCCAATGAGTGGTAAAACTTGAGAATATCTTAAAACTCATGATCTGGGATACATCGCCGAATAATCTAATCTGGATAATATTTAAATAACTCTAGATCCTCCCAAAAGTAATGATGAACTTTAGAGAAGAATCTATCACGTTCTCGCTTAGTCCAGTCTCTTGGTACTTTTCCCGTGGCTAAATAATTCACAATATCTGCATACCATGGTGTGGAGTTGTCGGATACTCCAAACAATTGCTCACTCCAAAATGTTTTGGAAGGTGTAGTGGATACAGAATTTACCACAATGGTAGAAAATTGATCTTCAAACACATTCTTTTCCTTCTATTTTTCTTGCACCTTTATTTCATCTGTAGATTCAGACACCTCCGCAGAATCCATGAAGAATACATCAGTCTGATCTGGAGGATTCTCAACTGCATTGAAAATATTAAGCTTAACCTTCATATTGCCAAATGAAATATCCATGATCTCCGACCTACAATTTATGCAAGCATCAGTAGTAGCTAAGAAAGGTTGACCAAGGATCACTGGAATGTGCCTCTTCAAATTATGAACTGGCTCAGTGTCAAGCACAATGAAATCAACAGGAAAGTAGAACTTGTCCACTTTAATGAGCACATCTTCAATGATTCCTCGGGGTTGCTTTGTTGATCTATCTGTAAATTGCAATACCACCGAGGTAGGCTTCAATTCTCCCAAGCCCAATTGTAAATAAACTGAATAGGGCAGCAAATTCACACTTGCACCTAAATCAAGAAGAGCTTTATCCACATGGTGATCCCTAATAATGCATGAGATAGTTGGGGCACCAGGATCTTTATACTTGGAAGGAGTACACTGCTGAATTATAGAACTTACTTGTTGTGGCAGCATCATTTTCTTTGGCACATGGCTTTTAGAACGCCTTTTCTGGGTGCACAAGTCCTTTAAAAATTTAGTATAAGGAGGAATTTGCTTGATGGCATCAAGGGGTGGCAAATTAATCTTCACTTGTCGAAACACCTCCATCATGTCATGCAACTTGTCCCCTTGCTTCCGTAATTTAGATGCTTCAAGGAAACGTTGTGGGAAAGGAGCCTTAGGCTCATAAGAAATTTCAGCACTTGGACTTGTGGTCACTTTTTCTTCTTCTTTCTTCTCACCCACCTTATTATCAATTATTTTCCCACTCCTCAAAGTGGTAATGGCTTGAGCTTGCTCATGGTGTGGGTTGCTTGTGGAAGTGTTGCATCCCTCTTGGAACAGCAATTGGTTGACTAGGGAGTTTCCTTTCTTATTTTCTACTCAACGAAGTAGCAAGCTGTCCAAACTGAGATTCCAGTTTGGCAATGGATTGAGAATGCGACTGCACTAGCTGAACTGTAGATTGTACTGTTGCTGCAGTAGCTTGCACTGTCTCTATAAGAGAATCAAGTTTGTCAAATTTAGACAAGGTAAGTGTCAGCTTGTCTTCAATAGCAGAAATTCTTTGGGCCATAGGACTTTGTGTTTGATATTGCTGTTGAGGCACAAAAGTCCTAGGTTGATATGAAGGTTGCATTGCTGCCCCTTGGTTACTATAAGAAAAATCAGGATGATTCCTCCATGTAGGGTTGTAAGTGTTACCTCGTGGAGGATTCATTGGTCCAGTGAATGTAGCTTGGACTTGCTCACGTTGAACATCAAAAAATTACCCCATTGAAGGACAATTGTTCACATTATGCATAGGATTAGAGCAAAATTCACAAGGGCCTAGCAATGAAGAATTTGAAGTAGATGAGTTTGATTGGTAGCCATAATTGCTGCTACCTTCTGTGTAATTAAATCAATGTTAATTGGCATAGCTTCTGAAGCACCAACCTCAAAAATTCCATCAGTCTTCCTTGTAGTGGCAGGTCTGCTAGAACGAGTAGAGGACATATGTTGTATAGAGTTGTCACTAAGATTTTCAAATAAGGTCCATGCCTCTTCTTCACTCTTCAACATAAAAGTACCTCCACACGATGCATCAACCATCTGTCTGTTGGCTTCTGTGAGCCCTTCATGAAAACTCTGCACTAGTTGCCACTTAGGAACTTGATGATGGGGACACTTCCTAAGAAGGTCCTTGAATCTTTCCCATGTCTCATAAAATTATTCCCCCTCATGTTAGGAGAAACCAGTGATAGCACGTCTAAACTGATTGGTCTTCCCTATCGGAAAATACTTCTTGAGAAACTCATGTTGCATCTGAGTCCAAGTCATGATAGAACCTGCCGGTAGAGAGTTGAACCAATACTATGCTTTGTCTTTCAAGGAGAATGAAAAAGTCTCATTCTGAAAGCATCTTCAGAGAAGTTATGAATTTTGGTAGTTGAGCAAACTTCAATGAAGTCATCCAGATGCTTGTAAGGGTCTTCCTGAGTCAGCCCAAAATAAGATGGTAGCATCTGAATAATGCTGGACTTGATCTCATAATTCTGTGCTGTGACATTGGGCAGTTGAAAACCTGTTGGTGAGGTATATGTCTCAGGAACATAGTAGTCCCTAAGCAATCTAGCTCTTTCTCCATCAGCATTAGGAACAAGGTTGTTATTCCTCTCTTCTGCCATGTCTTCAAGTAGTTCTTCCTTTTGCACAATGGTATCAACAGGGATGTTCCTCTGTTGTCTAAGAGTACGTTCAGGCTCAGGATCAAGAGGTATCAAAGGATTAGCTACAGAACGACGACCTTGCATATATTAGCCAAAAGCACCTGAAAAGAAAACAAAAACAAAATTAAAAATAAAATATAAAAATTTCCTAAACTAAAAATCCAATTAAAATTAATTCTATAAAATCCAATCAATCAAATAGATAATCCCCGGCAACGGCGCCAAAAATTGATTAATGTGTGAGTGTGACTCAAAAAGTATATCAATTAAAAATTTCCACACTTCGCAATAGAACGAATTCCTTGCAGAATAGGGCTATCGAAAGGGGTATCGTACCTCAGGGATTATGGTCTGATGAGTTGGAATACAAAATTAATTCTAATTAGATTTATAAATAGAAGAAATCTGATTTTTAAACTAATTAAAAAGTAAAATAAAATAAAACAAAGTAAATAGAAAGTGAAGATAATATGAGAGAAATCTAGGGTATTTGACTTCACCACTAACTCCACAATCAATGGTCAATTGAATCAACTATGGGGAATTACATCATGCATAAGTGGTGTCGGTGGCTACAAGCTCACCTTCATCCGTCAAGAAGATAACATATGATTAAGGCTAAGCCATGGACTATCTTCGATTGGCATGGGCCATCTGCCTAACTACTCTAATCTAGGGTGCAGTATGGTTCATCTTCTTTAGTTATAATTCATCAAAGCTCTTAACAATATATTCAGTGATTACCATTGTGTAATAATCGCTCTCATGATCAGAGAAAATAAGAGAGATTGAGTTCAATAACAACAACTAAATATCTAAGACAAGATAAGAAATCATTGAGATTGAATTTACAAGACTTTTATTACTCAATTCTATAATAAGAATCCTCTGAATTACACAATCTATGCATGTATATAAAGGTCCCCAATAATTAGAACAATCAAACCATTGATGCTTTGTTAGAGCTACATCAAAACCCTAGTGGATGAACTAGCCGCTCATGGTAGAAGAAGAAGCTTCAACTGTTGAAGAAGAAGGCATCATCTTCATGAATTACGCGTATGACTTCGTTCTCCAATGGCTCTACAAATATGTGTCTGTTCTCTTCTCAGCCCTCTCAGACTCTCCAATCCTCCCTCATCTCCTCTAAACTCAGCCTCTTATTCTTCACTTTATTCCCCAAGAGAATACACCAAAGTCCTAATCCAATTAGGAATAAATTAGGGTTTCCCACAGCACTAATCAGGTGGGTTTTTCCTGTTGACTTCGGCCCAACTTTTGACCCACTAGAAGTCCGATTTACGGAATTTTCGGGAAATGCAAAAGTGTGCAGAATCAAATTTCGTTCAATCCTTGCGTGGAAATTATGTCAATTTCAGGCTCGAAAATAAGACTTCTGGTCCATTTTCCAAAACGGGATTAAGACTGTATTATGCGCAGATTTGGGCTTCAGGTCCGAAACCTTCTTAAGCAGCTGTAATTCTCTTGGACCTCCTCCTTGGGCTGATTCGAGTTAAAATAAATGGTTGAATGAATCTCCTTGATGTAGGCTTCATCTAACCATCTTGGATGTCTTCTTTAAAAGCCCAAAAGAATGGTTTTAACTGAAATAATCATTAAGGCCCTGAAAATACAGAAAACACTAAAACAAAGTAAAATAACAAAATAATCTATCACTAAGAGAATAAAATACATAATTTAAGAGGCTACAATGCGTAACATTCAACGCTTATCACACCCCCAAACTTACATATTGCTAGTCCCTTAGCAATAGAATAAAACAAAAACTAAAACAAAGAAACTACTAAATACTAACTAAACTATCCAACTCCACTTTCATGGGAGAAACGATTGCATTTAGCATATGCAACAAGCCTTTTGGTGTGGCTAAACTCAATTGTATTTGTAAGCTTAATTTTGCCCTTTTTATCAAAATATAATTTAACCACTCGCAAGAGCACGAATCTTTGTAGATAAGGTTCTATATAGAGGGTATCGATCCCACGAGGACTAGTCGTAATTGTCTTAAAGGAAGATTAATTCCACTTTAATCCTAAAAATAGGTTTTTGAATTTTTGTTGTAAACTATTGCATGAATATAAAAATAATAAAATTAAAGAGTTTAAAGTTGGGAGAGAAAACTAGGGTTGGTTTCCACCACTAGCCATTCACATGTTCATAATTGTAGCAAGCATGGGATTCACAAATTAAATGCCTAACAATGTCATTAGGCTTGTGACCTCAATGACATATCAAAAGATCAATGTGTTTGTCCACCTATCATAATCTATCTTCAACAAGCATAGCTCTTCAACCTAACTCACTACCTAATTACCTTACTCTCTAAGTGAACCTACATGCATCCAAACTACCTTATCTTGGCATGGTTTATACAAACAAACACAACACATTCATTTAAACACCATTATCTAGCCATCATTTGCACTTCTTGTGGAATGTGCAAATGTTGTGCACTCAAATGACAAAATCTACTCTAAGACAAGAATAAACTCCAAATCAAATGAATATATAGAAGAAATGTATTAGTGTACATGATCACTAGGCTAGATAATCAACATTTAATTACAAATCCCCAAGTGCTACAAAAAGGAACAAGTTTACATGGCTAGGGGCTTCAACCACACCCTAGTAGAAGAGTTAGTTGCTCATGGTTGCCTTGCACTCTTCCATTGATGAAGAAAGTGAAGCTTCTTGGTCTGGTTCAGCTTCTCCTCTTTCTCTCCCGAAGGTCTCTCCTTGGATATTCTGATGTGTGTTGAGAGATATATGAGATATGTGGCTATTTTGTGCTTTTAGGCTTCCTTTTCCAACCTTGGGGCCCACCATATATATATATATATATCACTATATATATCCCTTGTATCAAGAAGGCCCCCAAGGGTCTTGTTCAAGTCAGACAATCCCCCTAAGTCGTGCAAAAAGGGGGATTTTGTTGCAAGTGGGAAAGCAGGTGAGCAAGTGGGCAAGTGACTTCTGCAGAATCTCGATCAATCGAAATGAGATCTCGATCAATCGAGATTTCGATTAATCGAGATCGACATCTCGATTGATCGAGATGCCTTTGGCTGCAATTTCTGATTTTTCTCTTGAACTGCAAAAAGCCTCAAACTTTGCTCCTTTCTCTACAAGACCTGCAAAACATCAAAAACACAAAAATACCGTAAACATATATCGGTAAACGCAAAAATAGAACTAACATATGCAATAAAGAGGGTTCAAATGCATAGAAATGAACACTTATCACCTTTAAACCCCTAGGAGCATTCCAGATCCAAGCTCCTTTAGGGTGTTGGCGACTCAACTGTTTGGAAGTGGCAGCTTACCGACGACTCAACTATTTCGAAGCGACAACTCGCAAGTATCTTTCTTGTCTGTAGCTAGCAATACTGAGTCCATTTTGTTCAACCCAAGGTACACCATTGCCAGGGCCAGATAATTCATTCTTTATAATGGCCTTGAGCAGGTAAACGCGCTTAGGGCCACTGAGTCTATAAGACATCTTATGGCCAGCATGGCTAAGGTTTGTTCCTCTTCTTCCTTCCTTTTACTAATATCACACTTCATGCCATACACTTATGCATACTTTAATGTTGTTAACAGTGTATGAAGTTTGCCCATTCTATCTCTAACTGTCTCTTGTGGACGAAAATTGAACTTGAGAGGCAGAAGACCTCTTTTGACATTGAGCACTCAACACTGAACTCAAAGGTAGAGTCTCTGCACTGCTCCCATGCTTCTCATGTAGGGGAGATTGATGTCCGCCACTCCCAGCTCCGTCATGAATGGGACGAAATGGCCAGATTGAAAACTGATATGCCAGGGATCAGAGCAGTTGTAGTCAAGCAGTTTAAGGATTCGCCTAAGTTGACAGGATCTGTGACCATTCATATATTGAAGTCTTTGAATATTTTTGCGAAGTGGCATAGGGCGAATGACCAAGGATGGACTTTTTTTGTTTGTAGCTGGGTGACGCTCAGGAGCACAACCCTTGATTCTTTTTTTTTTTTTTTTTGCATTATAATGTGTAGCGCCTTTAGCCTACGACTTTGTAATCTTCTACTTTATTAATGAAAATTTTTCTTTTTTCTCATTGAGATGTCCTCTTTTTTTAAGATGTTTTAACAAAAAATCTTCATGGCATAACCCTATAAAAGAGCTATGCAATGGATTTACCTTGTCATTTGATAGAATTCCTCTTGACCCGGGATTAATTCATCCCGCCATTTTCATTAAAAGCCCTCTAAAGAGGTGTGCCCCCGTGGGGTTGATTAACAATGTTCTCAGAATTAATTCATCCTGTCTTTTTCGTTAAAGGCCCTCTAAAGAGGTGTGCCCCCGTGGGGTTTGTTGACCCAAAGGTTTTAACCTAAGGGCAATCCAGTAATTTTGATGATAACAAATCATTAATGATGTTAAACACTAACATCTAAATTAAGTGATTGCTTAGGATAACTGTCACAAACAAAAAAAGTATTCACACTATGGAATGATCATGAAAGGAGACAATGACATGAGAGAAGCATTCATCTAAGAAGAAGGAAGTACCTCAAAGCTTCAAGACATATTCAAGTATCAAGAAATGGGGTAGTTATTGCTTGGTGAGAGATAGAACTTAATTTGTCAAAGTTATTTTTGAGTAACTTGTTTGAAGCTCACTTGCGTATCATAACCATGATGCATTCATATACGTATCATCTATTGGTCATTGTTTCACCAAGAAATTAGTCTTAAAGCCCTAGGGACATTTTTCAAAGATCAAAAGTCTTTCCTGCACTTTGTTGAAAATCCTTCTAAGACATGTTAAGTTTAAGCTTGCTAAAAATTAAGTTTGAGCTTGCTGAAAGTCAACTTTCAGCTTGCTGAAAATGCACTCTGAGGCTACTGAAAATGACAGTAGGCTTTGATGTTTCTAGAACACCTTTTTAGCTGACTGAAACTTTATTTTCAACCGACTGAAAGTAGCTGAATTTGATTACAACGGCTAGTTCAGTGCATTTAATGCTTACAACTACCTTCCAACAACTATATTTTTCAAAGGCTGTATATATATTGATATGCTCTGCATTTATGAAAAAATACCAATACTCTTGAGCATTTATTGAGCAACATTCATTGCAATCTACCATCATTCAATACACTTGAGCTTCAAACTTGTGATTCAATTTTAACTATAGTATTGAGAGCTTGAAATTGTGTTTTCTTCTTTGAGATGTATCCATTGTATCACAAATTTTGTTCTACATCAATTGTAAAGGGTTGTTGAACCCTAGAAAACTAAGTGAAGGAGTTCACTTAGCAAGAAGGAACTTGTGTTCTGTAACGACCTAAATTTTTTTTGAATTATGACTAAATGTTAAGTGAATTTTCAAGCATGATTAATTGCTTAATGACATGCTTAGTCGACTTAAATGATCTTTTTGTGTTTTCGGTTATGGGTGTGGAACCGGAATGGGTTCGGGTAACCCGGGAAAAATGACTATGAACTTTAGAGAGTGTCATGGGGGTATGGATGTAAGTTCAAGGACCTAAGTGAAGTTTTAGAAAAAGAGGAAAGGCTAATTTGTGAATAAGCGAAAAAGGGCCATAATAAGGAGCAAATAAGAAAAAATATATGATGTATATATGATATATATGTGTAAGAAGAGGAAAAAAATCAGATTTCATTTCTCTCTCTCTCTCTACATCCGAATTTCTCTCTCTTTCTCTACAAAGTTCATCTTCTCTCATTCTCTCTAACTTTTGAGGGCCTAGAAGTGAGATTTGAGGGTAAAGCCAAGAACAAAAGTTGTTCCCCTCACTCTCCTCTTCATTTTGATCGGTGGAAAGTTTCCATTGGAGGAGTTTGAAGCTTGGTAAAATTTGGGTCTTCCACTTCTAAGCTTGAATTTTGAGGTTGGGGTTTTTCTTCTCTTCTATTTGTCGATTCTAGGATTTTGGGACGAGGAGAAGGGTGTAGGTTGTGTTTTGCATATTTTAGGATGGTGAGAGGGGTGGGACGTATGTGTTCTACTTCTCTTAAGTTCCATTCTTAGCAAAATTGTATACCTTGTATTGAGTATAACATGTGGGTTCAAAGTGTATAAATTGGAGAAATTGTGAATATGTATAATTATGTGCTCAATTTGGGGTATATGTGAAAAATATGAAATGTATGATATATATATATATATATATATGTGTGTGTGTGTGTGATTATATGTGGAATATGTGATGGTTGAATGCATGTTAGTTCTATGTGCTAAAGTTATGCATTGAGTGTAGCATGAGTAAAGTATGCTAATTTTGAAGTGGTATGCATATGGGAGGTTATATGCATGTGTTGTACATATATGTGCTATGTGTGGTTTTTTTTATGGATATGAAATGTATGATATGTTCCCTTATAACTAGATAATGCATTGTGAAGCATGAATATTGAGTACTTGATTTCAATATGTTTGAAGTTCAAAAGCAGAACCGTTGAGAGGAAACAGGGAGAATGTGGCCAAGTTACCTAGAGTAGGTCAATACTTGGTGAGGGAGTTTAATAGTCGAACCACATGGAGGATGCAAATTCTCGGTAGTGGTGGGACGATAACCACCTGGAGGAGGTAAATCCTCGGTAGTGGTGGGATAATCACCTTGGAGTAGGTAAATACTCGGTGAGAATTCAAATACTGGGTCGAACCACCTGGAGGATTTAAATTCTCGGTAGTGGTGGGACAATAACCACCTGGAGGAGGTAAATCCTCGGTTGTGGTGGGACAATCACCTTGGAGGATGAAAATTCTCGGTGACGGTGTTGTAGTTGTGTGAGAAGTGTCTCGGTTGAGTGATTTGGTCAAGAATCATGTTAAGATATCGGGTTGAGTCTAAGAGAGAGAGATAAGCGTATGACTATTGCTTTCATTTTGAATTATGAAGCATGATATGTGTTTAATGCATCTATATATATATATATATATATATATATGCATTATTGTGAATGGACATGAATTCTTGTAATGATCTAGTTGTAGTCATGGTAGAATTTTTTGTATTTTGAACCTTATGCATGAATTCTTATAATGACTATAAACTTGGAAAACCATATGAATGGTATGTACCTTTTGAGAAAAGTGTATGTGTTGGAGATGTATGGCACCATAGGACCATTTTCCTCTTGGATTATGACTTCTTGTATGGATAATTATGAGTTAATGGATTATGGAATACATGTATGCATGAGTTTTTGAACGAAGATGATAGGAAAAATTGATGGAATTACATTTCAAATGTGAAATGCATGTTGTGTGAATATACTTGATGACCATTAAGGCATTAGAGTAGCCATTGGGGGGACACGTGCCCAAAATTATCCATTTTGAGTTTATGGCATGGATGGAATTTATATGTATAGAAGGATAATTGTATTAGCTTCAATTTGATAGGTCATGAGCCTTGTTTGGATATAAAATGAGGAAGATATGCATGTTTTAGTGCAAGGGTTTAATTTTCGACCCATAATCATTGATTTGGATATAACTTGGGTTTTGGTTGGTATTTTTAGATGATTCTAATTGGGTTGGATGCTAGACATTGAGGATGATCCATGCCAAATTTCGGGTCAAACGGACTTATAGATTGTGAGATATTCAAATTTGATGTTTGGGTGAAGTTGTAGGTAAATTTGTGTTACAAAATTTCGCCAGGGATTTACGGCGATCGATCCCCCTCTTTTACGGTGATTGATCACCCCTGTAAAAGCCCAAGAAATCAGCCTCGGTCGACCTTGGGCGATCGATCCCCTTTTTATAGCATGCACTATTCAAACAGTCTTTTGTACAACTTCAAAGAGGCATATCTCCTTCGTTTCAAATCAAATTTTGATGATTCTTTTTTTAAAATTGTGTATTTTTAAACTCTCTTTCTAATGGTTAAATTTTTAGACATTGATTATAAACTCACAAGGAGTTATGTATTCATATTTGTGGGATACAAACATTCGAAGGGTTAAATAATTGAGGCTATAGAGTTTAGATGATGTTGACTTGTGCATGGGTAATTACAAGTGAGTATCTAGGCTTCCATGGTAATGAAAGGTTAAGATGATCCATTAGGGCTTAATGGATAGATTCACACTCGGGATTCGGGTCGGTCCGGGGGAGTCCCGGCGGTCTGGATTCTGGGACGTGACATGTTCTCCATTGTAAGGGTTTGCTCTCCACCGACAAGGAAGAGCCATAGTGGATTGGGAAAAATCTCAAAGGGATCTTGACTCATGGAGTAGGAGTTTCTGAACCACGCTACATCCTTGTGTTGATATGTTTGAATCTCTCTATCCCTAAACTTATTTACATTGTGCTTGTTTAATTCTATCATTATATCATTATATATTGCATATATTTTTAATTCTTAAATTTGATTCTATTGTTTGCCAAAAACCCTATTCACCCCCCTCTAGGGTCATTTCTTGAGTAACAATTGGTATTAGAGCAAGGGCTCTAGTTTTTGACCTAACTGTCTTAGAGTTCGATCATGGCAAACATGCAAGGTGCCTCTCATATGGAAGGACAATCAAACAATAGGCCACCTTGGTTTGATGGCACCAACTATAATTATTGGAAACCTGGAATGACATTCTTTCTCCAATCCATTGATTATCAAGTTTGGGAAGTTGTTTGTAAAGGGCCTTTAGTTCCTATAAAAAATATTGAAGATAGGAAAGTTCCCAAGGATGAGGAAGAATGGACCGATGGTCATAGAAAGCTAATTCAAATTAATGCTAAAGCTATCACTAATTTGTATTTTGCTTTAAGCAAATCCGAGTTCAATAGAATTTTGGCTTGTAAAACGGCCAAAGAAATTTGGGACAAATTAGAAGTGACCTATGAGGGCACGAAGAAAGTTAGAGCTACCAAAATTAGTATGTTAATTCATGAATATGAGCTTTTTAGCATGCTTCCAAGTGAATCTATTAATGAAATGTTCACTAGATTTACTAATATTGTTAATAGTTTGTCTCATCTTGGTAGAACTTATTCTAACTCCGTCAATGTTAGAAAGGTGCTTTGGTGTTTTCCTACAAGTTGGGATGCAAAGGCAACGACTATTCAAGAAACTAAGGATCTTGATACCTTGAGTCTTGAAGACCTTATGGGATCGCTTATGACAAGAAATAGCCAATCCAAAGAAGACCTAAGCATTGAAATCATCTCTCCAAGATTCGAAATAAATTGATAAAAGTGGGTCTAGTGATGATGAAGATGATATGGTATTCATTGCTCACAAATTCAAGAAGTTCTTAAGAAGGAAACTTTTCCCCAAGAGAAGACCCTTCAAGAGAGATGAGCCAAAAGGAGATTCAAGTAAAAAGGAACCTCCTAATTGCTACAATTGTGGCAAATTGGGATGCTTTCTAAAATATTGTCGCAAGTCAAGAAGAGATAAAAATAAGAAAGTTGCTATGAAAGCCACATGGGATGATTCCTACTCAAGCGACTCGGAATGCGACACAAGCAATGAGGTTGCAAATCTTTGCCTTATGACAATTGATGAATTGCAATGTGCTTTTGAGGATTTGCATAGAGAGCTAGAAAAAGTAATTTTGAAGAACTTCACTCTTAAAGAGAAAAACAAATCTCTTTCTCAAAAAATTTCAAATGCTCAAAATGAAAATGATTCTTTGAGAAAAGAAAATGAATGCTTGTCTTTATCTCTTTCAAAAGTCCAAAATGAAAATGTTTTGTTAAAGACTGAAAGAGAAAATTTTTCCTCAAACAAATGTTCTTCAATTGATTCTCAATCCGAAATTGATAACTTGAAGAAAATTATTGAGAATCAAGTGGATATTCTTGCAAAATTCACCAAAGGAAGAAAGAATTTAACTATTCTTCTTGGTAGACAAAGAGATGTTTATGGCAAAGAAGGGATTGGCTACAATCCTTACAACAAACAAAAATCTTTGATCAAAAAGCCTTCTCCCAAGAATGACAAGTTCAAACCATTGAATCACTTTTTTGTCAAAAGATCTCAATTTAGCTTTAATAGCTTTGTATGCAATCTTTGTAGGAAAATGGGACATAAGATCTTTGCTTGTCCATTTAGAAGAAGAAAATTGACAAAAATGATTTGGGTTCCAAAAGGAACATTTTCTATGATTGCTAACCCAATTGGATCCAAAATGATTTGGGTACCAAATGAAGTCACCTAAGTTTGTCTTGTAGATTTGCTTGAAATCCTCTTCGGTCTCCAAAGACAAGTGGTTTCTTGATAGCGGATGTTCGAGGCATATGATGGGAGATCGCTCTAAATTCATCTCCTTCAAGCCCTATGATGGAGGCAATGTCACCTTTGGAGATAATTCAAAAGGTAAAATTGGGAGCATTGGCACTATAAGTATATCTTCCTCTTCCTCTATTGATGATATTTTTCTTGTAGAAGGATTAAAACATAACTTGTTTAGCATTAGTCAATTGTGTGATAAAGATTTTGATGTTATCTTTAAATTGGGACGTTGCATTGTTGAAAAAGATGGTTTTACAAACTTTTATTTCTCATAGACATGGTAACTTGTACACCATCCTTCTTTGTGAATTGCTTAATCAAAATGTTACTTACTTTATTTCCTCTAGTGATAATAGTTGGTTGTGGCATAGAAGATTAGGACATGTTAGCATGGATTTGATTTCAAAATTGTCTAAGAAAGACTTTGTCAAAGGCCTCCCAAAGGCTAAGTTCATAAAAGACAAGACTTGTAGTGCTTGCCAATTAGGGAAGCAAGTCAAATCCTCCTTTAAAAGGAAAAAGGACATCACAACCTCTATACCTTTAGAACTACTCCACGTGGATTTATTTGGTCCGAAAAGAGTTGCTAGTCTAGGTGGAAAACTTTATGCATTTGTTTTTGTTAATGATTACACTAGACTTTGTTGGGTTTTCTTTTTTACTCACAAGAATAAGACACATGCAATCTTTGCCAAATTTTGTAGAAAAGTTCAAAACGAAAAGGACTACAAAATTAAGACCATTAGAAGTGATAGAGGTAGAGAATTTGAAAATCAAGACTTAGAAAAATTTTGTGATAAAAATAGATTTGATCACAATCTTTCGGCACCTAAGACTCCTCAACAAAATGGTGTTGTTGAAAGAAAGAATAGATCTCTTCAAGAAATGGCTAGGACTATGCTTAATGAGCACAATGTACCTAGATATTTTTGGGCCGAAACCGTTAGCACTTCTTGCTATGTCAAAAATAGAGTTATTATTCGAAAGAAGCTTGATAAGACACCCTATGAGCTATGAAATGGTAAGAAACCCAATATTGGGTATTTTAAAGTTTCTGGGTGTAAATGCTTTATGCTTAATGACAAGGATAACCTAGGAAAATTGATGTTAAATCCGACGAGGGTGATTTCCTAGGATATTCAACAAGAAGTAAAGCATTTAGAGTTTTCAACAAAAGGACTCTAGTGGTTGAGGAATCTATACATGTATTATTTGATGAATCTCTTCTATTTGCTCCTAAAAATAATGTGGATGATGAAATTATTGATCTTGAGAAAAGTGTTGATGGACTAGAGATTAGTGACAAAACATGTGAGCCGTCACAAAGTCCTCAAAATAAAGAAGCCAATGATGAGATCACCCAAAGTGATTCAAATGATGCCTTCCCTAGAAGTTGGAGAATTGTCCATAATCATCCTCTTGACCAAGTTATAGGTGATCCATCCATAGGTGTAGGTACAAGATCTCAACTTAGAGATGTGTGTAATCATTTGGCATTTGTGTCTCAAATAGAGCTAAAGAATTTTCTTGAGGCCAAAAATGATGAGTCTTGGATCTTAGCTATACAAGAAGAACTTAGTCAATTTGAAAGGAATCAAGTTTGGAAGTTAGTTCCTAGACCTAAGGACCAAACCATAATAGGCACTAAGTGGGTGTATAGGAATAAGAAAGATGAATCGGGCATTATTGTGAGAAATAAAGCTAGACTTGTTGTCCAAGGTTTCAACCAAGAAGAAGGAATTAATTATGAGAAAAACTTTGCACCGGTAGCTAGATTAGAAGCAATTAGAATGCTCTGTGCCTATGCTTCACATAAGAACTTTAAGTTATATCAAATAGAAGTGAAAAGTGCATTCTTGAATAGCTTTATAGAAGAAGAGGTCTACGTAGAACAACCCCCGGGATTTGAAAGTCATGACCTCCCAAGTCATGTTTTCAAATTATCAAAAGCTTTGTATTGATTGAAGCAAGCTCCTGGAGCTTGGTATGAAAGACTTAGTGATTTTCTACTAGAAAATAGTTTTGTTAGAGGAAAAATTGACAATACACTTTTTACAAAAATCATTGATGAAAATTTGTTTATTATTCAAATTTTTGTTGATCATATAATTTTTGGATCAACAAATGAGAAGTTATGCAAAGAGTTTGCCTCTAAAATGCAAAATGAGTTTGAGATGAGCATGATGGGTGAACTTAACTTCTTCCTAGGATTGCAAATCAAACAATCATTGGATGGTATATTCATTTGTCAATCCAAATATGTTAAGGATTTGCTAAAAAAATTTGATTTGGAGGATGCCAAACATGCAAAAACTCCTATGAGTAGCACTTTGATGTGGCTAAACTCGGATTAAATTGTAAGCTTAATTTTGCCATTTTTATCAAAATATAATTTAACCACTCGCAAGAGCACGAATCTTTGTAGATAAGGTTCTATATAGAGGGTATCGATCCCACGAGGACTAGTCGCAATTGTCTTAAAGAAAGATTAATTCTACTTTAATCCTAAAAACAGGTTTTTGAATTTTTGATTATAAACTATTGCATGAATGAAATGACAATAAAATTAAAGAGTAAAGTTGGGAGAGAGAGCTAGGGGTTGGTTTCCACCACTAGCCATTCACATGTTCATAAGTGTAGCAAGCATGGGATTCATTAATTAAATGCTTAACAATGTCATTAGGCTTGTGACCTCAATGACATATCAAAAGATCAATGTGTGTGCTAACCTATCATAATCCATCTTCAACAAGCATAGCTCTTCAACCTAACTAAATACCTAATTACCCTACTCTCTAAGTGAACCCTACATGCATCCAAACTACCTTGTCTTGGCATGGTCTATACAAGCAAACATCACACATTCATTTAAACACCATTATCTAGCCATCATTTGCACTTCTTGTGTAATATGCAAATGTTGTGCATTCAAGTGACAAAATCTACTCTAAGACAAGAATAGATTCCAAATCAAATGAATATATATAAGAATTGTATTTGTGTACATATTCACTAGGCTAAATAATCAACATTTAACTACAAATCCCCAAGTGCTACAAAAATGAACAAGTTTACATGGCTAGGTGTGTCAACCACACCCTAGTAGAGGAGTTAGTTGGTCATGGCAGCCTTGCACCCTTCCATTGATGAAGAAAGTGAAGCTTCTTGGTTTGGTTCAGCTCCTCTTCTTCCTCTCCCGAAGGTCTCTCCTTGGATGGTCTGATGTATGTTGAGAGATATATGAGATATGAGAGATATGGCCCTTTTTATGTGCTTTTTGGCTTCCTTTTCAACCTTGGGGCCCACCATATATATATATATATATGACTATATATATCCCTTGTATCAAGAAGGTCCCCAAGGGTCTTGTTCAAGTCAGACAATCCCCCTAAGTCGTGCAAAAAGGGGGATTTTGTTGCAAGTGGGAGAGCAGGTGAGCAAGTGGCCAAGTGGGTTCTGTAGAATCTCGATCAATTGAGATTGAATCTCGATTGATCGAGATTTCGATCAATCGAAATGAGATCTCGATCAACATCTCGATTGATCGAGATGCCTTTGGCTGTAATTCTGACTTTTTCTCTTCAGCTGCAAATAGCTTCAAACTTTGCTCCATTTACTCTAATACCTGCAATACATCAAAAACACAAAAATACCGTAAACATATCTCGGTAAACGCAAAAATGGAACTAACATAAGCAATAAAGAGGGTTCAAATGCATAGAATTAAACACTTATCACACCCCCAAACTTACATATTGCTAGTCCCTTAGCAATACAATATTACACAAATGAAATTAACTATCTTATACAAAAGTTGAATCATGCTCAGTCATCAACTAGATAAAGGGCGATCATCCGTTCATTTCACATTTGGCAAATGCAACAAGTATTACAGAACTATGTGGTCATTAGTAAAAATGGACTCGCACAAGCTATAAATAAACGACGGTCCCCACATAATGGCCAGTCCGAACAAACATACCAATTCCGACCCCAAAATCCTCTTTGAAAAGTGAACATGCATTCTAACGCGTGGCTTTTGTCATATTCGGAGAAGAAAACGAACAAATCTGTTTTTAAGAGAAAAACTCATTGAAAACGTTCGACACCGCTGTTCATTATCGCAAAACATTCATGATTGCTCATGTGCGGATGACCGTGCAATGCTTAGATCTTTTTGCTTTCTTGTAAGCCCATGTAGCGGCATTGGGCCAATGACTCCCAAACCAATTGGTTATAGGGCATTAGGTGAAGAAACACCCCTCGGACTTAATAACCGAGCTTACAAGGCGATGAGCTTAAGCAAGCCACCCGCTTATTATTGCTCAACCTTGCACACTTATACGCGAATATTCCCTGCTTTGAGGCATAGAAATCTAGTTTATTGAGTGAGAAGGCTTATTGCAAATTTTCTCTTTTTCTCTCTATTTTTTTTTCAACAACTTGAAGAACTTATTCTTTAAGTTGTTCAGATAAAAATAAAAATTTACAAAATTCTCCCTCAGACTTATACCCCACAGTTTGAAATGCATGTGTGCGAATTTGTGCGGTTAAGGACAAATTTACGGCAAGAACCATACGTACTCAAATTTAGACAAAAATGTAGACCGTTCTAGCCTACTGTATAGCTTGCAAAAGTGCGGGTATTTACAATGTTAAAGTTCTTAACTACCTACTGCATTTACCTCGGACATTTATTCAAATGATCTTCCTTTAAAAAGCAAGACATCATAGCAAGCATGCAAAAATATCAAGAAAAAGAAAACTGCTCTACAATGACACTCAATATAACGATTGAACATTGCATGCATATGCAAGTGGTATAGCATATCGCACCCCCAAACTTATATGCAACATTGTCCTCAATGTTTGGACAAGAAGAACAAGGAAATAAGTTACCGGGATTGCTGAATGCGACAAAAATGGTATTCCACAGTAGCGGTCATCCTGCAAGTAAGAAAAACTTGCACAGAACACCAACTGGATACCACGAGCATTAAAAGGAACAAAAAGTAGATAAACAGAACATAATGAAATAATTATGCACAAACAGACAATGCCAATATCACTGTATATCTAAGGGTCCGAACTGGTGTTTCCCAATTGTCTAAGAGGTCTATGCGATAAGATATTGACTATCCAGGCACGCTAACGTATAGCACGCAAAGGGGCTGCCTTTCTTTATTAACGCCATACTGTGTTGAAGCAATCTCAACAGTATTGGGAATTTAAACCAGGCGGTAATAAACGAAAATCATCAACTGAATCGCATATAACAATTCGACAAGTGGTACTACATACATAGTCAAAGTATAGAGAATAGAGATATTGACAGAAAGCAGAAATAAAGACAGTAAAGATAACACATGGTAGTACAGAAAAAAAAAAGAAAAGTAACTGAATTCCATAAATGGAAAAATGAGTTTAGTACACGGTGTACATGTAGGTGGAATACTAAAAAAGAAACTAAAAATGAAAGAAAATATGGCCAACATGGCCTATCAAACATAAAGAAAGAACAGAAAATACAGAAAGTAAAACAGAAAAGACACATAAAAACAGCTACTCGAGGGCGGGTGGTGGTGGTGGCTCGGTGGGAGCAGAAGTGGAGGTGGAAGCTCGTCCTGCAAATAGGAACTGCAGGTCCTGTCGGAAGGCTCGGAACTCGTCGAGAATCGCCCTCTGACCTTGAGCCAGAGAAGAAATGTTCGAACGAATGCCCTCCAGCTGACTCTGCGTCACCTGGACGTGCTCGTTAAAACCCTTCTGGAGCCGCTCAACATCAACCGCCAGGCAGGAATAGCCCGTCGCCAGGATGTCGTGCCGCTCTGCAGCCATATCCATCTCCTCCTCCTCCATCTCCTCAAACTCAGACCCATCCCCTGCAGGCTCTCCCTCCTCCATCTCCACCGGGGCATCCATATCTACATCGTCTGGAGGATCGCCCTGGTGGTCCTGTCGCTCTAAGTGTTGCCTCACCCGCTCCCCCTGAGAAGATGTGAAGTGGGTGGGCGATGCCAACTGGATGTCAGTATGACTGACCGGTATACTGGCACGACTAAGAAAAGCTGCGACCAGGAAAGGAAAGGGAAGCCGCCAGCTCACTGATCGCCTCATCCTCTTGTTGACAAGGTCGTCCCAGACTTTGTACATCTGCCCCCAGATCAGTGATGGGACAGAAACCCACGTGCCCGTGTGGAAAGAATAAAGGCAACGGTGGAGGTCGCCCCTACGCTCTGCCACGTGCTGTAGGGGACACGCGTTCTTGATGAGAACGGTGTCCAGGAACCACAGTCTGCTCGGGCACATCGATTTGGACGTGCAGTTGTGATTGGGCGTGGTAAATGCCCCGCCACACATGCCCATCACGATGGAGAACAACGTCGTATCTGTTGGAAGTGCAGCCCTGAAAAGTGGTCGACCGTCCTGGTCAACCATGTCTGGCGACTGCTGGTGAGGAATGCCGAGCATCTGTGCAATCCGGTTCGGCGTAATCGTAATAGTCGTGGTGCCCACGACCGTCTCTAATGTGTCCGGCGCTGTGTAGGAGTAGGTCATGCACTCGTAAAAGACCTGCACTAAGCGCTCGTGTGCCACATCAGTAGAAGGCACACATAGCCGGTCGAGGCGACGCCTCCTGAGCTCGGCGATAGCCCACACGCTGTCGGGACGCGTCTCGAACTCTGCTAAATCAAAACTCTGCTCTGGGTGAAACTTTCGAGACCGGAAGGCTCGCCCGGGCACGTCTCTAACTGAACCGGGGGCATTCTTCACCCTCGCCATGATCTCGGAGCAGTCTGCACTTTATTCCAAAAATTACGTAAATAAAAAGAAAATAAAAGGAATGATAAACTAAGAATAAAAATAAAGGAATAAAAATGAAAATGAGGCCCTAGTCCATGGTGCTGACATGAGTTCAAAAAGTCACTCTACAAAGAGGCAGCGCGAGCGGATGCAACCGAAATGAGGAGTCGCGGTCGCAAACCATGCAGAAAGCCTTTGAAACAGAGAGAATGCAATATCTCACTCCTACATGAATTCCTACCCCCAAAAACTTACAAAATCTCATTACGAATATCGCAAATGCACCAATCCCACCCAACAACATCTAACTATGTTTATTAAGCCGTAGAACTATCAAAAAATAGCGAGAAAGGACGCAAAATGTAGCCGTGCATCACTTACCTCAAGAGGAAGAAGATGAACGGCACAAACAGAAGAAGACCCGCTCGTAGCCGCGTAGAGAAGAGCGCCCGAGTGATAGCGGCGGTCTCAGACTACGACGGACGACGGTGGATGATCGGCGATAGAAGATCACGCACGGAATGGCTCTTGCAAAGACTCTGGATCGCACGGAGGAAGGGAAGAAGTCGGATGGTTTTTTAAAATGAGAGGGAAGCCCAACGGTTTAAATAAGAGTTCGGCTCACGTGCAGGCATCGCGTGCATCTCGATTGATCGAGATTTCGATTAATCGAAATCCCACTTCGATCAATCGAGATCAGCTTCGATCGATCGAAATCAACTTCGATCAATCGAGATTCCTTCTTCGATCAATCAAGAATTTCTTCGGTGAATCGAGACTTTCTTCTTCGATCAATCGAAAATTTATTTCGATCAATCGAAATTTTCGATCAATCGAAGACCAATCGAAGTGCTATCGAAGAATACTACCTCTCGGGACTTTTGGATTTGCAATTCTCTGTAATTTTTTGATCAATCGAGACCAAAATCTCGATCAATCGAAATCTCAATTGATCGAGATCCTGGCTTCGATCAATCGAAATGCTCAAAAACAGTCAGCTTGAATTATGCTTCAGGGACTTGGATTTTTGGGAATTAGATACTACATTGCTTAGATACAAACTTTAGCTTGGATTAAAAGGACATCATGGAAGCATGATAGCTACCATGACTATGCCACCTTACACGTCTATGGCATGACATTCGGATCGGCTCACGAGTCAAAATATACGGGATCCGTCAAAGTGATGACATCCATGTATTCAGTGGTAACTTGGTCATCCACGCATACTTTTAAGCGTTGCCCGTTTACTTTGAACAACGAGCCGTCTTTCAAGTCCTTTAATTCCACCGCTCCATGGGGAGCGACGAAATTAATCAACGGAGGAAAGGGTTCTCTAGGAACTCTCCAATTAGGCAAGTCCATGACAGTATTGACATCGAGCATTGAGTTGACTTCACAAATAGATTGCTCAACATCAAAATCATCATAGTTGAAGTGATTTAGGCATGCCTCTAGAGGATCCTTGGAAAGAATAGAAGGAAGTGCTTCTTGAACTAAGTCTTCCACTACATCAACACAAAAGCACTCACTTTCGTCGTCGGATGTGTGGTGGGAAGCATTGAAGATGTTCAAGCAAACTTTTATATTCCCGAAAGAGATGTCCATCACTCCGGTACGGCAGTTAACGCAAGCGTTTTCCGTGGCCAAGAATGGATGACCTAGAATGATAGGAATATGCCGATTTAGATTTTGGACCGGTTCTATGTCAAGGACTATGAAGTCCACCAAAAAATAGAATTTGTCCACTTGAATGATTACATCCTCAATTATGCCACGTGGTTGCTTCACCGAGCGGTCGGCGAGTTACAACACAACCGTGGTATGCTTGAGTTCCCCCAAACCTAGTTGTTGGTAAACTGAGAATGGAAGCAAATTGACACTAGCCCCTAAATCAAGAAATGCCTTTTCAAAAGATTGATTTCTGATGGTGCACGAAATGGTCGGAGCACCCGGATCTTTGAATTTAGGAAGGGCTTGGTGTTGGAAAATGTAGCTTATATGCTCAGTTAAGAGAACTTTCTTAGGAACATTATTCCTAGATTTGCGCTTTTGAGTGCACAAGTCCTTCAAAAATTTAGCATAGGAGGGAATTTGTCGAATAGCATCAAGGAGAGGGAGATTGATCTTTACTTGTTTGAAGATCTCCATCATGTCTTGAATTTTCTCTCCTTATTTCCCAAAATGAGAAGGTTCCTTCAATCTTTGAGGAAAAGGAACCAGAGGTTCATAAGAGGTGTCAAGAATTGGACTTGATGACGACATAACTTCACTTGCCTTTCCATTTGGATTTAAAGGGATGTTATGCACATTTGGATTTAAAGGAAACACTTTTGGATTTAAATGGGATTCTTTTGGATTTGCGGATTGCTCATTGAATTCCTTCTTCTCTTCCTCCCCTACCTTGGAATTGATGATTTTACCACTCCTTAAGGTGGTGATGGAGTGAACTTGCTCCGGAGGAGCATTACAAGTTGAAGATGATGGATCCTCAATCATATGAACACCCTTAGGATTTGCCACCGGTTGACTCGGCAACTTACCTTCCTCCCTTCTATTCAAGGCATTAGCTAGTTGCCCGATTTGAGCTTCTAACCTAGCCATAGATTGAGCATTCGCTTCCAGCTTAGAGATTGATTGAGAGTGAGTTTGCAATAATCGGGTATTAGCCTCAAGATTGCTTATCACTCTTTCTTCAAAGCTTTGGCTTCTCGGAGGAGGTGGTGGTTGTTGGTAATTAGATCTTTGATGGTAGGGTTGAGGATTCGTCCTATAATGAGGCTGTTGAGATTGGGAATTAAAAGAATTTTGCCCTTGAAAAGAGGGACTTTGATAGGCGTTGAATGTTACGCATTCTAGCCTCTTAACTTATGTATTTTATTCTCTTAGTGATAGATTATTTTGTGATTTTACTCTGTTTTAGTGTTTTCTATATTTGCAGGGCCTTAATGATTATTTCAGTTAAAACCGTGCTTTTGGGTTTTTAAAGAAGACATCCAAGATGGTGAGATGAAGCCTACATCAAGGAGATTCACTCAACCATTTATTTCAACTCAAATCAGCCCAAGAAAGAGGTCCAAGAGAATTACAACTGCTTAAGAAGGTTTCGGGCCTGAAGCCCAAATCTGCGCATAATACAGTTTTAATCTCGTTTTGGAAAATGGACCAGAAGTCTTATTTTCGAGCCTCAAATCGACATTATTTTCTTTTAGAGTTGAACAAAATTTGATTCTGCACACTTTTGTATTTCACGAAAATTCCGTAAATCAGACTTCTAGTGGGTCAAAAGTCGGGCCGAAGTCAGCAGGAAAAACCCACCTGATTAGTGCTGCGGGAAACCCTAATTTATTCCTAATTGGATTAGGACTTTGGTGTATTCTCTTGGGGAATAAAGTGAGGACTTGGAGGCTGAATTGAGAGAGCTTACACAGAGATTGGAGAGTCTGAGAGGGCTGAGAAGAGAACAGAAACATATTGCAGAGCCATTGGAGAACGAAGTCATACGCGTAATTCAGAAAGATGATGTTTTCTTCCTCAACAGTTGAAGCTTCTTCTTCTACCATGAGCGGCTAGTTCATCCACTAGGGTTTTGATGTAGCCCTAACAAAGCATCAATGGTTTGATTGTTTTAATTATTGGGGACCTTTATATACATGCATAGATTGTGTAATTGTGAGGATTCTTATTATAGAATTGAGCAATAAAAGTCTTGTAAATTCAATCTCAATGATTTCTTATCTTGTCTTAGATATTTAGTTGTTGTTATTGAACTCAATCTCTTTTGTTTTCTGTGATCATGAGAGAGATTATTACACAATGGTAATCACTGAATATATTGTTATGAGCTTTGATGGATTATGCCTAGAGAAGATGAACCATACTGCACCCTAGATTAGAGTAGTTAGGCAGATGGCCCATGCCAATCGAAGATAGTCCATGGCTTAGCCTTAATCATATGTTATCTTCTTGACGGATGAAGGTGCGCTTGTAGCCACCGACACCACTTATGCATGATGTAATTCCCCTATAGTTGATTCAATTAACCATTGATTGTGGAGTTAGTGGTGAAGTCAAACACCCTAGGTTTCTCTCCTATTATCTTCACTATCTTGTTTACTTTGATTTATTTTATTTTATCTTTTTAATTAGTTTAAAAATCAGAATTCTTTTCTTATAAATTTAATTAGAATTAGTTCTGTATTCCAACTCATCAGACCATAATCCCTGAGGTACGATACCCCTTTCGATAGCCCTATTCTACAAGGAATTCGTTCTATTGCGAAGTGTGGAAATTTTTAATTGGTATACTTTTTGAGTCACACTCACACACGAATCAGACTTGATTCTTGAGGTCTCCATGAAAAAGCCGGATGGTTCTTGTAACCAGGATTGTACGTGTTTGAATATGGATCATTCATTTGTTTAGAGTACAAGGCATTCGCTTGCTCTTGAGTATAATCGGGAGATTGCCTGGCAATAGGACAATCTTGCACGAAATGTGAAGTACTATAGCAAAACGAACAACCTTCCTGATTTTGAACAGGTTGGCTTGGAGTAGGCAGCCCATTTTTCATGATTAAATCCATTTTTCGGGATAGGGCTTCTACTTGCATGGCAACCTCATCTACCCGTGAAATTTCATGCACTCCTCTACAAGGTTGGGTGGCCTTCCCTTTCCTAGTGGAGGAGCGTTGAGCTGAATTGTTGCTTAGGGTTTGAAAAAGTTTCCATGCCTCATCGGGGCTTTTCAAAAGGTATCTTCCTACACAAGCGGAGTCTATCATTTGTCTATGTTGCTCACTCACCCCATCATAAAAACTTTGCACTAGCTGCCATTTTGGGACAGCATGATGCGGACAAGATTTCAGAAGGTCTTTTAATCTCTCCCATGTCTCATGAAATTGTTCTTGATCAATTTGGGTGAATCTGGTGATTGCTCGCCGAATATCACTTGTCTTACCCATTGGGAAGTATTTTTTCAAAAACTCTATTTGCATCTCCGCCCAAGAATGGATTGAGTTAGGTTCTAAAGAATTGAACCAACTTCTTGCTTTATCTTTTAAGGAGAAGGGGAACATACGCAGCTTTAGGTCATCCTCCGTAAAGTGTGGTACACGAATAGTGGAACACACAGAAAGGAAGTAATCTAAGTGCCGGTATGGATCCTCATTAGGGAGACCATGGAAGCTATTAAGAAGATTGATGGTGGAGGACTTTATTTCGAATTGATTTGCCGTTACATCCAGAAATTGGATACATGAAGGTACTTCAAATGTAGTCGGAAGGTAAAAGTCCATAAGCAACTCTCCTTGAGGAGGTGGAGGTGGAGGTGGTTGTTCATGATTAAAAGGAGGTAGTCCGAGAGGTTGTCTTTCATTTGGATCCATGTTTTCAGTCCTAGGCAATATAGGGTCCCTAGAGGTTCCTCTACGTTATCTAAGTGTTCTTTCAAGTTCAATATTACACGGAAGCAATGGAAGTGACAAGGACCGTCTACCTAGCATGCATTAATAATAGAACAACACCTCAATATACAAAAATAAACAATAATATATACAAAAAGAATGAAAGAACTCAAACCACTAATTTTAGATTTTATACTCACAAAGGGTTCCAACTTTAATCCTTTTAGATGCCCGCTATGTGGTATACCTAAAATCAAGAAATTTGAGCCATAAGAACAAAATATATACAAAAAGAATGAAAGAATTTCTAGCCTAAGAATTAAACCAGATTTAATCTTTCAATGGCGACAATTACACCGTAGTCCCCGGCAACGGCGCCAAAATTTTGATGTGGCTAAACTCGGATTAAATTGTAAGCTTAATTTTGCCATTTTTATCAAAATATAATTTAACCACTCGCAAGAGCACGAATCTTTGTAGATAAGGTTCTATATAGAGGGTATCGATCCCACGAGGACTAGTCGCAATTGTCTTAAAGAAAGATTAATTCTACTTTAATCCTAAAAACAGGTTTTTGAATTTTTGATTATAAACTATTGCATGAATGAAATGACAATAAAATTAAAGATTAAAGTTGGGAGAGAGAGCTAGGGGGTGGTTTCCACCACTAGTCATTCACATGTTCATAAGTGTAGCAAGCATGGGATTCATTAATTAAATGCTTAACAATGTCATTAGGCTTGTGACCTCAATGACATATCAAAAGATCAATGTGTGTGCTAACCTATCATAATCCATCTTCAACAAACATAGCTCTTCAACCTAACTAAATACCTAATTACCCTACTCTCTAAGTGAACCCTACATGCATCCAAACTACCATGTCTTGGCATGGTCTATACAAGCAAACATCACACATTCATTTAAACACCATTATCTAGCCATCATTTGCACTTCTTGTGGTTCAGCTCCTCTTGTGGTTTGGTTCAGCTCCTCTTCTTCCTCTCCCGAAGGTCTCTCCTTGGATGGTCTGATGTATGTTGAGAGATATATGAGATATGAGAGATATGACCCTTTTTGTGTGCTTTTTGGCTTCCTTTTCAACCTTGGGGCCCACCATATATATATATATATGACTATATATATCCCTTGTATCAAGAAGGTCCCCAAGGGTCTTGTTCAAGTCAGACAATCCCCCTAAGTCGTGCAAAAAGGGGGATTTTGTTGCAAGTGGGAGAGCAGGTGAGCAAGTGGCCAAGTGGGTTCTGTAGAATCTCGATCAATCGAGATTGAATCTCGATTGATCAAGATTTCGATCAATCGAAATGAGATCTCGATCAATCGAGATCTCGATTGATCGAGATCAACATCTCGATTGATCGAGATGCCTTTGGCTGCAATTCTGACTTTTTCTCTTCAGCTGCAAATAGCTTCAAACTTTGCTCCATTTACTCTAATACCTGCAATACATCAAAAACACAAAAATACCGTAAACATATCTCGGTAAACGCAAAAACGGAACTAACATAAGCAATAAAGAGGGTTCAAATGCATAGAATTAAACACTTATCACACCCCTAAACTTACATATTGCTAGTCCCTTAGCAATACAATATTACACAAATGAAATTAACTATCTTATACAAAAGTTGAATCATGCTCAGTCATCAACTAGATAAAGGGCGATCATCCGTTCATTTCACATTTGGCAAATGCAATAAGTATTACAGAACTATGTGGTCATTAGCAAAAATGGACTCGCACAAGCTATAAATAAATGACGGTCCCCACATAATGGCCAGTCCGAACAAACATACCAATTCCGACCCCAAAATCCTCTTTGAAAAGTGAACATGCATTCTAACGCGTGGCTTTTGTCATATTCGGAGAAGAAAACGAACAAATCTATTTTTAAGAGAAAAACTCATTGAAAACATTCGACACCGCTGTTCATTATCGTAAAACATTCATAATTGCTCATGTGCAGATGATCGTGCAATGCTTAGCTCTTTTTGCTTTCTTGTAAGCCCATGTAGCGGCATTGGGCCAATGACTCCCAAACCAATTGGTTATAGGGCATCAGGTGAAGAAACACCCCTCGGACTTAATAACCGAGCTTACAAGGCGAAGAGCTTAAGCAAGCCACCCGCTTATTATTGCTCAACCTTGCACACTTATACGCGAATATTCCCTGCTTTGAGGCATAGAAATCCAGTTTATTGAGTGAGAAGGCTTATTGCAAATTTTCTCTTTTTCTCTCTTTTTTTTTTCAACAACTGGAAGAACTTATTCTTTAAGTTGTTCAGATAGAAATAAAAATTTACAAAATTCTCCCTCAGACTTATACCCCACAGTTTGAAATGCATGTGTGCGAATTTGTGCGGTTAAGGACAAATTTACGGCAAGAACCATACGTGCTCAAATTTAGACAAAAATGTAGACCGTTCTAGCCTACTGTATAGCTTGCAAAAGTGCGGGTATTTACAATGTTAAAGTTCTTAACTACCTACTGCATTTACCTCGGACATTTATTCAAATGATCTTCCTTTAAAAAGCAAGACATCATAGCAAGCATGCAAAAATATCAAGAAAAAGAAAACTACTATACAATGACACTCAATATAACGATTGAACATTGCATGCATATGCAAGTGGTATAGCATACCGCACCCCCAAACTTATATGCAACATTGTCCTCAATGTTTGGACAAGAAGAACAAGGAAATAAGTTACCGGGATTGCTGAATGCGACAAAAATGGTATTCCACAGTAGCAGTCATCCTGCAAGTAAGAAGAACCTGCACAGAACACCAACTGGATACCACGAGCATTAAAAGGAACAAAAAGTAGATAAACAGAACATAATGAAATAATTATGCACAAACAGACAATGCCAATATCACTGTATATCTAAGGGTCCGAACTGGTGTTTCCCAATTGTCTAAGAGGTCTATGCGATAAGATATTGACTATCCTGGCATGCTAACGTATAGTACGCAAAGGGGTTGCCTTTCTTTATTAACGCCATACTGTGTTGAAGCAATCTCAACAGTATTGGGAATTTAAACCAGGCGGTAATAAACGAAAATCATCAATTGAATCGCATATAACAATTCGACAAGTGGTACTACATACATAGTCAAAGTATAGAGAATAGAGATATTGACAGAAAGCAGAAATAAAGACAGTAAAGATAACACATGGTAGTACAGAAAAAAAAAGAAAAGTAACTGAATTCCATAAATGGGAAAATGAGTTTAGTACACGGTGTACATGTAGGTGGAATACTAAAAAAGAAACTAAAAATGAAAGAAAATATGGCCAACATGGCCTATCAAACATAAAGAAAGAACAGGAAATACAGAAAGTAAAACAGAAAAGACACATAAAAACAGCTACTCGAGGGCGGGTGGTGGTGGTGGCTCGGTGGGAGCAGAAGTGGAGGTGGAAGCTCGTCCTGCAAACAGGAACTGCAGGTCCTGCCGGAAGGCTCGGAACTCGTCGAGAATCGCCCTCTGACCTTGAGCCAGAGAAGAAATGTCCGAACGAATGCCCTCCAGCTGACTCTGCGTCACCTGGACGTGCTCGTCAAAACCCTTCTAGAGCCGCACAACATCAGCCGCCAGGCAGGAATAGCCCGTCGCCAGGATGTCGTGCCGCTCTGCAGCCATATCCATCTCCTCCTCCTCCATCTCCTCAGACTCAGACCCATCCCCTGCAAGCTCTCCCTCCTCCATCTCCACCGGGGCATCCATATCTATATCTCGAATGGATGACCAGCTTGTCATTGCTCGTAGGATAGAAGAAAAAGTGGACATTTTGAGCAATGATCTTATGCAATTCAGGACTGAATACCAAGAGAATTCGGAGGCCACTAGAAAATAACTTTATGACATCATTGAAAGGATAGCTGATATTCAGTATTTCTTCTCCATCACTCCTCGCTCGTCGGCGCCGTAACATTGGTTCTTCCCCTTCTTTTTGATGTTACCAAAGGGGGAGAAAATCATGATATGATGTGTTAGTTTATGGGGTTAGTTTAAATTTTAGCTTTTATGATTACTTGTATGCCATTATGCCTCTTGTTGAACTTAGACTTTATATTTTGATTATTATTGCTCTTGAATGAACTTATGACATTTATTATGAATATGTTTTGAACATCCATGCTTTAATATTTTGATGCTTTTTATAAAATATCTCTCAATATTATATCATGATTATGCTTATGCTCATTCTTGCAAATTCAATGATGATTGTGTGATGATTAATGCATACATGAGTTGCATTATGAGTCCTATGAAAATTCAATGATATAACTTATGATGATTGATGCTTAAAGAAGGATGGGATATGATTGATAGTTTATTGGTTGAGTTGTGGACTTAAATATCTTTCATTCACATTATATGTTGTTATCCTTTTGAATGAAAGCATATCGATAGGGGGAGATTGATTATCTGTATACATAAATATCATGATCATGGTGCTTATCTTGAATTTACATTTGAAGCATGACTTATGAGCTTACAAATGCATATACCATGTAAAGACATGCTAGAATTGTCATTTCTTTAATATTGTGTTCAAATTGTGCATGTTGATAGGGGGAGCATTTTTAAATGCAACTCCACATTTGCTTAGAACACATCAATGATTTGTCACCATCAAAAAGGGGGAGATTGTTGACCCAAAGGTTTTAACCTAAGGGCAATCCAGTAATCTTGATGATAACAAATCATTGATGATGTTAAACACTAATATCTAAATTGAGTGATTACTTAGGATAACTGTCACAAACAAAGAAAGCATTCACACTATGGAATGATCATGAAAGGGGACAATGACATGAGAGAAGCATTCATCGAAGAAGAATAAAGTACCTCAAAGCTTCAAGACATATTCAAGTATGAAGAAATGGGGTAGTTATAGCTTGGTGAGAGATAGAACTTAATTTGTCAAAGTTATTTTTGAATAACTTGTTTGAAGCTCACTTGTATATCATTACCATGATGCATTCAGATACATATCATCTATTAGTCATTTTTTCAGTAAGAAATTAGTCTTAAAGCCCTAGGGACAATTTTCAAAGTTCAAAAGTCTTTCCTGAACTTTGTTAAAAATCTTTCTAAGACATGTTAACTTTGAGCTTGCTGAAAGTGAAGTTTGAACTTGCTGAAATTCAAGTTTGAGCTTGCTGAAAGTCAACTTTTAGCTTACTAAAAATGCAGTTTTAGCTTGCTAAAAATGCACTTTGAGGCGACTAAAAATGACAGTAGGCTTTGATGTTTCTAGAGCACCTTTTCAACTGACTGAAACTTTATTTTCAGCTGACTGAAAGTAGCTGAATTTGAATACAACGGCTAGTTCAGTGCATTTAATGCTTAGAACTGCCTTCCAACAACTATATTTTTTAAAGGCTCTATATATATTGATATGCTCTGCATTTATAAAAAAAATACCAATACTCTTGAGCATTTATTGAGTTACATTCATTGCAATCTACCATCATTCAATACACTTGAGCTTCAAACTTGTGATTCAATTTTAACTATAGTATTGAGAGCTTGAAATTGTGTTTTCTTCTTTGAGAGATATCCATTGTATCACAAATTCTATTCTACATCGGTTGTTAAACCCTAGAAGACTAAGTGAAGGAGTTCACCTAGCAAGAATGAGCTTGTGTTCTCCATTGTAAGGGTTTCCTCTCCACCGACAAGGAAGAGCCATAGTGGATTGGGGAAAATCTCAAGAGGGATCTTGAGTCATGGAGTAGGAGTTTTAGAACCACGCTACATCCTTATGTTGATAATGTTTGAATCTCTCTATCCCTAAACTTATTTACATTGTGCTTGTTTAATTCTATTATTATATCATTATATATTGCATATCTTTTTAATTCTTAAATTTGATTTTATTGTTTGCCAAAGACCCTATTCAACCCCCCCTAGGGTCATTTCTTGAGTAATAGGGTTAATTAACAATGTTTTCAGAATGAATTCATTCTGTATTTTTCATTAAAGGACCTCTGAAGAAGTGTGCCCCGTTGGGTTGATTAACAATGTTCTCGAAATTCATCCCGCCTTTTTCATCAAAGGCCATTTGAAGAGGTGTGCCCCCGTGGGGTTGATTAACAATGTTCTCAAAATTAATTCATCCCACCATTTTTTTAAAGGCCCTCTGAAGAGGTGTTGTGGGGTTGATTAATAATGTTCTCGGAATTAATTTATCCCGCCTTTTTCATTAAAGGCCCTCTGAATAGATGTGCCCCCGTGGGGTTGATTAATAATGTTCTCAAAATTAATTCATCTTGCCTTTTTCATTAAAGGCCCTCTGAAAAGTGTGTCCCCGTGGGGTTGATTAATAATGTTCTCAGAATTAATTTATTTCGCCTTTTTCATTAAAGGCCCTCTAAGCAGGTGTGCCCCCGTGGAGTTGTTTGACAATGTTCTCGAAATTAATTCATCTCACATTTTTCATTAAAGACCCTCTGAAGAGGTGTGGCCCCATGAAATTGTTTGATAATGTTCATAGAATTAATTCATCCCGCCTTTTTCATTAAAGGCCCTCTGAAAAGGTGTGCCCCCGTGGGGTTGATTAACAATGTTCTCGAAATTAATTAATCCTATTTTTTTCATTAAAGACACTCTTAAGAGGTGTACCCTAGTGGGGTTGTTCATTTTTGGTATTTATTACGACAACATTCTTTTTGAAATGAGAAGGACATTTATTGATATTCTAGTAACAATCTATGAAGCACGGATACTCTAAAAAAGGTCCCGTGGCCATATCGGACACGTATCCGATATGAATACGGCCAGGATACGGTGGGATACGTGTCCGATATGGCTAAGAAGTATCCAATTTTTTTAAATTATTTTTTGAATGTCGGATACGGCTGGGATACGAGGGGGGATACGGTTGGGATATGCGGGGATACGCCAGGATATGTTTAGGATACATCTAGGATACGTTTAGGATACTTTTCGAAGAAAATTTGTAATTTTTTGTTATATAAAATGGGGTTGAAATTGTAATATTAAAAAATTTATAGGTTAGAAAATAAGAGTCATTTTATAATAACACAAAAAAAAATTTTAAAACTCTCAAGTAAGTGAGTTATTGTAAATAATCTTAGAAAAGATAGAGGATTTCTAGATTTTAACTTCTTATATTTTGTATAATTTCTTTAAGTATATTTATTGTATGGTTGAAGAATAAAACTTAGTATTTTGTGTATAATATTATATGTTTATTTATTCATTCATTTGACGTATTCTTACCGTGTATGTATCCTATTTTTTTGAGATTTCTTGTATCGCCGTATCCGTATCATGTCGTATTCATGTCTATGTCCATGCTTCCTTGGTAACAATAGAGTCTACTAAAACAACCTTGGAGCTCTCGCTTTAAGGTTCGATACTAAACTTAAGCTTCAATGGAACTATAAAAAATAAATGCAAACTAAAAAAAGAAGTTTTATTGATGGTATTTTCTCAAGTGCTCAGCATTCCAAGGATGGGCCAATTGTCTTCCTTTCAGTGTTTCCAACCAATATGCCCCCTATCATTGAGTTTGGATAACTCTATAAGGGCCCTCCCAGTTTCGAGCCAGTTTTTCAGTGTTTGGGGGTTTCGTTGCTTGAGTTACTTCACTGAGGACTAGGTCTCCAGGTTGAAAACTTCTCTACTTAACTCGACCAGGACATAGCTCGTCGATACGCCGCCACCAGTACTTGGGCCTGTTTGCTTCTTTATTTTTGATTTCTAAGCCCTCTACACTTAATGTCTCTAAAATCTTTTTTCTTTCGGGGAAGTGGCGTATCACTCCCGGGGAAGTGGCGTATCACTCCCGGGCAGTAGCTTGATTTCCCCTTAACTCTCCAATGTCATTGTTAGTATGGAGCCATACGAGGAGATGGTAAGTGGAGGAATCTACCTTTATGGCATTCAATGTAGCTCTCCCATAATAACATTATAAGTAGATAGGAAATCTATCAAAAAGAAGGTCACCATCTTCGTGACTTGCCTTGGACTTGCACTAGCAATGACTGGAACGTCAATGACACCACGAGGAAAGAGTTTCTCCCCAGAGAATCTAATAAGTGGGGACTTTGTAGGCTTGAGTTTTTTTCTACAAATATTCATCTGGTTAAAGGCTTCTACAAATAGGATGTCAGCAGAACTCCCATTGTTAATCAGTACTCGCCTAATTATAAAATTGGCGATAGTCAGCGTAACCACTAGAGCATCGTCATATGGTTGTTGAATTCCCCTCTCATCTGCCTCTGAGAAAGTTATGATCTGATCTTCTGTTCGAGGGTGCTCAGCTTGAGGGGGCGATTCATTCACTTCACCCACTTCGTAGAAATTTCTGACTTTCTTGACATGCGCTTTATAAGCCACTTTGGACTCTCCACCACCTGCAAACTCACCTGAGATAACTCTGATTTCTCCCTATGGAGGGTTTTTTCGAGTGTTGTTGCCTTATTGTGGACGATTGTGTGCCCCCTTCTCATCTCTAATCATGGATCTATGCAGTTTTTCCTTCTTGTGGCAGTTGTATGCCCCCTTCTCATCTCCAATCATGAATCTACGCAGTTGTCCCCTACAAATCAGACTCTCAATTTTCCTTTTTAGGTCAATGCATTCATCTGTATCATGCCCATGATCATGGTGAAATCTACAATACTTGTCGCAAGATCTTTTCGCTGGATCAGTTCTTAGCTTTGCCAGATCATTTTGAATGTAAAGGAGAATTTGGCTTACCGATGTGTTTAATGGGGTAAAATTGAGTCCCTTATCTCGACATGACCTATGACCCTGATCTCGCGTAGTCTTTCCACGTTTGGGGTTCCTATCTTCCTCACTTGGATGTCCCCCATTTTTCTGTCCTTCTTTCTATCGTCATCTTCTTTTTTCCTCCATGCATCTAGGGCATCCTCGGCATTCATGTACTTTTGGACCTTTATGAGTAGCTCTAACATACTTTCTGGTGGATGTTTAGAGATTCAGTACAAGAACTTTGAGGGCTGCAGGCCTCCCATGAACGCAGTAAGTACTACCTTGTTGTCTAAAGTATCGACCTGCACTATCTCCCTATTAAACCGGTTGATGTAGTCTCACAACGATTCTCCCTTGGTCTGCCTGACGTTTAGAAGATAAGTGGCAAGCTTCCTATATTTTCGGGCGGCAATGAGATTACTCACAAACAACCTACTTAGTTCTTTGAAAGAATGTATAGATGCAGGTTTTAAGATGTTAAACCATGCTCGGGAAGAACCTTTCAATAAAGTGGGAGAGGCTATGCACATAATTTCATTTGGTACTCCTTGGGGGTACATCAGAGCTTTTTAGGTGTTCAGATGGTCTAGTTGGTCCTTGGCCCCATCAAAGTTTTCAAGGGTGGGCATCTTGAACTTGTTGGACAAAGGACAACTCATTACTATAGTGGTAAAAGGGAGGTTGGTTTGTTGGACCAGATCCTGCACTATAGCAAGGCATTTCCCCTTAATATCGTGGGTCATACTTTCTACCTTAGCTTTGAGGTCCTACATCTCCATATGATAATAAGTAGTTTCCCTTAGGTGCCAAAAATCTCTATGAGTATGAGCCCTAAACCCCGAATTTCCATGAGTATGAGCTCGTTCAAACGGGATTAGGTGAATGGGGTTCATCCCATCATGATCACTTCTTACGTGGCTCTAGGCCACGTCGTTTGCCAGAACTCCACTAGTTCGCCTAACATCATTCCCTTCTGGATAGATCGACCTAAGGTGGCTCCATGACGGCACTAGTGCCATGGGAGGGAGGCACTACAGGATTGCCGCATTTTGTTAGAGTACCTAGATCAGACTCTGGTTTAAGTTCTGAACTTGGTATTCCAACGCTGTGACAAGCTCCTGGTCATTTGGGGCTCCAGGACGTACCCCAAGAAAGTCTCCCAGACCAAGGGGCTACATGTCTCTTTTTCCCACTACAGGCAAATTATGACCGGCAGGGTCTGGGACGACAAGCGAATTAAGACCGGCAGGTGGATCCTGACTGGCTGGCTGATGGTGTCTGACAAGACCAGCAGGAGGATCCTATCCGATTAGAGGATTATGACTGGTATGAGCTGTCATGCCTCGACTTCTGACTCCCAGAAATCGAGGGTGATTAGGTTACATGTCATCACCTCCTATCTATAATCTCACTATGGCACCATGTCTTGATACCAACCTGTCACGCCCCAATTATCGGGTCATGACTTATCACAGAAACCTTTACAATACCATCACCAATTCCTTACCTCATCTATCACTTTTATAACACAACAGAAGCTTTATAATCTCACCATGAGCCCCTAAGTAAAGCACATGAACTCTCAACAATCAATAATGCATTTTAAGCTCATATTAAGGTTTTGGTCGGCTAAGGAATGTTCCATCAGTCGGCTGAAACCTGGACAATTCATCGGTTGGCTACCCTTCAGCTACGGTCGGCTAAAGGGTTGTTTCGATCGGTCGAAACAGGTACCCGCAGAGTCTGTAGATGCAAACATTCGGTATACATACACCTCATTTTACCAATTTATCAACACAACCATTCTCACAAGTTTAAACATGTGGAGATTAACATAAATGAATGATCATTATCTAAACATCTAGCATTCTACCATGTTCAAAACCATGCTTATAATGCATGAAATCATAAGGCATATATAACACACGTTTAAAAATACATTTAAACGTATACAACCACGAGGCATAAACAATACATGTTCTCAAAACACAAATGGTCTTTACATGTTTTTCACATGCATATAGTCCATAATCCGGACATCCATTCAAATAAAGTAAATAAGTCCTTAATGAAACCAAAATCCGCTCCACGCCAACTCTACCATTAAGGAGACTCCACCACTTCTTTTTCATTTCATGAAAAGAGTTAATCTTCATGGGATGAGCAACCACACACTCAATAGGAATGTCCAAAACACAATTCTGCAAGTTCCGTGAATACCACATAAACAAACAATTGAATTTAATTTTGTTAAGCAATATTCACATATCACAACCATATCATAAGCAACGTGTAAATGCAATATAATATATACAACTCCCTCATCCTCTCCATTCATCCATTGGTCTCCAATTTTCCTTAGACAAACCAATCCCACCTATCCAAGGCTCTTATACTAGTCCATCTCATGGAAGGACTCCATTTTTGGGAGTATTCTCTTCCATTCTAACTGGGGCTCCTTTATCGGTCCACTTCGTGAGGGTTCTATATACCGGATTACCTCACCACTCGTCAAGATGGTTTACTACCCAATTAAGCTCACCACCCTCACCGTACCAATGAAGATACATCCCACATGTTCAATCTAATGTACATTCACAATTTAAAGGCCAATGAGGCATTCAACAATTTTACTTGTACAAATTCTCATTTAATCATCAGATGCATTTACATTGAACATGTTTCAAATTTTCTATATTTCATATAATGGCGTATCTTCCACATTCCATATAATTCATATATTAACAATCAAACAATGTTTTTCGTTCAACATGCTTCCAAGGTACTTTATCAAACGTATAAGCATCACCTTCACAAATATATATGAAATTGCACAATCCTTTCACAATTCAATCCCAACATGCTTCATAATTTACTATGGCAATTATAAACATGTAATTATCAAATCTAACATAATAAATTCATCAATTGACATAATTAAGCATGCTTTATTATTGATAAATATCTAACTATCCCACATAACCAATTAATTGCCTTAACAACCAACATACTCACAAAAACCTTGGATTCTATGGGTTAGGTATCCTTACCTCAATTTGGAAGAACCTCCAAATGAATTTTCCCAATTTTTACCAAAAACTTAACTTTCTTCAAAATTGATTGCAGACCGATCAAACTTGTGCCCTTAATGCGTGGACCGTTTCTCGCTTCTTCTGTATATTCAAATTCTCACCCCAAGAACTTCCAATTCAAAGGAGAAGTGAAGAAGAAGATGTTGCTATATATAGATATATGTATATTGCTCCATTCAATTGGATAAGAATGAGAAATGAGTGCTGGTCATTCTCCTCCTATTTATAGAATTTAACCTACACTTATTTACAAGAATGTCACTACCTTTATACTCATCCCCCTCCGAACTCGTTATTTGAGTTATGTAACTCTGATTGACACGAAGTCAATTTTGTAGTGCATTAAATATTTTATTTAAGATACCTTTCAAATTTGGAGTCATTCTGACACTTTTGGATTTTCTGGACCCACAAGCCCCGTCAACTTTTGTCAAACGCTTTGAAAACTTTCCCAAACACTTATACAAGTCTCTAAACATGTATTTTACATTTAAAACACATATATAATCATTTAAAGCATTAATATGACAATAAACAAAAATAAAGAAAAATTGACCAAAAATGGTCACAATTTTTACAACCTACCTAACTTAAAAGGATTTCATCCCTGAAATCAGGCCATACCTAAAGGAAACAAGTCTGGATACTTAGAATGAACCTCCTGCTCTCGTTCCCAAGTTGCCACCTCCACATTGTTGGGATGCCACAAAACTTTCAGTAACGGAATTGTCTTACCCTTTAGAACTTGCTCTCTAGCATCAAAAACCCGAACTGGTCTCTCCTCATAGGTAACATCCTTGTTGACCTCAATGTCTACCCAACTTAAGACATGTAATGGATTAGGTTCATATTTCCTCAACTTCAAGCTTTGGAATACGTTGTGAACCTTCTCTAACTGTAGTGGCAATGCCAATCTGTAAGCCACCTCACCGACACACTCAATGATCTCAAATTGTCTAATGTATCTAGGTGATAGCTTTCCAATCTGCCCAAAACGCATCAATCCTTTCTGTGGTGAAACCTTAAGAAACACATGGTCTCCCACCTCAAAAGATAACGGTCTTCTTCTCCAATTAGCATAGCTCTTTTGTTGACTTTGAGCTATCAACAATTGTTACTTAATCAACTTAATCTTTCCTATAGTCTCATGCACAATATCTGGTCCTAAGGTTGTGGTCTCGCCCACCTCAGTCCAACAAATTGGAGATCTACAAAGTCTGTCATGCAACACCTCAAATGGTGTCATCTCAATACTTGTCTGATAACTGTTGGTATACGCAAACTCCACAAGTGGCAAATGGTCCTCCCAACCACCGCAAAAATCATAAATAACTAGCACGAAGCATATCCTCCAATATCTGTATAGTGCGTTCTGACTGGCCATCAGTCTGAGGATGAAATGTTGTGCTAAAGTACAACTCGGTGTTCAATACCGTCTAGAATCACTGCCAAAATCTTGAAGTAAATCGTTGATCCATATCTGATACAATGGATACTAGAACTCCATGCAATCTCATAATTTGCTCTACATATTGCTTACTAAGCCTCTTCACATCATCATTTAACTTCATAGGCAAGAAGTGAGCTATTTTGGTCAATCAATCCATGACGACCCAAACTGTATCATTGCCCTTGTTTGATCTAGGAAGGCTCGTCACAAAATCTATGGTAACATGTTCCCATTTCCACTCCCCCACTGGTAATGGTTGCAACAACCCAGCTGGCTTTTGATGTTCCACATTTACTTGTTGACAAGTAAGGCATCTCGCCACAAACTGTGCCACATATTTCTTCATACCTCGCCACCAATATTGGCGTCTGACATTGTGGTACATTTTTGTTCCACCAAGATAAACTACAAAATGAGAATAATGGAATTCTTGGAATACATCATCACGACAATTAGGAGGAATAACCATCAATGCTCTGAATTGTAGACCCCCATTAGAATGTAGGGTCCAATCTCTCACTGTCGTACCACTAGCAATCTGTGAGTTAATAGACTTCAACTCACTATCCTTCTTCTGTGCCTCAATCACCTTGCTCACAAGCATAAGTTAGGCTACCAAGCTGCACAACGTAACTGGTTCACCATCATCACTAAAATATAATCTCAACTCCAAGAAATCTTCCATCATTTTCTATTCTTGTATGCCTATGCTAGCTAGAGTCTCGTGAGACTTCCTGCTCAATGCATCTGCCACTACATTTCCTTTTCCTAGATGGTATTCCACATCAAAATCGCAATCCTCCATATACTCAATCCATCACCTCTATCTCATGTTCAAGTACTTTTGGGAGAAAAGGTAGTCGCTAGCTCTAGGTCATGCGTAGGATAGTTATGCTCGTGAGCCTTTAATTGTCTAGACTCGTAAGCAACTACTCCATCACATTGCATCAACACACAACCTAGCCTACTCCCTAAAGCATCACAACAAATGACATGCCACAAGCCACGCTCGGGTGTCACCAAAATAGGAGCTATAGTTAATCATTTCTTCAACTGATGAAAGGCTAACTCACACGCTTCATTCCATACAAACTTCACACCCTTGCGAGTGAATCATGTCATAGGGGCTACAATACTAGAGAAGTCTTTCATAAACCTCCTGTAATAGCCCACTAACCCAAGAAAACTCTGAATCTTGAAGACACTCTTCGGACTCTCCCAACTCATTGCGACCTCAATCTTAGGTGGATCAACTGTGACTCCACCTCCATAAATAATATGTCTAAGGAATTTCACCTCTTGGAGCCAAAACTCACACTTTTCATACTTAGCATACAATCGGTGCTCCCTAAGTATTTGCAAAATTGTCCTCAAATACAACTCATGCTCCTCTTTCGAATATGAGTATACAAGTATGTCATCCACAAACACCACCATAAAAGTATCAAGGTACTCATAAAATGCGCAGTTCATCAAAACATAAATGTCGCTAGTGCATTAGTCAAGCCGAATAGCATTACAAGGAATTCATAATGTCCATACCGCGTACAAAAAACTATTTTATGGATATCCTCATCCAATTGGCGCTTCAACTCCACCAACTCCGCTGGTGCCATCCGATATAGTGCCATAAAAATGGGCGTCATACTAAGTATATGATCAATCCCAAACTCTACCTCTCACTTGGGAGGCAAATCCATCAAATCCTCTAGAAAAACATTCGTAAATTCACACACCACTGCCAGATACATTTCTCTTGGCATCTCCTCTCCCTCAACCAAAAGACTAGCTAAGATAAAACTATGTCGCTCATGAGTACTAAGGCCATAACATGGAGAAGTGTAGGAATCACTCCGGTCCCTAAAAAAATTCAAGCAATCGCCCTCGGGTGTGCAAATCGTCACTCTCCCTCTAAAATAGTTTATTATAATATAAAATTTTAATAACTAATCCATTCCTAGGATAATATCAAAACTACTCATATCAAGGAGAATGAAATAAAATTCAAGTGTCCTCCCGGTTATCTCAATAACACATCCCCGACACACTCTGTTAAGAATCACTATACCACCCACTAGCATATCAACACAAACAGCTCTACCCAAAGGACTAATCTCAAGCCCTAAAACCTGTGCAAATGATGTAGTGATAAATGAATAAGATGCACCTGAATCAATTAATACACGCGCCCTAGAACTATATACCAGAAATATACCTCTAACCACTGAAGGTCCTGCTAGGGTGTCTGGCTGTGTCACTGCATAAACCCTGCCCTGAGTCCTTTCATCTTGTGCTCCACTAGCCCAAAACCCTGACTGTTGTGTGGATGCACTAGGGGTAGATCCCCTCCTAGGTCTCGCACTTTGTGCAGACATAGCTGGCTATGGTGGAGGCATAACTCTATAGCTTGATTGTGCAGTCACTGTCTGAGTCGGCCTCTACTGAGCACTCTATCCACTTTGAACATATCTACCCTCCTGTAGACAATGCCTCACTCTGTGTCCTTGCTGCCCACAACCAAAGTAAGCTATCATGTTAGGCTATCCCATAGTCTGACTCTGAGGTGCTCTCATATATGCTATCGAAGGACAATCAGATTTATAGTGCCCCCGTTGCTTGCACTTGAAGCAAACCACTTTTGCCTTGACAGTTCCCAAAGACATAGTTGGTGTAGAACATGTCATCGGCTTTCCCACTTAACCCACTACATAAGAACAAACACCCTTGAACTTCTCCCTTGCATGTCTCTCTAAAGCCACTGTCAAAGCCTTGTTTTGCCTCAAAGCCTCTATCTTTTCCTGCCTATCTTTCACTTCAGCTTCTACTACTAAGGCCTTCTCTACTGCCTTGACATATACCTTCAATTCCAAAATTGACATAAATGGTCTAACTGAATGGTGAAGGCTATTAACAAACCTCCATGTCTTTTCCTCCTCATCTCTCGCTACTTCAGGTGCGAAGCATGAAAGAGAAATGAATTTGTTCTCATACTCCGTTACAATCATGCCATCATGAACCAAGTCCTAAAACTCCTTCCTCAATGCCTTCTTTGGCCTAGGAAAGTAATGCTCAAGGAATAGAGCCTTGAACTTTTCCTATAGCATCGTCTCAACATCGTATCGATCACTCACCGATTTCCACCAAAGTTTAGTTCCACCCGAAAATAAGGATATGCTGTAGGCGTGTATACTTGACCTTCAGGGTAGTTGGGAAGATCACCTTCCTTTAGTGGAGTTTGCATACAATAATAGCTATCAAGCTAGCATTGAGATGGCTCCATTCGAGGCTTTGTATGGTAGGCCATTTGGATTGAGGTTGGAGAGACAGTTTCTTTGGGACTGGATTTAGTTCAGGAAACTACAGAGAAGATCAAGTTAATTTGGCAAAAATTGTTTGCGGCTCAGAGTCTTCAGAAAAGCTATGCTAATAGAAGACGGTGACCATTGGCATTTGAGGTGGGAGATCATGTTTTTCTGAAGGTCTCACCACGGAGAGGTTTGATGAGGTTCGGTCATAATGGCAAGCTAGCGTCATGGTTCATCGGACCATTTGATATTTTGAATCGGGTAGGAGAGGTTGCTTATCGTTTGGCATTACCACCGTAATTGTCAAGTGTGCACAACACTTTCCATGTGTCTATGTTAAGGAAGTATGAGCCAGACCCTTCACATGTACTCTATTGGGCATACCTTGAGGTGAAAGAGGATGTGTCATACGAGGAAAGACCAATTCAAATTTTGGACACTAGAGAGCAAGTGCTCGGGGAAATACCATTCCATTGGTTAAGGTGCTTTGGAGGCATCATGGGGTAAAAGAAGCTACATGGGAATGAGAACAAGAAGTCCGCTCAAAGTATCCCGAGTTGTTCACCACTTGAGGTACATTCTAATTTCAAGGATGAACTTCCTATAAGGTTGGGAGATTGTAGAGACTGTGCCTAATTTTGATCGATTTTTCAATTTTTGTCATTTATTACTTTAAACGCATTTTAAATGATATTTAAGATATTTTGAATGCGGGAAACATGTTTAGAAGGTTGAAATATGGTTTTGAAAGTTTTGGGAACTTTTGAAGAAGTTTGACTTTTTGGTCAACGGGGGTCCCGGGATGAGGTTAAGTGGGTCCGAGAAATTTGGAAAATTTTACTTTTGGTTATGGACTAAATGAAATATTTAGAGTATTAAGGAAGCGATTTCTAGTCCAACAGAGTTTTCGGGAATTAATTCCGAGGTTGGGAAGGTACATTAAGTGGCTGAGGGTAAAATGGTCATTTTGCGCCCCTAGGTTGAGATAAATATCAAAAAGGGTCTGAGACAATTCATTTTACAAATCTCTCCCTCTCTCTACGTCACCCACTTCATCTCTCTCCCTTTTCTCTAGATTCTAGGTCACTTAAAGTGTGATTTGGAAGATCCCGAAGAAGGAAAGTGTGTAGAGGGCGTTGAGGGCTTCGGTTTGAAATGATCAAAGTCCACATTTTGTGAAGTTAAGAAAGCTGGGAGTTCTCAAAGTTGGATTCAAAGGTTGGGAATTTGAGGTAGGGGTGCTAGACTCATCTTTACTTTGATTCTATAGGTCACATATTTGTGACATGAAAGATAGATTGAGATTTCTTGAGTTTAGGGTTTTGTGTATATGTATATATGTATGAAAATGTGATTTATGCACATGGATATGTCTAACATGTTAGTTAGGACTTATATATATTGTGTGTATGTGCAAATGAGACTATAAATGTTCTTGATGAAAAGTGTGTTCATTTGGTGAAAACAAGAAAAATGTTAGTTTTTATAGACTTGTGTATGAAAGATATGATTTTTCTTGTGAAATGCATAAGCATGATGATTTTCATGATATGAGTGTGATGACATTGTGACAATCTTAAGGTGAAAGGAAAATGCATTGATTTGACAAAAATGCATTCATGGTGTGGAATAAGTGCATTGATGTGATTACGTGCACTATATGAAAAGCGAGTTTTTGGGGCATGACAACATTGAGAATTAAGGTGAGGGAATGGTCCCTAGGGTAAAAGACCCAAAACTTGGCCAAGAGGAGGTGCTCCCTTCGGGTTAGCAACCCGATAAAGCATAAGCAAAGTTTGGGTGTCGAAGAGACTCTTCCTATGGATGGTGTGATAAGTTAGTCCCCATTGAAGTGATTTTTGAATTTATGTGGCGTGAGTTATATATATATATATTGTGGCTTTCTCAATTTGATATATATATACATATGTATGCAAATGCATTGAGATGTGAAGCATCACACATGAATTGAAAAACATGATTGTTTATGGGTTAAAAGAATGCATACTTGTCATATAGACATGTAATGATTTCATATGCATCCATGCATGGCCGCCTGAGTTAGAGTGGGGTTGGGTGGATCATTCCTACTGAGCTGCAGTGTTGATCACCCCCTACTTATATAAACTTTTTCAGATAAGGCGCCGATGGAGGACGAAGCATGATTAGCTCAATGGACCTTGTTGGGTTCTCTTTTTGGACTTTTGATCTTTTGGGATGTGGATAAATGTCCATGCCGGCTTGTGGCATGTTGACCATAGTTATGGTGTTGCCTTTACATTTGTATCTTCTATTGTTTATGAACTCCAAATGTAAATGCTACACTTGTAGGAAGGAGACTTTTGAGAAATACATGTATAATGATTTCTGTCATTTGAGACTTGATGAATGTATGCTTAAAGGACCATTTGATTTCTTATGTGTATGGTTTTGTGGAAATGATTTTCGGGAAAGAAGGATGGTTTATTCACTTGAGTTTTAGGTGTATTGTGAACTTAGGAAATTTCTATGATTATGAAAGATTTGAGATTTAAACGCATATGTTGGTGTATGTGTATGACGTTATATCATTTGTAATTGGTGTTAAAATTTTTTATTTATGTTATAGACCATGTATCAGATGTTCTAGGATGATAGAAGGTGGATTGGGCTCCATATAGACCATATATAGGGTTGTTGGAGGACCTGGGGAGAGCATTTTGATCGTGCGAAATGCCGATTTCGCACAATCGAAGCCCCCATTTCGATTGTGCGAAGGGGTGATGATTTATGATGATTTTTAGAGCCCAGACAGGTGCAATTTCGCACAATCGAAACCCTTATTTTGATCGTGCGAAATATTGCAAGTCTGAGGTCCCGAGAGGGTGAAATCTTCGCACAATCGAGATGCCAGTTTCGCACACTCGAGATTAGCATTTCGCACAATCGAAATCACTATTCACAGCATTTTTTCAAACTTTGTTTCGACGTAATTTCTTTGTTCTAGATCAGAATTGAGTGTGGTTTTTTTTTAAATTGAGTATTTTTGGATTATCTATCCAATGGTGTAGGTCCCAGTTTCAGATTCTAAACAAAGTAAGTTTTAAGGCTTGAAAGTGAGTGATTCTTGAAAGTGTGGACAAGTAAATTTCCACAAAGGTGTATGATTCAATGCAGGGCCCATGGGGATTGGTTGAGGTGGAGTTGTGTGCATTTATATACAACAATCGAGTTAAGCTTCCGCAGTAAATGAGTGTAATGAGGGTTCACTGGGTTTAATGGACAGTTAATCTCCGGTCTTCCAAGAGTGGGGAAATCGGGGCGTTATGGCATGGTATTAGAAATGGATACTATCGCATGAGTGTGGTTGAGATAGTTTATGGAGTTGAGTGAATGGGTTCAGACTCGGAATTTGGGGTCGGTCCGGGGAAGTCTCTGTGGTCCGGATTCCGGGGCGTGACAGTGTGGTATTAGAGCTCTAGGTAAAAATACCTAGGGATGACGAGTGATGGTCGGATCACGGATCACATTTGGGATTTTGAGGATTAGATCAAGTGTCTGATACCAACAATATGGTATCAGAGCTTAATCGGGTTTGAATACCTACAGACGACGGGAAATGGTTAAATCACGTGTTGGATTGAAGGACATCAATGATTCATGGGATTTTGAAATTGAGGTTCTGACCCCAGATTTGAGGTTTTGAGTGTAAGCTAAGAGTAAGTACGTATTGTATGAAAAATTCTTATGTGCTTAATGGTTTATATAACATTCTAATTGTGAAGTACTTTAGTATGTTGAGTATGCATGAAGTGAGTTGGTCCAATACATTGATGCACAAATTCTAAGTATCTTCTTGTCATCTATATAGAAGGATGCCACCAAGAAGAGCTCACGAGAGGACACCGGAAGTGGTCCCTATTGGAGGAGAGCAATTTATGTGTGACATGGTCACTACCATGCGACAAATTGCAAGGGAAACGCAACGGAAAACTCAAGAGGAGACCCAAGCTCCACCTAGAGCAGCTCCTCCTAATAGGATGATAACGGCGTTGGGGCATGTTAAGAAACATAGTCCACCGTCATATTCTGGGGGATCCGATCCAATGGTAGCAGAAAGTTAGTTGGACGAGATGGTTACACTTCTTAATGTACTTGAAATAGAGGAGGAATTAAGAGTTAAAGTAGCCACTCACTATCTGAAGGATGACGCCAAATGTTGGTGGAAATTCTTGGGAGATTACCATGATTTGGAGATAATGGAATGGGATACATTCCAAGTGCTTTTTTTCGAGAAGTACTTTCCAGTGACAGTAAAGGACAGTGTGAGGAGAGAATTCTTTAACCTTGTTCAAGGGACAATGACGGTGATGGAGTATGAAACAAAGTTTACCTCTTTGGCTCGGTTTGCAAAGGAGATGATCCCAACGGAAGAGCTTAAAATTAAGTAATTCATAAGAGGTCTCCGAACCTACATACGGGACAAGGTTGGGATTTTAGGTTTGACCAACTATGCAGCGGTAGTGGAGAGAGCATTGATTTCTGAAGAGTTTAGCAATGATAACCAAAGGATAAAAGAAGCACAGAACCAAGGAAGGGGCACAGGATCCCTTACGGACAATCGTGCTAGAAAGAAGATGAGGATTGGTGGGTCATCCTCACAAAGGCAACAAACCCAATCAGTGACTTCTGTGGCTATACCTTTTGGATCTTTTCGATCAAGAATAGTCTGTTTCAATTGCCAGAAACTGGGACACAAAATGGCTGAGTGTACTCAAGGGCAAGTTTCGTTAGTGGCAGATAAAAAATGCTACCATTGTCATCAAATGGGGCATATTAGTTGGAATTGCCCACAGAAGAACAGTGTGCAGGATGGTATTGGTTCTCAACAGTGTCCTACGCAGCCTACGACTTCACAATCAAGTTTCAGGGCATTACCACCATAGAAGACAGTGCCTTCAGTTCAGAGTTCGCAGGCACCTACTAGAGGAGCTATGTCTAGTGCTCCCAGTCAGCAGTCGGGATATCAGGGTGTAGGCCAGCAAGGCTAGAGATCACAAGGCCGTGCTTTTACTCTTGTCCTGACAGATACATCGGCGGGACTGTCAGTGGTTCAAGGTATATTTCTTGTATCTAGCTCGTGGGCTAGGGTTTTAGTGGATTCGGGTGCATCACATTCATTCATATCATATGCATTTGCTTGTGCTTTAGGGTTGGAGGTGTCATCTTTGGATTCGATTTTATTCATTGATATGCCAGTTAGTGGTAGAGTGGTTTTGAGTGATATGTGCCGATCTTGCGAGATCGAGATTTTGGGACATCGACTAGTACTTGATTTCATTCTCCTTGAGATGTTTAGCTTTGACGTGATCTTGGGTATGGATTGGCTATCGACCTATAGAGCCAATATTGATTGTCATCGAAGAAAAGTGACCTTGTATACACCCTCTGGTGTTAGTATATGTTTCGTGGGGGAGTGGGATGACTTTTACTTGTCATATTTGCATGGTTCGAGTGATCAAAGAGGGCTTGGGCATTTCTTAGAGAGCCTACTAGTTGATGGTGATGATGAGACACTTGGAGAGCTTCCTCGTGTAGTGTGTGAGTTTATGGATGTATTTTCGGGGGACTTGATACAGTTGCCTCCAAAATAGGAAGTGGAATTTGTGATAGATCTTGCTCCAGGTACTGCGCCCATTTCTATGGCACCATACTGAATGGCACCGGCTGAGTTAAAAGAGCTAAAAGACCAATTACAAGAGCTATTAGACAAGGGATTTGTACGTCCTAGTACTTCACCTTGGGGAGCTCCGGTTCTTTTTACTAAAAAGAAGGACGGGTCCTTGCGACTTTGCATTGACTATCGAAAGTTGAATCGGACAACAATAAAGAATAAGTATCATTTGCCAAGGATAGATGACTTGTTTGACCAACTTAAGGGTTAGAGATGCTTCTCAAAGATAGACCTGAGATCAGGTTATTATCAGTTGGGGATTAGAGTGGCGAACATTCCAAAGACTGCTTTTCGCACACAATATGGACACTCTGAGTTTTTGGTGATGCGTTTGGTTTGACGAATGCATCGGCAACATTCATAGACCTAATGCATAGGGTGTTCAATGCCTACTTAGACAAGTTTGTGGTCGTATTTGTTGATGACATCCTAGTGTACTCGTCTTCGGAAGAGGAGCACGAGGATCACTTAAGGATTGTATTGCAGCTTCTAAGAGAACATCAATTATATGCCAAATATGAATTTTGGCTAGTGAAAGTGAAATTCCTTTGGCATGTTGTGTCCAAGGGAGGGGTTTCCGTAGATCCATCCAAGATAGAAGCGGTGATGAGTTGGGAAAAGCCTAAGAGCGTATTTGAGATACGTAGTTTCTTGGGATTGGCCAGGTATTATCGGAGATTTGTGAAAGACTTTTCGAGGTTAGCAGCACCGATGACAAAGCTTACCCGAAAAGGAGTGAAATTTGTGTGGGATGATGCTTGCGAGCATGCATTCATGGAGTTGAAAAGTCGGTTAACTACGGCGCCAATTTTGATCATTCCAGAATATGGGTTGGGGTACACGATTTACTGTAACGCTTCATGACTTGGTTTAGGCTGTGTGCTAATACAAATCGAACGAGTAGTGGCGTATAGTTCACGGCAGTTGAAGACCCATGAACAAAATTACCTGACACATGACTTGGAATTGGCAGCCGTGATCTTTGCACTTAAGGTGTGGAGACATTATTTGTATGGTGAGAAGTTTGAAGTGTTTTCGGATCACAAAAGTCTCAAATACCTTTTCTCACAAAAGGATTTGAATATGAGGCAACGGAGGTGGATGGAATACATGGAAGATTATGACTTTGACTTGTAATATCATCCGGGAAAGGCTAATGTGGTAGTGGATGCATTGAGTAAAAAGTCACATGGTAGCTTAGCGAGCTTACCATACGGGAGTGGAAGATGATGGAAGATATTTCAAAAATGGGATTGCATTTCAGTGAGGATGATGGACCGACAATGTTATTTACTTTTATCGCTCAACCAACTCTTGTGAGTAGAGTGATTGAAGAGCAGAGGAAGGATAGTGAAGCTGAGACTATTCGCATATGGATTTTGGGTGGTGAAGTGGTGGATGGGTGGATAGTCCATTCGGATGAGAGCACGAGATTCAAGGGGAGAATGTTTGTTCCCTTAGGTTGTCAGGATGAGATTATGAGAGAGTTTCATAACTCGAGGCTAGCAGTACATCCAGGTGGTACCAAGATGTATTATAACCTACGCCGACAGTATTGGTGGAAGGGTATGAAAAAGGATGTAACTCAGTTTGTGGTGAGGTGCCTCACTTGTCAACAAGTGAAGACCGAGCATCAGAGACCGGCAGGGTTGTTGCAGCCATTGCCTGTGGCTATGTGGAAATGGGAGCATGTAAATATGGACTTTGTGACGGGACTTTCAAAGTTGAGGAAGGGTCATGATGCAGTTTGGGTAGTCATTGACAGATTGACGAAGTGGCTCACTTTATTCCCATTAGAGTGACCGATGATGTGGATACTCTCAGTAGATTGTATGTTGAGCAGATCCTTAGACTTTATGGCATGACAATTTCTATTATTTCAGATAGAGACCCGCGATTTACTTCTAGGTTTTGGCAGAGTTTCTAGGCAGCACTTCATACGGACCTTCACTTTAGTACTACTTTTCATCCTTAGACGAATGGTCAGTATGAGCGTACTATACAGATTTTGGAAGATATGCTGCGGGCGTGTGTTATTGACCTTCGGGGTAGTTGGGAAGATCACCTTCCTTTAGTGGAGTTTGCATACAATAATAGCTATCAAGCTAGCGTTGAGATGGCTCCATTCGAGGCTTTGTATGGTAGGTCATGTAGGTCACCTATTTGTTGGACTCAGGTTGGAGAGATAGTTTCTTTGGGACCGAATTTAGTTCGAGAAACTACAGAGAAGATCAAGTTAATTCGACAAAGATTGCTTAAGGCTCAGAGTCGTCAAAAAAGCTATGCTGATAGAAGACGGCGACCATTGGCATTTGAGGTGGGAGATCATATTTTTCTGAAGGTCTCACCACGAAGAGGTTTGATGAGGTTCGGTCGTAGTGGCAAGCTAGCGCCACGGTTCATCGGACCATTTGAGATTTTGGATCGGGTAGGAGAGGTTGCTTATCGCCTGGCATTATCACCGCAATGGTCAAGTGTGCACAACACTTTCCATGTGTCTATGTTGAGGAAGTATGAGCCAGACCCTTCACATGTACTCGATTGGGCATACCTCGAGGTGGAGGAGGATGTGTCATACGAGGAAAGACCAATTCAGATTTTGGACACTAGAGAGCAAGTGCTTCGGGGAAATACCATTCCATTGGTTAAGGTGTTTTGGAGGCATCATGGGGTAAAAGAAGCTACATGGGAACGAGAATAAGAAGTTCGCTCAAAGTATCCCAAGTTGTTCACCACTTGAGGTACATTCTAATTTCGAGGACGAAATTCCTATAAGGTTGGGAGGTTGTAGAGATCGTGCCCAATTTTGACCAGTTTTTTAATTTTGACTTTTTGGTCAACGGGGGTCCTGGGATGAGGTTAAGTGGGTCCGGGAAATCCGAAAAATTTTACTTTTGGTTATGGACTAAATGAAATGTTTAGAGTATTAAGGAAGCGATTTCAAGTCCAACGGAGTTTTCAGGAATTAATTCCGAGGTTGGGAAGGTACATTAAGTGGCCAAGGGTAAAATGGTCATTTTGCGCCCTTAGGGTTGAGATAAATATCAAAAAGGGTCTGAGACATTTCATTTTACATATCTCTCTCTCTCTCTACGTCACCCACTTCATCTCTCTCCCTTCTCTCTAGATTCTAGGTCACTTGAAGTGTGATTTAGAAGATCCCGAAGAAGGAAAATGTGTAGAGGGCGTTGAGGGCTTCGGTTTGAACCGATCAAAGTCCACATTTTGTGAAGTTGAGAAAGCTGGGAGTTCTCAAAGTTGGATTCAAAGCTTGGGAATTTGAGGTAATGATGCTAAACTCATCTTTACTTTGATTGTATAGGTCACATATTTGTGACATGAAAGATAGATTGAGATTTCTTGAGTTTAGGGTCTTGTGTATATGTATATATGTATAAAAATGTGATTTATGCACATGGATATGTCTAACATGTTAGTTAGGGCTTATGTATGTTGTGTGTAGGTGCAAATGAGACTATAAATGTTCTTGATGAAAAATGTGTTCATTTGGTGAAAACATGAAAAATGTGAGTTTTTATAGACTTGTGCATGAAAGATATGATTTTTCTTGTGAAATGCATAAGCATGATGATTTTCATGATATGAGTGTGATGACATTGTGACAATCTTGAGGTGAAAGGAAAATGCATTGATTTGACAAAAATGCATTCATGGTGTGGAATAAGTGCATTGATGTGATTACGTGCACTATATGAAAAGCGAGTTTTTGGGGCGTGACAACATTGAGAATTAAGGTGAGGGAATGATCCCTAGGATGAAAGACCCAAAACTTGGCCAAGAGGAAGCGCTTCCTTCGGGTTAGCAATTCGATAAAGCGTAAGCAGAGTTTGGGTGCCAAAGAGACCCTTCCTATGGATGGTGTGATAAGCTAGTCCCCATTGAAGTGATTTTTGAATTTATGTGGCGTGAGTTATATATATATATTGTGGCTTGCTCAATTTGATATATATATATATATATATATATATATATATATATATATACATATGGTATGCAAATGCATTGAGATGTGAAGCATCACACATGATTTGAAAAACGTGATTGTTTATGAGTTAAAAACATGCATACTTGTCATGTAGACATGTAGTGATTTCATATGCATCCATGCATGGCCGCCTGAGTTAGAGTGGGGTTGGGTGGATCATTCCTACTGAGCCGCAGTGTTGCTCACCCCCTACTTATATAAACTTTTTCAGATAAGGCGCCGATGGAGGACGAAGCATGATTAGCTCAATGGACCTTGTTGGGTTCTCTTTTTGGACTTTTGATCTTTTGGGATGTGGATAAATGTCCATGCCGGCTTGTGGCATGTTGACCATAGTTATAGTGTTGCCTTTACATTTGTATCTCCTATTGTTTATGAACTCCAAATGTAAATGCCACACTTATAGGAAGGAGACTTTATAGAAATACATGTATAATGATTTTCGTCATTTGAGACTTGATGAATATATGCTTAAAGGAGCATTTGATTTCTTATGTGTATGGTTTTGGGGAAATGATTTTCGGGAAAGAAGGATGGTTTATTCACTTGAGTTTTAGGTGTATTGTGAACTTAGGAAATTTCTATGATTATGAAATATTTGAGATTTAAACGCATATGTTGGTGTATGTGTATGATGTTATATCATTTGTAATTGGTGTTGGAATCTTTCATTTATGTTATAGACCATGTATTAGAGGTTCTAGGATGATAGAAGGTGGATTGGGCTCTATATAGACCATATATAGGGTTGTTGGAGGACCTGGGGAGAGCATTTCGATCATGCGAAATGCCCATTTCGCACAATCGAAGCCCCCATTTCGATTGTGCGAAGAGGTGATAATTTATGATGATTTTTAGAGCACAGACATGTGCAATTTCGCACAATTGAAACCCTCATTTCGTTTGTACAAAATATTGCAGGTCTGAGGTCCCAAGAGGTTGAAATCTTCGCACAATCAAGATTTTTTTTGCATAATCGAGATGCCAATTTTGCACAATCGAAATCACTATTCACAGCATTTTTCCAAATGTCGTCTCGACATAATTTTCTTCGTTCTAGATCGAAATTGAGTGTTGTTTTTTTTTAACTTGAGTATTTTTGGATTCTCTATCCAATGGTGTAGGTCCTAGTTTCAGATTCTAAACATAGTAAGTTTTAAGGCTTGAAAGTGAGTGATTCTTGAAAATGTGGACAAGTAAATTTCCACTAAGGTGTATGATTCAATGTAGGGCCCATGGGGATTGGTTGAGGTGGAGTTGTGTGCATTTATATACAACAATCGAGTTAAGCTTCCGCAGTAAATTAGTGTAATGAGGGTTCACTAGGTTTAATGGACAGTTAACCTCCAGTCTTCCGGGAGTGGGGAAATCGGGGCGTTATGGCATGGTATCAAAAATGGATACTATCGCATGAGTGTGGTTGAGATAGTTCATGGAGTTGAGTGAACGGGTTCACACTCGGGATTCGAGGTCGGTCCAAGGAAGTCTCGGCGGTCCGAATTCCGGGGAATGACACCCACCATCACCACTGTGTTCTATTGTCGGAGCTCACCGAAATAGACCCAACACGGTCCGAGCACCAGCTAGACCTCCCTGAGTTACCGCCGTGCCGTCCTCCCTCTCCCTAGCGGCAAGTCACCATTTTTAGCCTACACCATCAGTCGTAACAGCCGTGTATACAGGCCCCTTGGCCACCACCCCAGCCATTGTCGAAGCACCACCACCATGGTAGCCACCTCCAGCCACTACCATCTCGGCTTCACTTTCTTCTCTCTTTCTCTCTTCCCCTATTTCTCTCTCTAGGCTCTCGGTTCTCTCTCTTCCCTCTTTCTTCTTCCTTTCTTTTCTTTTCTTTTTCTCTTTCTTAGCCAGCTGACCCATGTGGGTCTTTCTCCTCTCATTTCAATCTCACCTACTTTATTATATACCACACAATTTAAATCACCCCTCCACTCTCATCCACACAATATAAACATATAATATATTAATATATATATATATATAAACCTAAATCAGCCCATGTGCAAAATAAACCACACATAAAAGTACACATACCTATATACACATACCGTCACATGTATATACCATTCATATATACATCTAACACCACATGTGTATTTAACTAAATACGCATACACACATAATACTATATACCCCCACATACATGTATTTATTATAAATACATACACATGCACCACCATATATTTATAATCAAATATAAATATATGTACTATATACAAATATATATTTATATATATATATATATATATACACATACACCTTCTACTTATATAGAAACATATATATCCACCCCCTTTCGAAATTTAATTAATTCGAAAAAAAAAATTTAATCCGGTCCAAAATCATCCGGAATCGGTCAAAATTAATCCAAGTCGTTACATAACACATAGACATGCTTTTCAACACACATTTAATCACATAAGCATATTCTCATAACAACACATATAAACATATTATCACATAAATACTTAGCATAATATCATGTAAGCATATTTCACAAGCACATAAGTTCTCATATCAATTATGTCATGTCTACATGCATTTTCAGGTTATCAAACTCAAGGTTCTAGCCAATTCAAAACTACAAGTGATACAACCCTTACCCGTCGTTCCTAGGTATTAGACCTAGTTAAGCTCTAATAACAAGCTATGCTCTGACAACAAGTTATCAATTATCTTAAATCCACACATGATCTGTCGTCCACTACCTGTCGCCCCTAGGTATTCGACCTAATGCTCTAATACCAATTTGCCACGCCCCGATTTTTGACTCTCAAAAACTGAGGGTGATTAGGTTACATGTCATCACCTTCTATCCATAATCTCACTATGGCACCATGCCTTGATACCAACTTGTCACTCCCTAATTATCGGGTCATGACTTATCGCAAAAGCCTTTACATTATTATCACCAATTCCTTACCTCATTCATCATTTTTATAACACAACAAAAACTTCACAATCTCACCACAGGCCCCTAAGTAAAGCACATGAACTCTCAATACTCAACAATGCATTTTAAGCTCATATTCAGGTTTCGGTCGGTAGAGGGATGTTCCACAATCGGCTGAAACTTGGGCAACTCATCGGTTGGCTACCCTTCAGCTTCGGTTGGCTGAAAGAGGCCTTTCAATCGGCCAAAACAAGTACCTGCAGAGTCTGCAAATGCAAACATTCGGTATCTCACCATTTCGGTCGACTGATGGAAGTTTCAGCTTGCTGAAACTCTCCAGAACTTGTCTTCCCCTGTTTTCAATTCTCAATTTATCTTCCATAAGGTTCATAACTTAAAGGAACCATTCTAAGCATGCATACACCTCATTTTACCAATTTATCAACACAACCATTCTCACAAGTTTAAACACGTGGAAATTAAACATAATTAAAGGATCATCATCTAAACATCTAGCATTCTACCATGGTTAAAATCATGATCATAATGCATCAAATCATGAGGCATAAATAACAAATGCTAAAAAATGCATTTAAACGTATACAATCATAAGGCATAAACAATACATGTTCTCGACATGTCTTTAAATATTTTTCACATGCATATATTCCACAATTCGGACATGCATTCAAATAAAGTAAATAAGTCTTTAATGAAACCAAAATTCACTCCTCGCTAACTTTATTGTTGGGGAGACTCCTCCACTTCTTTTTCATTTCCTAAAAAGAGTTAATCCTCATGGAATGAGCAACCACACACTCAGTAGGAATGTCTAAAATATAATTTTGAAAGTTCTGTGAATACCACATAAACATACAATTGAATTTAATAATGTTAAGAAATATCCACATATCACAACTATATCATAAGCAACGTGTAAATGTAACCTGATATGTATAACTCCCTCATCCTCTCGACTCATCCATTGGTCTCCAATTACCTTTAGATAAACCAATCCCACCTATCCGAGGCTCTTATACCAGATCACCTCGTAGAAGGACTCCATTTTTGGGAGTATTCTCTTTCATTCTAACTGGGGCTTCTTTACCGGTCCACCCGGTGAGGGTTCTATATATCGGATTACCTCACCACTCGTCAAGAGGGCTTACTACTCAATTGAGCTCACCACCCTCATCATACCAATGAAGATGCATTCCACATGTTCAATCTAATGTACATTTACAATTTAAAGGCCAATGAGGCATTCAACAATTTTACTTGTACAAATTCTCATTTAATCATCACATGCATTTATATTGAACTTGCTTCACATTTTCCATATTTCATATAATGGCATATCTTCCACATTCCATATAATTCATATATTGACAATCAAGCCATGCTTTTCATTCAACATGCTTCCAAGGTAATTTATCAAACATATAAGCATCACCTTCACAAATATATATGAATTTGCACAATCCTTTCACAATTCAATCCCAACATGCTTCATAATTAACTATGACAATTATAAACATATAATTATCAAATTCAACATAATGAATTCATCAATTAATATAATTAAACATGCTTTACTATTAAAAAATATCTAATTATTCCACATAACCAATTGGTTGCCTTAACAACCAAGATACTCACAAAACTCCGGATTCTATGGGTTAGACATTCCTACTTCAATTTGGAATAACTTCCAAATGAATTTCCTAAATTCTCACTAAAAACTCAACTTTCTTCGAAATTGATTTCAGACTGATCAAACTCGAACCCTTAATGCGTAGACCGTTTCTCTTTTTTTTGGCGTCTTCAAATTCTCACCCCAAGACCTTTTAATTTAATGGAGAAGTGAAGAAGATGTTGCTATATATAGATATATGTATATTGCTTCATTCATTTGAATAAGAATGAGAAATGAGAGCTGGTGTTTCTCCTCCTATTTATATAATTTAACCTACATTTATTTACAATAATGTTACTACCTTTACACTAAACATTCCCGAACTCGTTTTTTGAGTTTTATAATTCTGATTGACACAAAATCAATTATGAAGCGCATCAAATATTTTATTTAAGCTACCCTTCAAATTTGGAATCATTCTGACACTTTCGGTCTGAACCCATGAGCCCCACATCCTAGGTCAATTGGACCCGAAAAAGTCAACTTTTGTCAAACGCTCTGAAAACTTTTTCAAACACTTATACAAGTATCTAAACATGTATTTTACATTTAAAACACATATATAATTATTTAAAGTACTAATATGAAAATAAAAAAAAAAACCGACTATAACTGGTCACGGTTCTTATAACCTACTCAACTTAAAAGGATTTCGTTCCCGAAATCAGACCATACCTAAAGGAAACAAGTTGCGGCCCTACCCGCCTGAGTTGCAGCCCTACCTCTAGCAATGTAGCTGGAATGTTAGACAGTGTAGAGAGAGAGCGCAAATTTAGAGAGAGAAAGTAGAGTGAGACAAAGAAAAGCATGAAACGACGTCATATTATGTGTTGTGCTTTGGCGTGAGACGATGTCGCAGTGTTTAAGGGTGTATTGGTTATTTTAAATAATTACACCCCTTTCAGTTAGTACGGGGTTGTTTGCAAAAAAAAAATTCAAAAGAAGAGTTTATTGCAAAAGTGAGATAGCGGTTTTTTTTATTTATGTTTTTTAAACATTATAAAACAACATGGACATATGTATATATTTGTGTGTGGAATATTTCAGCTCGATCGTAGTATATTTATGCTATCCAAAAAGCGGTATGAGCTCATTTTGTTACCTGTTGGATAGAAAATTTTATTAAATACGAAATAAATAAACATAAATAAATGGGTTAAGGAGATATTTTTTGAATTTTTTTCTTCCATTTGGAGTAGAAGGTTACTTGCACTAGATTGTGCGTGTATTGAAGCCTCCTTGGCAATCAAGTATAAGACCGTTGCGTTTATAACGCTTTCATAGGAGATTACAAGGGCTAGTTCCGGTGAATCCGCAAGTAAGTATAGACCGCGTTCTTAGAACGCTTTCAAAACCCTATCAATAAATAAATATAGTTCCCTCCTCTTCATTTTGCGTCCCTGTGCCCTTCCCTCCTATTTCTCTCTCTCAACAAATTCTCAGTCGAAGTATCACACTCTTCGAGTGTCTCTCAGAGACATATAACTCAGCCCTAATGTTATTTCAAGTTTTCATTATGCTAACGGTTGGTATTCTTTCGCATTGATTGTTCATGCATTTACGTTTGTTAGTATTCGGATATGATTATTAGCGGTTCTAAGTTCGCATCTGAATTTTGTATCAAAATTAAGAATTTGAGAGTTTGAATTCGAATATGAGGGATAGTTGCGTTAAATTAATTTGTGAATTTAAGAGTTTGACGTACTGTGAATTTAAGAGTTTGACGATCATACACGAAGGAGAAAGTGGTTTCGGTGGATTTTATATATTCTTTGAATGTGTGTATTCCTCTCTATTGGATTCTTGATCAATTTGTATATTATTCTCTATTGCAGTTTGCTTAACACCGGCGCGTTCAAAATCTTTGCCTTTATTGCGATTGTTTTGGTGATTTCAGTTCTTGATGATGACGATGATGATTCGAGTGAGTGGAGTGATGACAAAGGGGATGGGCATCGAGAACGATGACTCTCACTGCAATAGAGTTATCAGTTTCCTCCAGGGTTAGGATTTCCTTCCGTGATTTATGAACTCCAAATAATTGTTTGATCACAAATTGTAGATTTTCTTATTTTCTGTTTTCTCTTTCTCTCCAATCTCACACACTCTCATCATATACTACGAAGTGCGTATACACTTTGCTGCAGGAGACTGCCAGAATCAATGGTGGGAAACAGGGCGACGCAATATTTGACAAAAATCACCAGACAAACCAACAATCAAGGACACTGCAAAATCTATTGTTATATTTAATTCTTATTTTTTTTGTCAGTCTTAATTGTCTTTATACATCATGCATGATTCTTGGTCTCACTAAGTCTCTGTTTGTTCAAGATAAACCAACTAAACCCAGTTGACTCAGGCTCTCTGTTGAAGGTCAGTGAACATATATCACCTGGTGGTTCAGACTTTTGGTCAGTGAACATATATCCTTGTTTCTTTTGATCTTTTATTCTATTATTATTATTTTTATGTTTGTTTGTATGTATGGATATTATGGTATAGTTTATTTAATTCTGTTTGTTTATATGGATTTTGCATGAAAGTAGTGAATATCTTTTCTCGTTTCTGCCTTTATTTCAGTTCTCTCCTGATTGATGTTCCCAGCAATAGTATTTTGTGTATTTATTTCTTGTTTGGTTTAGTAGTAATTGTTTTTAAGGTCACACTTTTGGTGCTTAATATTGTTATTTGCAGTTATATAGCATGTAAACAAAGAGGATAAAAGAGCAGTAGTGTAGCAACACTTAGAATCTCATTTTTATTTTATTGTCTAAATTTTTTACTGAAGGCATTGCATGAGATCACACATGTTGATTTCACCCTGTGGCTTGTACATGTCATTAGATAAGGAGATAGTGAGATTATTTTATCCACTAAATTCACTCTTTGCAGGTCACCAAATCATGTTATTTGTTGTTTTCTATATTATGAGATTTCTGATATGCTGATTTCAGTTTTTTAGCTTCATGTTCTTCATGTGGTTGTTTAACATAGGAGTGGTAAAAGCAATGATCATTTTTTATTGATTTGGTATCTATCTTTTCTCTTCTTGAGTAGTTGTCATTTTAATACAGTAAGTACAAATTTTTGGCTGAGGTGTTGTGCTTTGTTGGATTCCATTTGAAATTATTGGTGAGGTTCCTACATTGTGTCTCTGTCAGCCTCCGAAGAATATTTGTTGTTTCATGTCCCCTTCTTTTCCAACATGTTATGCAGTGGGAACCAGATGTTGAAGAGGATGCTTTTCTGGTGAATGAAAAGTTATGGTTTTTGCACTTGGGAGGACAAAAGCCTGCGATGGTAATGTTGTACATTTTTGTGGTTTCTTCTTTTCTTGAGAAATTGTTGCCTTTGCTATTCTTCACCCCCTCCCCCAAAATTATGGATTTGGTTGTTAGTTCTCTTTTTCAACGTGCATCTTTTTTCTTCATAGAAATGTTTGTGGCTCTTTACCTTGGTGGTTTCAGTCCTCTACAAGCAGATGGATATGTTGAAGGTGGTTAAGAGTATCTTGCATGGGTGGCATGGATAGAGCGCTAGTCTCAGTCTATGAAAATTATCCGATTGAGTTCCCTTTTGAAATAATTTACCCTCTATCTCTCTCACTCCCACCTCCTTTAGGAATGTTGTATATGGTTTTGAAGTCTAAATGGCATATTTTAGGGATCTAATGACATTTACGGAACACAGTAAGGGCAATCAAAATCCATATCACATCTATGCATGCTGTGAATGTGGAGTTGGTAAAATAATGATCTATCAGGGAAACATTGTGGAGTATGTTTTGTGATAATGGTTTCAGTTGTAGCATTATATTGTCTTCTAGTCATTCTTTTCTTCTTATGGTACTCTTAATACCTGCCCCCCCCCACCCCCGCGCTATCGCCCGAATTACTCTCCTTGTTGGATTTTTAGTTCACCATTGTCTAAGGATGGCAGTAATGTTGTTGAATTATTGTTTGTCTCTTGAACATATGTTGTTGGTGATTTATTTTTGTTGTTTTTGATATCATGAGAAAACCAAGCACATAAATTGGAATGTAGCCAGACTGCCTACACAGCTAGAACGAATGTAAACCATGTTCGTCTTCTTGAACTTATCTGAATATCTCTTCTATTAGGTTGCATTGATACAAAACGTACAAAAAGTTTATTAATGATGTTGCCTTTGAAGGGCTATGGGTAGCAGATAATTATTTTTTATCTTCTGTTTCTTTCAGATCTCCTCTCCAAGACTAATTGGACATTATTGTATTTATATTAATTGGATAATTGGCGTCTATTGTTCTGTGACCTTACGCAGTGTCTAGTTCTTTAAATGCTGTCACATTGTTTATTCCATAAGTCTAACTTTGTAGGATTCTGCGAGTCTTAAAAGATGGGCTTAAGTGTATCAGACTAAGTCTGTAAGCTTCTGTGAGTCTTTACCTTATGTTGCTTGAAGTCCATAGCACATTTTTCAGCAGCCAGCTTGTGTGAAGGGAGTTGGTTCTTCACAAGTTATGAATTTCTCCAGTCTGGTAACTAGTGTCCTCATTTATGTTTGATTGTTTAAAAGTTGTCTTCACATTCTCTCTCTCTCTCTCTCTCTCTCTCTCTCTCTCTCTCTCTCTCTCTATTTTTGTGTTGTTTATTTGTGCCATGGCATTGAATCTAGTTCCTTGTGTAACTGTTTTTGTTGGTGGGATAACCTAGATATGTGGTCTGTTATTATTATGTGGTGACTTTTGTAGATTATGACTTCTCCCCCATGAAGCAGATGGTAATAGTGTTATGCTGCTGCTTTGGTTCTGACATCTGATTCAACAGCGTGGTTAATTTCGTCTTTGGATTATGCTGGTGCTGTTTGGATGATAGACTTCTAGGGTAATTGTCATCTTCTTGTTTTATTTCCTTTGCGTGGTTTAAACTTATTTTTTTGGTGGAATTCCTTGAATTTGGTGCAGCTTATGCAAATCCAACAGTTCATAAGGATATTTTTCTTTTTGGATTTTTTTCTCTGTTTTTGTTTCACCATGTTTGTCTTCTTGAACTTGTCTGAATATCTCTTCTGTTAGGTTGCATTGATACAGAAAGTACAAAAATTTTATGAATGATGTTGCCTTTGAAGGGCATTGGGTAGCAGATAGGTACTTTCTTACCTTTCGTTTCTTTCACATCTCCTCTCCAAGACTTATCGGTCATGATTGTATTTATGTATTTTAGATAATTGGTGTCTATTGTTCTGTGGTTTTCCTTTTTTATTTTCTCTCTCACTCTCACTCTTACTTTTCACTTTTGGTGTTTCTTAGGTGTTAATTTTTCTTCTTTGCAGAGTTTGGTCTTTGGGTTGTGTGGCTGGACCTTGAGCAGTGTCTAGTTCTTCATCTACTGTTTAGGTGTTAATTTTTCTTCTTTGCAGTGGCTTGTTTCCTGGGGTGTTATCTTCTCTTCCCAAGAAAGAGGGAAAATGGTTGTAATTCAATATGAAAAGGCCAGCACTCACTTTTCAGATAATATCTATCAGCCATCAAGGCCACATATAATAATCAGGGGGCTGCGCCTCCAGAGTCAGATAGGAGAGACAACTCCTTCAAGGCTTTGACTTACATTCCGAGATTTTGAGGTACTTTGATAGGATCAAAAATTTATCTTCTGGCTCAAGCTTTGTCATCTAGCTTGGGCAGTTCCAAAAGAAAAAGAGGATCCGTCAGCGAGAAGACTCCCAGAAGGTCTCCAAACAAATATCGCCCTAAAAGGCGTAGGCATGGAGCAACAAATATAATCACTTCTTATGTAATTTCTATCACTAATCCCATGGGGGAGCAAGAAGACAAGCCTTCTCCTTCATCTACACAATCTTCCTATGATCCAATTTCATCTGCCCAAGTCACTGAGGATTTACCTTGTCGGAAATAGTCTATTTCAAGGCAGCAGGGAGGACTACGCTCTGCAGGTGGGCCCGGTGGGTACCACTATTCATCATATGTCAAGATGGAATTCCAGACTCATCATGACGGAACAACAAGCCAGAGGTGGTAACATGTCGGAGTCGTTGTCTACCACAAAAAATGAGTTGAGTATAGTAGTCGTTACTTCAATCGGTTATGTATTGAATGGTGCTTTGCTTCCCTGGCTCAACAGGATAAGCCGGAAATGCACCTCCAACTCCCTCCTATGGAAAAGATCGGTTAATAGCAGCTCCCTCCCCTCGTCTTTTGTCTGTGATGAGAACGGCAGTGGATAAAGGTCATTAGTGTAGATGACGGAGAAGGTAAGCTTTTTTCCACGTCCTTGTTTAATATTCCTTTGTATTTTAAATAGTATATTTGAGTTTTTTGTTTCCTTATCCTAATTTGTTGATTTAGAAGATCTTTAAATGTATCAAAACATCTTATAATCCCGAGGCTAACTTTGTAGGATTCTGTAAGTCTTAAAAAATGAGCTTAAGGTGTATCAGAACATCTTTGTGATTATAATTTTAAGATTAACTTTGTAAGTTTTTGCGAGTCTTTAACTTATGTTGCTTGAAGTCTATACAATAGGAGGATAGATAGCATAAGCTGTTGAGCACCTTTTGCAGCAGCCAGCTTGTGTGAAGGGAGTTGGTTCTTTATGTTGTGAATTTCTCCAGTCCGGTAACTAGTGTGTTTTCATTTATGCTCAATTGTTTAAAAGTTGTCTTCGCATTCTCTCTTTTTGTGTGTGTTGTTATTTGTGCCATGGTATTGAATCTAGGTCCCTGTGTAACTGTTTGTGTTGGTGTGATCACATAGATACATAGTCTGTTATTATTATTTATGGTGATTCTCCTTTTTTAGATTATGACATCTCCCCCATGAAGCAGATGGCGGTACAATTGCGCTGCTGCTTTGATCCCAATATCTGATTCAACAACATGGTTTATTTCTTCTTGGATTATGCTGGTGCTGTTTGAATGATAGACTTCTAGGGTAATTATCATCTTCTTGTTTTATTTCCTTTGTGTGGAATCTGTGGATTAAACTTAATTTTGTAGTGGAGTTCTTTGAACTTGGTGCAGCTTATGCAAATCGAACAGTTCATAAGTTCCTGGGTAATATTTATATCAGTTCTTATGGTTCCTGTGATGTTACGGCCCAAATTTTGTTTCGGCTCGTGATTTGGCAAATTTTTTTTACCCATTTTTCTTCTTGGTTGTGGACCGTTTTAGGACTCTGTGTTTTCAATTTTTATTTTTTATTGTTATTTATGCCATGGTATTGAATCTAGGTCCCTGGGATCACCTAGATACATAGTCTGTTATTATTATTATTTCTAGTGTTTCTCCTTTTGTAGATTATGACATCTCTCCCATGAAGCAGATGGTAGTACTGTTGTGTTGCTGCTCTGATTCCAATATCTGTTTCAACAGCATGGTTTATTTCTTTGGATTATGCTGGCACTGTTTGGACAATAGACTTCTAGGGTAATCCTCATTTTATTTCTGTAGTGTGGTTTAAACTTAATTTTTCTGTGGTGTTCCTTGAATTTGATTGACATATTGTTTCTATTTTACTTATCCATCCAAAGTGGTCTCTGCTTTAGTTCTTTGCTGCTTCTTTGCATGCAGTTTAGCATTCTGGGTAGTAGAGGATATTCTTCTCTTCACTCTCTATAATTTGTTTTCTTCACTGGATCAGGAGATGTGAGATTCTTTTTCCCAGATGAATTCACTCTGTGCAGGTCATCAGTATTTTTGCTGTCTTCATTGTTATGTCATCTCCCATATCTTGGTTTCAGTTTTTAAATTCATTTTTATTTGCCAATTTAGGTGACCTAATATGGTTGTTGAACTTAGGTGATGGTAAAGGCATGTGGGATTTTACTCATTTGGTACATTCTCTTCCAGACATGGTGTTAGATTGCATCAATACAACTAATTTTGTGTTTTTTGAATTTCCTTTGACATTATTGGTAAGGTTTTACCTTGTCCTCCTGCCTTCTCTAATGATCTTTCTCACCTCCCTCCTCTCCTAATATGTTCTGCAGTAGCAATCCAACTCAGGAGAGGAGGTTCTAGCTTCTTGTGTTCTTTCCAATATATTCCTCTTACAGTTTTAGGTTAACAAAAGAGCTATGGTCTTTGCACTTGGATAACTAAAGCTTGTGAGAAAATAGTTGCATGTTTTTTTAGTTTCTTCTTTTCCAGTAAAGTTTCTGCTTGCGCTTTGCTTCTTTTTTTTTTTTTCCTTTTGCAGAGATAAATCTGTTGACACTTCGTCAGTTCTTTTTTTATTTACATGTTTTTGTTTTCTTTGTGGAAAATGATGTTGGCTCTTCACTTTTAGTGATTTCCGTCTTCTGCTAGCAGATGGATGGCATGTTGAAGGTAGTTAGAACCTGCATGGCTGAGCTGTTAATGGCAAGTCCTAGTTAATTGTGCAGGATATTGCATTTTGTTCATGAGTTTTTGATCTCTAATTCAATATGATGATCTTTTATTTCCTTTTGAATTGGGCTGAGGTTTTTTATATGATAGACTCTGAGGGTAACTTTCATGTCCTTTTTTATGGTGATTATCCCATTTTTGTTGAATTTGATGTAGCATTTGCAGATGCAAACTTATAAGGCCATGTTTCTTGGACTTTTTGTTTTATCAGAGTTCTTTTTGCTTAATGAGTTCCTGGGTTTCAGTAAATTTTATGTTCATGTTAATGTTCTGATGGTTTCTTTAGAGGTTGGTGATTCTCCACGAGGGAATGATTGTTTCCATTAAGGTTGACATGACTTGGATGGACAGTCATTTATCCTCACCTTGTTCTAGAGCTGTTGTCATGTTCTAATTTTATGGGAACTTGCTCGTTATAGTTTGCTTTATATATTTGTACTCATATTCCTGTTAGGGCATTATGGGTGACTTGGTGATTAAGTTCCAACGTCAAAACAAAATAGCTAAATAAAAATTTAGGGTAAAATATGATATATTTTTCTTAGGGGAGACCAGCTTAATTCTTTACAGCTTAGCCCTCTTTTTCCTTTCATTATCCATACAAATTTTCTGATTCGTTTATGTTTGTGTGGATTTTGTGAGATTTACTATTTTGTCTGTTTATATGAATTTTGTGTGGCACATATATCTTGTTTCTACCTTTATTATTTAAGTGTTTTTGTTAGATTTTACAAGCAATTGTTTTTGTTTCTAACACAATAATTCGTGTTTTGTTGAGTAGTAATTGTATCTACGATTGATAACTCATTTTCTGCTTCATTGAAGAGTATTGCAGTGTGGGTTAAAATACCTTCAGATTCCTTGGGACATCAAATCCCTAAGAAATTTGTTGGATAATAAATTCTAATTGAAGATTAGGTAGTCTTAGGGAATTTGAATGTTAAAATTTTAAATCCTAATATTATAAAGTATCATTTTTGGGGGGTTTATTTATATATTTATACATTAGTTCGATCATGCCTTAATTTTTTGTAGAAAATCAAAGAAAGGATCATGTCAAAATTAAACCATGATGGACAAATGATTTCTAGATCAGGTTGGAGACATTAAAATGAGATTAACAAAGTCATAGTAAAAGTTAGTTTATTTATTTTTGGTTAGTGATAGATTCAAGAGGCAAGCACACACATTAACTTATGCTTATATATAGACAAGTCTGAAATGAAAACTGAAATATGACTGAAAACTAGCTCATTAAGTTGATAGTTCATGAGTTTATTTTATAAAAAGTAGTATACATGTTGAAAAATAGTTCAGTGAAAAAGAAAAAAAAAAAGACAATATGAATGTGCTTCTTGTGGAAAGGGCTACCTATGGGATGCGTCGGAAGCTACCAAGACAATAGGGCATAATGAAACACCAATAATATTAAAATTGCGTTTGAAAATAGCAAGCCGCCCACTAGTGTGAAAGCAGTCGTGAAAATAAAAAAATGAATGTATTGAGTTCATTAAGTTGAGAGTTCATTTCTAAAGTAATATACATGTTGAAAAATAGTTTCGTGAAAAAGAAAAGACAAGACAATAAGATTCTGTGGTTAGTCCTTGAATCTAGGAAGAATACAGAAATAAAATAAGAATCCACTTTGAATTCAGAATGAAGAATAATTTTAAAAAATACTGTTTCCAGATATCTCAATTGGCTAGATTCAAAGCGTCTCCTTTTGATGAATTTCCAAAAGAACCATTTCAAAAGTAATGAATATTATTCTATTTTTGAGAGAAGAAAATGTCAGAAAGAAGCCAATTATTAGTAATTCTCTCTTCTTTTCTTCTCATTATCTCTAAGATTTAAACAGGGCAAAAGCATCACATTTCTCTCTTTTCTTGACCAGATTCATCGGCAGCCAATCTTCATTTGATGTCTTATTTGTAAGGACCTGTTTTGGTGGTTTCCATACTCATTCGTGAGTATTCTTTCTTTTATTTTGTGGTATCTTGCCTTCTTCTTATCACCTGATTTCATTTTATTTTCCTTTTACAGATGATAATTCTAATTAATGATGTTGGAGGAGGCTTTATAATAAACCACTCTCTCTGGTTTGTTTCCTCTATCATTTCATCATGATGTTTCCATCAGTGCGGTCTTCGAGATATCAGGAGATATTTCAATATCATATTATTTATTTATTCATTTATTTTTACTTTTGTGATCATTCATGCTAACGTCAGAAGACCAATGCAATATGAAATATGTGGTATTAGGTTTTGTATGCCAGTTAAAATCTAACTGGTTTTCAAAAGTGAGTTAAGTTAATTTTGCCACACTAGTTATTTGTTTAACAGATTTTTTTTCCTGTGAACAGTTAATTGTTCAACTTTGACTACATAATCACATACTTCTGTGAAATATATAACTCATTTTCTGGAATTGCTTTGAGGTTGGTATTTCCATGGACAACCATTTAACTTGTAGTATTTGATGTTGGCAAGATACACTGTTTGGTGTGCTACTGGTAAATGTCTTGATTTAGTTGCAACTCCTTGGGTATTTTTGTGAAAATCATTCATGAGGTTAATTTCCTGTGCCATTTCTCTGATGTTTTTGACATGACAATGCTGATGTTTTAGGGGTAGTTGATCCTTACGACAATAGAAGCAACTGGTGCCAGCAAGTCTCCAGAGAGAGCATCTTCGACTCCCAGGCCATGAGAGAACCCCAAGAGGGATTGCCGGTGTGGTCCCATCTCTCTCCGTCAAGCCACCAACATCGACCCGATCTTGCAAGCGGCAGATGAGATACAATCAGAGGACTCCAATGTCGCCAGGATTTGTATGGTATATCTTCTATTCATGTTGATGCTTAAATACTCACTACTTAGTTTTGCTATTGAATACTTTGTCATACACATTTTCTTGTGCATACATGATATAAATGCATAATATGTAGTTAGTTGATGATTGATCTTAGAGATTAAAAGCCAATTACATTAATATGGTGTTGAAGGGAAATAACACAAGAAGGTGTTAAATTATAGCATTTCATGATGTTTTGAGTGTACACTTCTGCATAGGTGACTAGCATAATGTTAATTAGTTATAGTGTTTTGTTTCCTCCATTCCATATGCTTAAGAAAGTTGACTATTTATTTTTATTGATTTGCAATGCTTTTGCAAAATACTTGGTTGAGTTGAGGAGGCAATTTGTGCTGGTGATGGCTGTTTTTGAGTTTTACAATATGCTTGATACATGAATTATTTAGTCTTTGGATGCAAGTATGTTATTTCTTGCCTTTTCTTTTCCTTTTGTGTGAATCAAAGAAATATTCTCAATCATTCACTCACTATAAATGTGCTATTGAAGTTAGACGAGTAGAAAGTTCAAATAGTAACAGAAGATTACACTCAACTTTTTATCTATGTCAAGTAGATAGATGTACCAACTAAATTTGGTAAAAAGAAAAATTAATGGAGTGCTTCCCTGTAGATATGTCACCTAATGACATGTTTAGCAAACATGGGTCTATGTTACGAGTTTTTGTTCAACATTTATTTGCACACATCATCATCATATTAGATCCAAAACTGGTCTTTGTATAAGAAAAGCTTCTTGCTTCCTTTCCTTAATTGATATGCAGAATTAACGATATGAAATTAACTTCTGATTACATGAAAAATCAATCTGATGGGAGACTTTACTTTAGTGCTATTAAAGTCTAGTTTCGTTTGGTGGGAGTTGATCAATATCTTTGCTAGAAGCAACCCTCAACTTTAGATAGGAACTTAAAAGCCTTTGTCAGAAGCAGTAAAAGATGAGTATTCTACCCCTTTTTTAAATGAATAAACATCACTAAACTAACTATGAACTCCTAAACTGCAATATGTAGATCCAACAAGGAAATACAGTTTACTATGATGGAAGGTGCATAAAATTCTAGTTGAACAGACAAGTGAAAGCTAAACATCACAGCATCCTTACCATAATGTTCCTGAAGTTCTATAGCAAACCATACCGATTTAAATAAATACGCTTGAACACCAACTTTGGATACCAGATGTGAGACAACCCCCTCTTCTCCTAGCATGAGGTTTTATTCTGTAGTCCACTTTTTATTTCTTTATGGAAATTTTTGTTGGGCTTCCTTATAAAACATTGCCACATTTTCATCTTTTCGGCTTCAATGCATTTTTTCCCTTTCGTTATCCATACAAATTTTCTTATTTGTTCATGTGTGTGGATTTTGTGTGATTTTCTTTTCTGTGTGGCACAATAGTGAAGATTATATCTTATTTCTGTCTTTATTTTTAAGTGTTTCTGTTTGATTTTACAAGAAATTATTTTTGTTTTCTAAGTTGATATTTCATCTTTTGTTGAGTAATAATTGTCTTAGCAATTGATTGCCCTTTTCTTCACTTGGAAGCTTTTGCTACTTTGTCTTCTAATTTGCAGTATGTATAACAAATTAGAAAAACTGCGTTACCAAAGAACAAAATTAAAAATAACAGAGCACTTATGCTACAAAATCTTGTTATTAAATTTTGGGCTAAAATTTTTATTATGCGCTATGGAGATGTGAAATAATTTTATTTTCTGCTGATTTCACTCTGTATTAGTTATAAGGTCTGGATATGTAAGATTTTTTATTTTTAATTGAATTCAGTTTGTGAACATCATCTTTTTTTGTTGTCTTGGTAGTTGTAAGATTTCTCTTATGTTGGTTTCAGTTCTTAGGCCCTTAGCTTAATGTTAAGTTTCCATTTCATGTGATCTAATGCGAAAGTGGTGGTTGAATTTGAATAATGGTAAAAAGCTTGTGGGTATCATTTTCTGATCTGTAATATTCTTTTTACTACTCGACATGTTGTTAGATTGCTTTAATACAAGAAGTTCAAAATTTTTTGGCTGATGCATTTCGGTACTACCACGGCTGGCGCGCGCTAAAATCTAGGCCTGTGACATTAGGCTTCTACCTTGTGCTCCTGCCACCCCTAACAAATATTTGTTCTTATAATCTTATGCCCCAATTCTTTACCAATATGTTTTCATGTTGGAGTGGTTTCTTTTAGATTCGTATGTTCCTTATGTTATATTTCTCTTACTATTTAAGGTGAATTGAGATCCATGGCCTTTCACTTGGACACTAAAAGCTTGTGATGACATTGTTGTATGTTTTTGTGGATTCTGTTTTCCTTGCCAAGTTGCTAACTGCAATTTCATTTTTAGTTTTCTTTTCACTTGTAATTTATTTATTTTGGTGGAATTGATGTGGGTTCTTGTATTTTTGTGGTTTTTGGTCCTTTACAAGAAGATGGACACATTGGTGATGGGTGAAAGAACTTGAACAGTTTGGCTCTTAATATAAGTGATGGTAAATTTTACGAGTGGTAGTCAATTAACTCTCTCTCTCTCCAAGTTTTTGATTTTTATTTTTTCAATATCCTAATGACATTTTTAAGATCTAATGACATTTCTAAGAAAAATTGACGGGTGTGAAATTTTACTTTCTATGATAGTAGTTATCTTAAGTTTATATATAGGCATGTAGGCCCAAAGGAAGTGTAGGCCCAAAAATAGTGGCGTAGGCCCAAAGAGTGTAAAGCCCATCCCGCGTGGCCCCAAATGGAAGCCTAATCTGCCCAGTCCATAAATATCCACACGCACCCCAGCCCACCAGTCCCAATTACCAAGATAAGATTAGAAGCCAAAATAGGCATATAGGCCATCATTAACCTAGCCCACCTCACACTTCAAACAGATAAGACCCTCCGCAAGTGGGTAAAATCGGGGGCAAAAAGAGACAAGGTCAAGGGCAAGGAAATGGGTATAAAAGGGGAAGACACCCAACTGGAAAAGGGGATCTGATTGTTCCTATGTTTTGCAATGAAGAACACGCCAATAACAAAAACTGTTTTTGGTTATTCTCAAAATATATTCTGTTTGCGTGAAATATCTTTTTATTATTTTATTGAGTTTAGTGTTCAAAACGGTGTCGTAATTATCGTTTCGAGCATTTACACTTTAGCGCCGTCTATGGTAACGACGGAAAACAACGAAACTTCCGGCCCTTCCCTAACCAGTTCACAAGGTCGGCTCTGATGGCTGGGTCCACCAGGGCCGCAACCTGCATTGAAATCCCTCCCCGTTCGGGCAAAAGCAAGGAGTGTCAACCCGATGTCGATGCACTGATGCACCAAATAGCTGCCCTCAAGCGAGAGAACAAGGACCTCAAAGCGGAGGCCTAGGCCTTTCGGGGTTCCCCCCACGAAGCCCCTGAACAATCCAGTAACTGAACCATTGAAAGCTCACGTTAAAGGCGGGCGAACTTAAGTCCTGACTAGCCGAACGGGATTGCCCGTGCTGAGTGCTTTGCTAGGCATCTCAGGGACTCCCACCAACTTTTACCCACCAGGGCCACGTGAAGCACTTGACAGTATGGGCCGTCTGAGATCAGATACAGAAGGAAGTCAAAGTGCTTCGGCGAGACCTTTAGACTGAGACTCCGTCAGATGTCGTGCTCAACCAATGAAGGAAGTCATGCGGTCACCATTCGATGGGAGAATCTTGGCATTGGTCATACCCATGAAGTTTCAAATGCTGGCGTTCGTCAATTTCGATGATTGAACCGACCCAGTGGAGCACATTTATCACGTTCAACAACGAATGATGTTAAACGTCAGGGATGATGCGCTTATATGTTGAGTATTTTTTACTACCCTGAGTGGCCCTGCACTGTGCTGGTTCAAGCAACGGCCCACCCGATCTATTTCTAATTTCCAATCATTGTGCGAGCAATTTATCTCGTAGTATGCAGGGAACAGGAGAAAGTGGAAGACGATGTCGTCATTATTTGCCATCAAGTAGGCGAAGGATGAACCTTCGAAAGCATTCCTAGCTTGGTTCAACGTGGAGATCTCGTTAATTGACGGGTGTGACCAAAGCACGACCGTCAAACCTTTTCAAGTGGCCATGGCCAGCGGCACCAACTTCTATCGTGCTCTGCTAAGAAAACCTCCAAGGGACATGGGTGTCCTTAACAGCAAGGCACAGGGGTATATAGCGGTCGAGGATCACGAGACCCTATGGGGTCGGGTGTCGACGTTCATCACAGTTGCCCCTTCCGCCAACAAGGCGGAGGTGCCCCACCTTGCCTCCCCTTGCGTTCGTCCACCCAAGAAAAGACTCAGAGTGGATAAAAGAGAGACGCCTCTGAGGGTCACTCTAGCCCGACTTTTCCAGGAGATTGTGGGCAGAGGAATCTTTCAGAATCCACCTCCCCTAACTGCCGCGGTCGAGCAAAGAGATCGAACCAAACACTGCACTTTCCATAAAGACGTTGGCCATCACACCAACAATTGTTGAAATTTACGCAATCAGGTGGAACTCCTTTTGGCGAGAGGAGAATTGGCCGAGTACATGCTAAAAACACCGACTATTCAGCCTACATCACTGCACGACACGAAGGCTAATTAGTCGCCAACAATACCCCCAAAGATAATCGATACCATCCATGGGCACGCAAGGCAACTAAGGGACAACTTGGAACGCCCTCAACGTCACCGAGCGCAGAAGTTCCACAAGACGTGGGAGGTTATAACACACTGAAAGATAATCTGACAATGGCCTCGGTTATCATTTTTTTGCGAGGAAAGTACCCAACGATTCGAATAGCCACACGAAGACCCCCTGGTAGTCAGCTTGGTGATATCAGGTTGCTTGACCAGGCGAATATTGATTGACTCTAGGTCCAGTGCGAATGTGCTAGCACGAGCAGCGTTCGACCAGCTTGATGTACCCAGGGATCAAATCCGCTAGACCTATAATCCCCTAGTAGGGTTCGACGAAACGAGAGTTACCCTGTTTGGAACGGTGATCCTCCCTATTTTGGCAACGCGACGAGTGCTGGATGAGTTGTTCATCCTTATTGAGATTGAGTCCCCCTACAACGTCATCCTCGGGCGCAGATGGATACACAAGATTCACAGCATCTTGTCCACCCTCCACCAAGTAATTAAGTGTCCCTCCCTAAATGGGTGAGGCTCAATTGATATTATCGGGGATCAAGCATAGGCAAGGAAGTGCTACGTTATGGCCTTAAAAGGAGGATAATCGGAGGACAGTGATCCTATAGCAACCACCATACGGTCCCCCCGACCCAAAGGAAGAGCGGGACAAAGGGTCGGATCACACACTCGAAGCACTGCTAACAGTACAGATTAACCCCCTTCGGCTAGATCGAGCTACCTAGATTGGCTCCCAGTTATTAGACGCTGAAAAGAAGGTGCTCATACTAAAAGTCAATGTATTTGCATAGGATAATTCAGACATGCCGGCATTGACCCTGACACCGCTTGCCACAACCTTAGGGTCAATCCCTCCTTTCACCTAGTTAAATAGCGACAGCGCAAATTTGCACCAGAGTAGAATCGAATCATCGCGGATGAAGTTCAAAGGCTCTTAAAAGCAGGGTTGATAAGGGAGGTGTACTATCCCGATTGGATTTCCAACGTGGTCTTTGTTCGCAAAGAGAATGATAAGTGGCAAGTGTGCATCGACTTCACCAACCTGAACAAAGTCTGCCTTAAGGACAGCTACCGACTGCCAAAAATTGACTGAATGATCGATGACGATCGGCTACGAGAAACTAACCTTTTTGGATGCCTACTCAGGGTACAACCAGAGATACCAATGGATCTAAAGGACGAAGAACGAATCTCATTCATAACAGAATGAGGGACGTACTGCTATCGTGTAATGCCCTTCAGACTGAAAAACGTTGAGGCAACATATTAGCATTTGGTGAACAAGTTGTTTCGGAAATAGATTGGCCACATGGTGGAGGTTTATATTGATGACATGGTGGTAAAAAGCATGAAAAAGGACACCCACCTGGCCGACCTGCAGGACATTTTCGGTGTGCTGCAACGATACTAGATGAGATTGAACCCTACAAAGTGCACTTTCGGATTAACCGAAGGGAAATTCCTGGGCCATATAGTGAGCAGAACAGGGATAGAGGCCAGTCTAGAGCAAGCCTGAGTGTTAGCGCATCATAGCGAACCCAAAACTCACTGAGACTTGCAAGTCCTCATAGGACGGGTGGTCGCTCAGCAGGTTCATCTCTAAACTCTCGGACAGATGTAAACCGTTCTTCGACGCAATTAGGTCTAAGAGTGGAACCGTTTGCCAGAAAGAGCAGTAGGACGCCCTGGTCCAATTGAAAAGCTACATATTGAATCCCCAAATCCTGTTTGTTCCGAACGAGGGAGAAGGTTATACTTATACCTTGCCTTTTCTACCATATCCACTAGTGTTGCTCTCGTTAGAAATGACGGAGCAAACCAGAGTTCGGTGTTTTACTCTAGCCAAACGATGACTAATGCTAAACAATGCTACGCCCGAACTGAGAAAATCATCTTGGCCTTGGTGTAGGCCAAAAAGAAATTTCGACATTACTTCAAAGCCCATCCTATAACAGTGCTGACGAACTTTCCAATCAGAAGTATACTCAGCAAATGGGCTATTGAACTAAGCTCATACGATCTCAACTATGTCCCTCGAACAGCCATTAAAGGTTAAGCCCTAGGCGATTTCCTGCTAGAATGTGAGTCCGGTGATAAGCCTGATGAAGTGAAAAATCCCCTGTGACAGGTCAACGTTGATGGGTCCAGCAATAAAAGAATTAAGCAGAATACGAATCCCTTATTCGCGGGCTCGAGTTGGCTTGGGAGCTATAGGTGAAAAACTTGCAGGTTTATAGCGACTCACAGCTAGTCGTCAAACAATTAACAGATGAGTATGCCACTCATGGTGAATGCATGAACGCTTACTACCAGGCGGCCAGAGTAATTATGGCAGACATCCCCCAAGTTAAAATAAACCACATCCCGAGATAACAAAATGAAGGGGCTGACAATTTAGCCTGTGTGGCATCATATGCCAAGAATAACCTCACTCGGTGTGTACCAGTAGAAATCCTTTCCGAGTCCAACATCCCTAAATTCCGCATACACGAAGCCCAATAAGTGTTGTGCGTGCTGAGCGAGCCCAACAGGATGGACCCCATACGCTCATTTCTCACTGAAGGTATTCTTCCCGCGTCAAAAGAAGAAGCAAAAGGGTGCAACGCATTTCGCCACACTACTCTATAATAAATCACACATTATATCATTGATCAAAGTTCAGCCCCGTACCTCAGGTGCGTCTCACCAACTGAAGCTGCAATTGTTAAATTGAATCCATAGCGGAAAGTGTGGAAACCATTCGGGCGGCAGGTCACTTGCTCACTAGGTACTCTTATAGGGGTATTTCTGGCCGTATATCGCCCAAGAGGCACGACAGTACGTCCTCAAATGCCCTTAATATCAGCGGCATGCCCATATCTTATACTAACCGTCTGAAGAGCTCCATATGACCATCAGCCCTTGGCCCTTTGCCCAGTGGGCCATGGATTTAGTCGGTCCACTACTCGGAGCAGCAGAAAATAAGAAGTTTGTACTCCTGGCCACATATTACATTACCAAATGGGTCGAAGCTAAGGCCTATGCGTCTATCACCCAAGTCCACATCAAAAAGTTCATCTGGTCAAAAATCATCTGGAGATTCGGGATTTTCGAATCCATCACCACAGATAATGGGAAAAATCTTGCTGGGAGTGTTGTACAAACCTTCTTCCGACGATATGGTATCAACTAGAAGAAGTCCTCATGGAACCCGCAAGGCAACAAGCAGGCCAAAATCACCAACAAAACAATGCTTAGCTGCTTGCGAAACAAGCTAGAAGACCGCAAAGGAAAATGGCTCTAGGAGTTACCGAACGTTCTGTGGGCATATTGAATAACACCTAGACGCCCGACCGGAGAGACTCCATTTAGTCTGACTTACGGAATAGAAGTCGTGATACCCACCGAAGTTGACCTGCCAACACTTCGAACGGAACTTTTCTAACCCGAAGAGAACGACCGTGCCCTGGCATGCAACCTGGACTTCCTGGACGAACGAAGAGATGCTGCGCTCATCCGACTGGCCTTTTACTAGTAGATGCTAACAACTACAACAAAAGGGTAAAGTACAGATCCTTCCAAATAGGCGACTGGGTGCTGTGAAAAGTAATGGAAGGCACCACTAAAGTAAAAGCTGAGAAACTATCAGCCAACTAGGAAGGACCTTATGAAGTAACCGAAGAAATCACTAAAGCGAGTCAGCGATGGAGCGAGCATCAAATTACCATGGAACACCACCCACCTAAAGAAGTACTATGTATAGTCAACTTCGAACAATGAACAAGTTTTTTACTTGTATATCTTTTAATAAAAGAGAACTGTACAATTAAGAACATAGCCGAAAGGCCCCAATATCGAACAGAACAGAGGGATTGGCTGAACAACCCACCTGCTAGTTTAAGGCATGCAGGCATGATTAGCCCGATGCCAGACTAACCAACACAGTTAGCTATATACAACCAAGCAATGCATACCACAACACAAGTTCAAGCAAAATGGCAAGTTAAGCAAAACGAACATATTAAGCATAAATTCAAACACACAATCATGGCACACACTTGCAAAAACTTTCCATTCCCATTTATCGAACGAAACAGTCATAGTACAGGTTACGCCAGCCAACACAAAAAAAGAACAACAACAAAAAAGAGGAAAATTACAAGGGAAAAATAGTGCAAGAACTTAAGCCTCCGCCCGGTTTGCTGCATCCCCCACCGTAGGGTCAACTCGCTCACTGGGCTGAGCATGAATAGTAGAAGGCCCATCGCCGGATCTTTCCTGTGGCACCGCAGCAGAAGCCTCGGGGCCTTCGTCTAGCACCTCCTGAGCCATAACTGCAGCGAAGTCTACAAGTACTGGCTTTAGCAGATCCATGATCACCCCTTCACCAGCAGTGATCTAAGGGTCTTCATACGCACGGTCGATCATCCCAGCCTCTTGATCACACTCAGAAGGACCGCCTTTTTAAACCAGACTCTCAGCACCTTGATCCTTGAAACCCTTCCAGTATGACATGGCACTTCTAACTTAACACATCCGTAACATCCTCTAGAAAAGCGCCTGAACTGTGACCTCCAACTTATGGCTGGCTTCGAGAATGGACTGATTAACCCCCTCCAACTCGGCAGCTCGAGCTGCTACGATTCCAAGCTCAGACACCCCTGCCTCAGCTATTTCCCGCTCCTTCTTCGCCTTTGTATAAGTGTCAAAGTATCTTTTTAGTTTGTCTTTCGTCTCCTTGTGCCTAGCCTTTTCGGTTGCCATTGCATCCACCTCGGCCCCTAGCCTACTGGCTATCTTGGTACTTTCCTCCGAGATCCTCCAGTTCTCCTCTTCAATGTTCTTCAAACGTGTTGACATAATCTACCCTCCGACACAACAGCATAGTGGCAAAATGACTCTGCACAGAAAAATTCTTATTACAACCCTTACAAGCAAAGCAAACTAAGAATGCTGCCAAGTGAGTGAGTCAACGTTCATACCTTTTGAGAACAAAGCAGTGCCATGTCGAGGAGATCCACCAAAGCAATCTCGTCCATAGCCTGCAAATCCCTTGGAGGCCACATACCGTGAGTGATCGAGCGGCAGGTGTTCACATCATGAAACCTAGAGTCCTCCACCGTCAAGACAGCTCCATTGGGCTTCACCAATCGAGGTACCCAAGGCTCAGCAGCAGTAGAGGTACTCGTACCAACAAGAGCGACCGAACGAATGGGCCCAGCCCTAGTCAAGATTGCTCCTCCCGAATGAGGATCATATACCTCAGTATTTCTGCCCGCTCGATCGCGCTTCTAAGCCCTCTCCTCCTCCCCTACACCTAGCTCAGCTGGCTCCGTCACTGGAGCCTTTCTCTTTAAACTTGCCTTCGCTTCACTTGAACCCAAGGGCATAAAGGTACTGCAATCTTGCTCCATAGCCTTCTTGCCCTTGGCAGTCTAACGGTAACTAGGATGCTCATGGTGGCCACCTCAGAAACCTACTGCGCGATAAGCCTTAGGGTTGCAGGAACCAAGAGCTTCTTTGCGCTCGGAAGGTCACACCACACACTGGCTTGCAAGACCTTCGCACGACTAATCTCCTTGGTTGTAGGAATGATAAAGTTACGCTATGCAAGAATCAAACAAATAAATCAGTACACCACAAATTGAAGCAACCACGAGCACACAAGAATTCAAAGGACCAAGTATCTAAGTGTGGAAACTTTTTAGGGATAGGAAACCTCTCTGAGCTTGGTACACTCTAGTTACCCCTTACCACGACTAATTTCCCTTTCCACCTTTTATCAGAAGAGGGTTTCTTGCTGCAAATCGCCCTACACAATTTGGGAAATAGGTGGTACCGACCTCACTCCTCTTTTATCTTGACCACACGATAACACATTAGTAAATCATTAAAATCCAAGTTTAATGAACAGGTGCAGTTCAAGGCCAGCAGACATGAAATCACCCTGAAAAATTTGGGTTAACTTGCAGTGGCGCCAGACCGAGCGTGTTCAACACCAAATGATAGAATAGATGAAGGGGGAATTGAAGGGCCAGAAGGTGACCTACCGAGAGAAGCAACTCCCCCTCGTTCATGCCCTCACTCGAACGAAAATTGCACGTGGTAGGGTAGTGCCTAAGAGAAACATTTGAAGGGATATCCCTATCCCTATGCAATTTCTCTAAACTAAAGCTGTCATTTCTACCCTAAAAATCAAAAGGCTCTGGATCTTCAGGCCTCACACCCACAACACGCCCTGTAAACCCAGAAACCACAGCCCTGGACATACCACCCTCCTCAACAATAACCTGCCCCTCTCTCTGACTTTGATCATGTGATACCTCACCCATAACCTTTATACTCCCTTCGTCCCTACCTCCAGTATCAAACCCAGACCCAGAACTACCATCACTCCCACTGGTAGACTCACCACTACTCAACGTACCCTCCTCTCCCCTCATTTCAACGTGACAACACAGTCCAAAAGGAAAGCAATAATAATAACAGTCAAACAAAACACTAACCTCAGAATAGAAGAATAAAGCGAGAAATGATGACTCTCACAAACCCCAGAACCAACTGAGAGTTTTTATAATGAATGGTGACTTTCACAAACCCCAGAACAAACTGAGAGTTTTTATAATGAAATCAGTAAAAAGTAGCCTCATTTCACATCACCCTTTATATAGGGAACTCAGAGCGACTCCTAAAAACTCACAAACCAACCCAAATGTCACAACCGTTTGGATACCCAGACTTAATTCCCTCCCTTTTCATCTTTCGAAAATAAATGGAATTGAGGGCATGGTGTAGGCCCAAAGGAAGTGTAGGCCCAAAAATAATGGTGTTGGCCTAAAGGGTGTAAAACCCATCATCCGTGGCCCCAAACGAAAGCCCAATCCGCTAGTCTATACAAATCCACACACACCCCAAGCCTAAGGGGTAAAATGAATCCAAGCCCACCAGTCCCAATTAACAAGATAAGATCAGAAGATGAAATAGGTGTATAGGCCATCATAGCCTAGCCCACCTCACGCTTCAAACAGATAAGACCCTCCGCAAGTGGGTAAACCCGGGGCAGAAAGAGACAAGGTCAAGGGCAAGGACATGGGTATAAAAGGGGAAGACACTTAACTGTAAAAGGGGATCTAATTGTTCCTATGTTTTGGAAAGAAGAGCACGCAAATATATTTCATTTGTGTGAAATATCCTTTTATTATTTTATTGAGTTTAGTGTTCAAAATGGTGTAGTAATTATCGTTTCAAACATCTACAAGGCACAATAAATCTATTTGCATTGTAAGGATACCTATAATATACACACATAATGACATGTAATAAAGCATATTTACACATTATAATTTTAGGAAGTAGGGTTTTAGTATAAGATGGATCCTGATAGAGATGTTTCTATCTGCAGATTGAAGAGGAAAGAAAAAGAACAAGAGGCAGCCTATGCAGATCAATAATTCAAATTCAAAAATTCAGAGGCAAGTGGTGATGTACCCTTTTTACACTTTATTATATACTTGTCAATTTTCTTATGTTGGTCCATGTTGACATTTATTTGTATGTATATGTAATATTAGTATATATTCATATGTGACAAAAATATGTTACATGTATGTAAATGATATACATATCTGTAATTTTCATTAAGAAACTAATGGGAATGAATGGTAAGTGCTAGAAAGAAATCATAACTTATGCATATACAAGCTTTAAGGATGGTTTTCCTTTTCAATTCATTAAAATTATTGTCTTTGCAAAATAATTTAGGCCAAATTGCCTTACATTCCCATGAACTCACTTTGTGCACTGAACTATCAACTCAACCCAAAAACACCTCTATAATATTAAAAAGTTGCAAACCACACCCCTTAGCCTAACTTTCTTCACTAATCCACTTAAATATAATACGAAATCACCAAAATGTCCCTTAGAAGTTTTACAAATAGAGAGAGAGCATTTATACGGTATTAGTGCCTCTCTAATAACTCATTTTTTCACAAATTTATCTCATAAACTGCAAAATTCAGTATAGGTTGAAATTCACCGAATCAACAACGCAAACATAGTGTTTATTTCATTTTTCTCTTTCATATTACTTGAGGTAGAAATATATTGAGGGAAAGAGAGATGGAACTTAGTAAGGTGATGTCGAATTCTCAAAGCTTGAGCAGAGGTGGCTCTAGTACTACGAAGGCAAGATGACGTGAGTTCTCAGCATTGACAACGATGGAAACACCAGCATTGTCGTTGCTGGAATGGCCTTGATCCACCTCGAAGACTTGATTCGATCCAAAACTGGTGATACTAACTCGAGCATTACCTATTTCTTTGATGTAGACATTGGTACTAGAATCGGTGTTCACTTTGGCATAATGGTTACGGTTGACAATGCCAGCAGGCATCCAAAACTATTAGATTATTAGTCTAAAAGTAGTCAGAACTGTTCAAGATGAACAATGCTGGTGTTTTACGATGCCAATTAAACTTTTTCGGCAAGAGTATCAACATGGTATTGAAGGAGGCGTTGAGGAGGGGACGTGTCATGCCCCAATTTCTGACACTCAGTTAAGAGCGAGAAAAATGAGGGTGATGATTGAATGTGACCCGTCACCTAAACCCTTAATCAATTCAAAATCTCATAACCGCGGAAGCATAGCCATAATCATACATACAATGTATACATGTGTATATGTATATCAATTCATACAAGTGGGTCCCTTATTATGGTATATGTGTACTGTAGTCCCATCCTCAAATTCACAAGTCTATTTCATATTACGCTAATTGTAATTCAAGTTACGATTAATCGTAATGCTCATTACGCGGAATCGAATTGAGGTTATGATTAATCGCATTTGTGAGGAATCAAAGTATCAGCGTAAACACACTGGAATTGGCCTCCATTTTTACTCAAAATTACGATTAATCGTAATGGAGATTATGATCGATCATAATCCTATCTGGGTGTGTTCCGAGATTTCCTGATTTTTTCCATTTCATGTATACATCTAGTTCACCACACAATTTAGCCATCAATTGAACATAAACGTCTCTAAAATTCAAAGATGAAGAAGTTAAGTACAAATTTACAATAACTTCCGACATAATGAATTACACATGTCCACGGTAACGATATTATTTATACCACATTTAAATTACAAAACGTCAATAATTGCCAAATATGGCATGAATAACATAACATAGATGATTTCAATGATAGACCGAGTGCTTCGATCCTAGCATATCTAAGTTCCATTGACCGTCGGTGCCTTATCTGAAATGTTTGGAAAAAATGAAAAAGGGGCGAGCAATCGACTAAGCTAAGTAGAAATGTCCAAACCAACATATGCATCGTCTTAGCGTGACGTACATGAAATGCAATCATGGCATTCCTATATACTACATGGCATGCTTTCAATGCTCATGTCCATGGAATCTCAACATAATACATAGTCTTGTTAACCTTCCCGCACCTATTTTTTAAACTTCCATAGTGTTACGTCTCTTTTCCAGCTAGCATCTGCTTCACTGCCACCCTTCCATTGCACCAAATAGTCAGTCCGATGATTTTTCTTACTTTGTCCCTGGGTCCTGTGGGCCAAAATCTTGTCAAACTATTTTCTGATGATAGGAGGTGCCCTCCTGGCTTGCTGCCTCGCACATCAACAAAGTCCTTATCAAATTGCTTGAGGAAATTGACATAGAAAGTACGTGTATCTTTAGACGATCTAGCAATATCAAATGATATGCAACTCTACTAACCTTTTTCATCACCTCGAAAGGACCATTATGCTTGGAAATCAAGCCATGATGCACTATTTTTCCGCTGATCTTCTTCCAGATCTGAGGTGTGAGTTTCAACAACACCTTGTCACCGACTACAAACTCTAAGGGCCGCCTGTGTTGGTCTGCATATTTTGTCATTCGCCTACCAGCCTTGGCAAGGTTGTCCTGTGCCTCTTCAAGTAACTCCTGCCTTGAACTTGCAAACTATATGTTGTAGGACATTTGCCACCCGTTCTCTGTATTGCTACATCTTGTGGAGTGTGAGGCTGTTGGCCCGTAGCCAACTCAAAAGGACTCATTCTAGTTGCTGATGCCTGTGCAAATTGTAACAGAACTGCATAGTATCCAGCAACTCAACCTAATTCTTTTAACTTGCAGTGACGTAGTGCCTCAAGTACTCCTCCAGTAATTGATTTATTGAGGATAATTTGCTATTAAAAATTTCAATTTTGACCCCATCAGACTGAATAGTATTGTCCAGAATCTCCCTGTGAATCTAGTGTCACAATCACTCACAATATCCTTCGGCAAGCCAAAGTACTTCACCATATATTTGTAAATACATAACAGCCGTATCCGCAGGACATGCATGTGGTGTAGGGATAAATATAGCATATTTTGAGAACCTATCAATAACAACAGAGATAGATTATACCTTCCACCTTTGGTAAACCAGAGATGAAATCTATAGAAATTGATTGCCATGGTATGTCTGGAATGGGTAGAGGTTGCAGTAACCCTGCCTCCTTCTTCTTCTCTAGCTTGTTTAGTTGGCACTCTAGATAGGTCTTGACAGGGCTTCGAAGTCATCTTCCCATCTTTGGCCAGTAAAACTTTTTTGAGATGAGAGCAAGCATTTGCTCCATACCTGGATGACCAGCCCATTGTATGTCATGCATCTCTCTCATTAATTCTTTGCGCAGTGCCCCGCCATTAGAAAAATATAATCTGCAACATTTGGCATAAAGGAGCTCACCCTCTATCCAATATATGCAAACCAAACCCTCCTACACTTGTTGTTTGAGTTTGGTATAGACAATATCATTAGTGGCTTCCTTTTTGATCCGCTCTAGGAAGTTTGTGTACATAGTAGTGAGTGCAGCTACTTACTCTTGCAGTTCTTTTTTGCTTAGTGCGTCCGCTACCTGATTTTGCTTTCGATAGCCCACGAAAAATTAAATTTTGCTAGGAACTCTTACCACCGTGCCTGCTTCGAGGGCAACTTCTTTTTTTTTTATGAAGGTGCTAGCAACATTGTCTGCTACTACAATAAATTGAGTCCCCAATAAGTAATGCTTCCAATCATTAAGGCAATGAACCACTCCACTCATTTCCTTGTCATGTGTGGAGTATCTTTTTTCAACATCTTAGAGTTTGCGACTTTCGAATGCACAAGGATGGCCCTCCTGAACCAGACCCCGCCAATAGCACGATCAAATGCATCTATATGAACTTCTAATGGCAAACTGAAGTTTGCAATACGTAGCACCGGCTTAGATGCAATGGCCTATTTTATCTTCTCAAAAGCATTCTCATATACTTCTGTCCATCACCATTTTTGATCTTTCTTCAACAAGTCCATCAAGGGATTTACTTCTTTATATAGCCCTTGATGAACCTGCGATAGTAGTTAGCAAAGCCAAGAGAGTAACGTAACTCTGTTACCTTAGTTGGAGCTGGCCAGTCAATTACAACCTGCACCTTCTGCTGATCCATCCGGATTGTGCCCTTGCTAACCTAATACCCAAAGAACATGATCTCATCGCAGCAGAATTCGCACTTTTTCTTCTTGACGAAAAGCTGGTGCTCTCTAAGCCGTTAGAACACCCATCTCAGATGATGCAAGTGATCCCCCAAGGATTTGCTGTACACCACGATGTCATCTAAGTATACCACGATAAACTGATCAATGTACTTATAAAATACATCATTCATTAAATTGTAGAATGTATATAAGGAAGAAGAAGTCCATTGGAGGTAAGAATGTCTCCAAATTCAATAAGCAAGGTGACAAGAAGAAGAAAGTCGTTGGTAACACCAACGGCTACAAGAAGGACCCAAAACAAGCTAGCACGAGTGGCGTTGAGCCATTTTTTAGTGGTTGTTTCATTTGTAGATTGTATCATGTCAAATATTGCCTTAAGCATGAAAAATTAATGCACTTGTGGCTGACAAGGATAGTGACTCTAAAGGAGATGTCCCAACCTGAATTAATCCATTGCAATTACTCAATGGCATTACTATAGAGAGGCCCAACCACAGAAAGGGTTGATGTATGTGTGGGCATGGTTCAATGGCAAAGAGGTACTAGCTATGGTTAACACCGGTGTTTTCCATAATTTTGTTGCAGAAAGGGAAGTTTAGTATCTTGGCTTAAAGCTTTCTGAGAATATAAGCAAGATTAATGCGATCAATTCAGCAGTCAAACTTATCTAGGGTATGGCTACTGTCACTCTCAAGGTGGGGGAGTGGGAAGGCAAGGTCAGTATTATGGCAGTACCATTGGATAACTTTGATATCTTGGTAATGATTTATTTTTAAAGGCAACGGTGGCACTGATGCCACACTTGGGTGGGATCCTAATTGCGGATGAGCAAAGCTTATGCTTTGTACCGGCGATTAAAGGTGCATCGCAAATACAACAAAGGTAAATGCACACTTTCTGCTTTACACGTTAAAGCGGGATTGAAAAGAGGGGAATGTACTTATCTTGTAACCCTGATTGAGATCAAGTCAGATGTGCATGCAGAGGTCCTGGATGCTGTAGCGGACATACTTGGTGAGTTTTCTGATGTTATGTCCCTAGAACTCCCCAAAAAACTTCCCCTTAGGCTTGTAGTTGACCACAAGATTGAGTTAGAGCCTGGCCACAAAGGCCCCCAACACAAGCACCATACCGTATGGTTCCTTCATAACTGAAGGAGTTAAGAAAGTAGCTAAATGAGTTGTTGGATGCAGGATTGATTCAGCCCTCTAAAGCCTCCTTATGGTGCTCCAATCTTATTTCAGCAGAAGCACAACATTCATCACCATCATCATCATTCACCTTCATCAAACTTTCAAATTTCTAAAGTGAGATCATAACTTAATCACCACATTGAACTTTAGATTCAACATCCCTAAGGTTGCCGATTGAACAGTAGAGGTAAGGGTTTATTTGGGTGTTTTCATTCATTTGAATTTATGGATTATGTGGAACCATTTGCGGGTTGATTGGAGGATTGTTGGGTTTGTCTATACTTGTTTGAGGTTAGGTGACCCATTGACAGAGCGTAAATTTTGTAGTTGGATTTGAGGCAAGCCAAAGGGCTGCCATCACTGTGCACACCAACCGTTTGACAAAAGTCCCGAATCAGAATTTTTGACTAAAATGGTGCTTGCGAAAGCTCCAACCAGCAAGATTAGAGACATGCCTAGTGGAAAATGGAAGAACAGAGACTTCCACCTCGAGCATTTTGTGGATGAGACCTTTTTCACGACTGACCCACATTCTTCATAGTATGTGCCAGCCTTGAGAGGCCACTGCCTTCTGAGTTTGTTGACACCGGCTACCAACAATGCATACTCCCGGTTGGTTCAGGTCTCTTACTAGAACCTAACATACGACTGTGCTAGGCTGGGTGTGTTGAGGACGAGCATGGATGGCACATCCCTCACCATTTCTATGGAGGATATAGCCACACTTATCGGGTGCCCCCACGAGGAGCCCGAGGACCTCGCTCCGGGCGAGGATCATTATCTGTTTCATCAGCTTTCACAGCCGCTCACCATCATGAGGATGGTGTGTGAGCTCTGTGATGACCGCTTCACAAACCCAAACATAACTGCACGAGCAAGTCACTTATTCCAAGGCATTTGTGGTTCTTCGACACAATCTTTCAGAGAAATGCCCACCCCTTTGGGCATAGTACAAAGTGTCGGGGAGAGTTTTTGATGATCTTTGTATGCCATATATATGGGCTATTGATTTTCTGTCCCATTTGTCATTTGGGGACAGATTCATCAAGTTTGGGAGCAGCTCATTACAAAGAAAAACCAGAAAGTTGCATTTATAATACTCTCATTTCCTTACCTGATCACAACCTTCTTTCGAAAGGCTACTTTTGAGTTCGAGTTGACAGAGGTTACCATGGGAGCGCCCCCATATTTTACCTTATAGAGCTGGCACAAGATGGTGTCACACATGAGTGTGCAGGAGGTAGAGCCTACTATGGGTCAGTATGTGGCTTACGAGCCCGACGCCATGGATATGGATGTCCTGGCTGCTGATGAGTTTCCATCTAAGGATATACTAGATGAGGCTGGGGATGATATGTCGAGCATGGGCCGAGCAGAGTATAAGTATCTAGCTACTGGCTATGAGTGCCTGAGTGCAGATGTTCAGCAGCTACAAATAGACTTTGCAGATCACTGTTGAGTGACAGACTGGACACTCTAGGTGCCAGCATGATAGCTCTTTTGGAAGGACAGGATCTCATCGAGCCTCCTATGGTTCTCACATAGCCTCTACTTTAGCCGCGCCATCGCCACCACCACCGCCAGCTTAGCACTAGTTTAGGATTTCTCAGTTATTTACAGCTTTTATGTATTTCATTTTATTTTCATTTCCAGTCTTTATGTTGTGCCATGTTGGCAACATTTTGAGGTTTTTGACATATATCTTTTGTATTCCATAAATTTTGTTGATTGTACTGACAACTTTCTTAATTAAGGTTATATTCATATTTTTGTTTATGTACATGTGTAATTATGTTATGTCTTTTCAGTTACTGTAATCATTTCATTTTTCAATTCTTTTATAATATATTCACCCTTGTACAAGTTTTATCCCTCCGCTTGTCAGACACGTACCCCGTGTACCCATTACCTTAAAACAGTTGATATTTTGACTTTTCGAATTCTATCAACCGCGTCGGTAACATTGTTCTAACTCTTCTTATTTTTAAAAAAATGAGGACAATGTTTCATTTAAGTTTGGGGGTACGGGCGAACCTGTTTAAATTTTATTTTTGCACATAGTTCAATTTCATTTTCATGATAGCTATGATGTCTTGCCATTGAGGGTTTGAAAGTCCAATGACGTCAAGATGAATACATCTTGTAATTAGGAACTTTGACATCTATATCCTAAATTTCATAAATTTTGACAAAATTACGTGTTAGATTAGAACGGTCCAAATTTTTGTTAAATTTCTGAACACTTTACAATTCTTACCCTAAATTTGTCCTCAAATGCACAAATTCACACATGCATCTTATTGTGGGGTATACATCATATAGAAAGTTTTGAAAATGTCCATTTTTGTTTTGAACAACTTTAAGAATGATTTCCTTTGGCCTACTATTGTTAAAAAAAAAAAAAAAAAAAGAATGAAGCATGGAGAGTTCGCATTCAAAGTGTGCAAGGTTGAGCAATAAAGAAATAAATGGCTAATTTGAGTTTGTAGCCTAGCAAGTTCGAGTTATTAAGTTCTTTGGGGTGTTTCTCACCTAATGCCCTAAAACCATTCGGTTTGGGAGTCATTGACCTAAAGCTCGTTACATGGGTTCGCTAGAAAGCTTAAGGGACTTAAACATTACACGACCACCTTGAAATAAGTTGTTTTAAATAATTTATGTTTTAATGGCATGCCTTTGTGATTTATTTCAAAAGGAAGTTCTTTTTAAGACGGGTATTGAATTTGTTCTCCAGTTACAATGTTAAACCACGCACTATGATGTATGTTCACTTTTCAAAGAGGAATTTAGGGTTAGCACTTGTATTTGTGTCGAGTTGAGCATTATGTGGGGACTCTCATCTAATTCATAATTTTAAAAGCATTTTGATATTGATGTCTATTTAATTCCTTAATACATGTTATATTCGTCGCCTTGACAAGAGTTTGGGCGATCATCCATTATTAGTTGATGATCGAGCCAATCGACCATTTTTGCATATTTTTGTGAGTTTAACAAGCATGTTAAACCTAATAAGACTTCACTCGTCCACTAGTCGTGTCTAGGGGTTTAAAAGGCTTGTTGCATTCGTCAAATGCAACCGCGTTTTTCACGAAAGCGGCAGTAGTATAGTTTTAATTTAAATCCTTTTGTATTGCTATGGGACTAGCAATATCTAAGTTTGTGGGGGTGTGATAAGAGTTGAATGTTGTACATTTTTTGCACATATTGTATAGTTTTTACGTATTTTTGTGTTTTTGTTAATTTCAGGTTCTATTCCAAAAATCGGGTTAATCCGACTCTGCTATAAGTTCAATAATTCATTCCAAGTTTAGGACTACATTAGAATGCTTGTCATAAGGATTGGCGGAATACGTGCGAAGCAAAAGCCAATGTAAGATGAAATCAAGTTTTAAAGGCAAAGAATTACGATGCATTGTAATGTTCATTTAGATACATTGTAATAATAATGCATCATAACATCTATTATGATGCAGCGCCAAAGCCTGCAGCAAACAACTGTCAACAAAGATATTTTGGCCAATTGGCCACTTGTCAACAATCATATCCAAGAAGTTTTTACACGTGATTTTTGGGATATTTTGGAGTTAAAATTAGATTAAAACACAACTAACTCCTCTAAGTTTTGGACAAACCCTAGCCATGTAACTATGTTTATTTTGTAATGAATTGGGGTTTTTTGTATAATTATGTGTATATATGTCCTTAGCCTTGTGCCTTGTCTTCAATACAAGTTTACAAATTTTGTATAATCATGTGTATTAATTCATCTTTTATGTCTTAGAATTATTAGTTGTTTCACATGATCCTCAAACACTTATAGTTCCACAAGAACTATGAGTGATGACTTTGTGCTTATTTTCACTTGAATATGTTAATTCTTAGCTTTCACAATCTATGCTTAGAGAATGTAGTTTCACTATACTTAGGTAATTAGATTAATGTAGGTATGTAAATTATGCCTATTGAAGATGAATTATTATTATTTAGGGTTCATGTACCCTCTTGTTGACACCGTTGTAGGTAGCACTTGCCAAATGCGTCTTTTGTACAAATTTTTATATATTCCCCAATTTAGTACAATAGTATGGTTATGAGACTAGCAGTGACGTCTAAACCCTTATTCTTTAACCTTTTCTCAAACTCTATTAAATTATTATATTTTCTATAATTCAAGTAGTTTAAACAAACAAACAATCACCGTTTGCTAATTGAACTGGAACATATCTTCGATTATAACTATTAAACCAACGTAGTCTCTGTGGGATCGACACCTTCTACATATAGGAGTCTATAGTGGATTGAATCACTAAGTGGGGGATAACGTGTTATCCTCACCTATTTATCTAATATCTCCCACTCAGCCACATAAGCGAGTTCTAAATTCTCTATATCTCTCATCTTTTTTCTCATCTCTACATACAAGAAATGGATCGTGCAACCGGACGAGAAAGATCAAGGTAGGAGTACTATATTAAGCTACCATCAGACTAATGTAGTACCTCACTACGAACTAGTAATCTCATCTATGCCCTAGACTATTTCGTTACACCTGATTCAGCGTCCGTTATCCCATTTGAGACTCATTCTCAAAGTGATGCTTGAATCCCATAATCTATATTGTACTTAAGACTGTGTCTGGAAACAAATTCCTACAGAGTTGCCTGGATTATGAGTCACAACACAATAGTTTATTACAAAATTTATCTTCCTTAGCTACTTATGTTAACACAATTGGACCTAACCTCTTTCCTAGATATGCCCCGCCAGACTGCATGATTCATGGTCCTTTAGGTACATAGCAACATTAAGTTTTTTCTTCATAACATAGTCCTAGGTCATAAGGGTATAAGTGGAACCAAAATTATATGGTTCTAAGATCTCATATAGTGACGAAACAGGGATATATTCAATCACTCTCTTTTAGTGGCCATTTAAATAGCACATACAGTATGTTACGTATGCTATGACGAAGCTCCGACTCAATTGGGCATGTTATAATCATAGAACATTGTACGAATCTCAGTCTAGTCGTTATCTTAGCACCTAACACAATCACTTTCTTTTAGCGTTTGTTTGAATGTTCGCATTCAACTAATGTCAGGCTAATGAAGTGTGTGGTATACTTCATGTTCAGTTCTCACAAGAACCTCATCTTGACCTTGTCAAGGCAACATATATAAAAATTCTTCCACTCATAAAGAATTATGCGTCTCATCTTGCTCACTATCTAAGCACCAAGGCAATTGCTCGTGTGAGAGTGGCATCCATATCTAATGATATTTTAAGAAATGTATGCAATCATCTCAATATGAACATAAAATCATATATTAGTAATAATGAATAGAAATGTCAATGGTGTCCAGTACATTAAATCCTAAATAAACCTAAACTTCTAACATATGATGTAAAAATATCTCTAGGTATAGGTTTAGTCATTGGGTTAGCCACCATACTGGCCGTGGATATATGATTCAAGACCACATCTCCTTGATCAATCATATCTCAAATGTAGTGATAACGAATATCTACCTATGATACTTGTGAGGAAGTCCAAGATTACTCTGGAACTTACTGATCCATCCGACTGCAAAGCAAATATCTGGCCGAGTAAACAACCTAGCGTACATCAAACTACCAATTGCACTTGCATAAGGAGTTTTGGACATCTCTTTCTTTTCTTCATCTGTCTTAGGGGACCATGATGTAAATCACATCTTTTTTCTGTAGGAGTGTCAATAGGCTTGGAGTGATACATCTGGAATCGTTTAAAGACTCTTTACATAAGTCTCTTTAGACAAACAAATAAGTCTCTTTGAGTGATCTCGCACGATCTTCACCCCTAAAATAGTACTAGCTAAGCTTATGTCCTTGATCTCAAAAGTAGAGGACAACCACTCTTGAGTGGCGACAATCTCTTTCATATTATTCCCGGCAAGCAAGATGTCATCAATATACAATGTAAGGATAAGAATACTTTTCTTGGATTATTTTACATACACACAGTGGTCTTCCTTTATCATCTCAAAATGATGAGACAAAATGGTTGTTTGAAACCTTTTGTACCACTATCTAGATGATTGCTTGAGACCATAAGTAGAACGTTTGAGACAACAAACTTTGCGTCTTGTCCTTTGACTACAAAATCCTCTAGTTGAGTCATATAGATCTCTTCACCTAGTTCTCCATTGAGAAATGGAGGCTTAACATCCATTTGAAAAAATTCAAAATCCATATGTGCGACAATTGCTAGGATAAGGCGAATAGAGACAAATCTCACCACTGGAGAAAATGTCTCTTCATAGTCTATACCCTCCATTTGGGTATAACCTTTCGCCACAAGACGCGCTTTATATCTGTCAATTGATCCATCCACTTTGAGTTTTACCTTTAAAACCCATTTGGTTCCAATGGTGTTGCGCCCATTTGGAATATCAACTAACTCCCAAACATAATTCTAATACATTAAACTCATCTCATCCTCCATAGCAATCATTCATTCTTTACAAGCTGAAAAATATTTATAATTGATTTCTAGCAAAATAATTTTGAATCAGATAATATCTAATCCATCCACACAATAATTACTTATCTATTTATGTGAGCTGCACTTGAGCTCAATTGACATTCTAGTACCTTGTGTCAAGACAATTCTAAATATATAAGTATTGTGCGTAATTATATGCCCATATAACTTGTTGGAATTCTTGGAGACTGATACTTGCTAAAAATATAACCAGGTAAGTTGCAGAAAGACTGGCGGTCACATTGGTCCCACTTAAAAACCAATATCCTAAACTTGCCTAGACATTGTATTATTTTAATAGTATCACATCCAAGAAATAACAACTCATTTATGAATATGTCGCACCAAAAAAACTCATATATCTAAAATTAAGCCTTGTTATAACACTATAACTTAAACGCATGTACTAGAATATCAATATAATAATCTCATTCAATCTTGTATCATCATACATCCATAATATCACAAAAAAATAAATGGGCTTTTTTTATGAGATTTACCAAACTTAGTGTAGTGGGAGAAAGAATTGAGCCTTCACATATAAAGGATCAATTCAATAAGCGATTTGAAAAAAAAAATGATCCATATTAAAACCCAATGCAATTACTATGAATATAATGTCAATAATTGCAAATGTCCAATAAAAAATTAGGAGAAAGCTCTAGGATCATAAACACCACAAATCGGATCACCAAACAAATTCCTTATGCACCTTCATATGCACAGTTGAGTCTTTACCCTTTGGAATTTTATAATTTTATCAAATAAAATTTCCAAAGAAAAAATCCGTTTTAGAAAATTTTTTGCAAAAATTATGAAAATTTGTAAAATTAAATTCCAAAGCTACTGGAAAAAATGGCATCCCAAACGGAGCCCTACAGTGGTGAATTTTGAGCTTCCTAACTATGGGGATGAATTACACTCTCTCTCAGTGAGAGTGAAACATGAAAAAAAACTACTATATTTTTCATTTAACGCCTATTTTCGCTCTAAAACTTCTCGAATAGATATCTTACAAACCAGACATCGAAAAATTACAAACAATATATGCATGGAAATCTTATAAAACAAGAAATATTTTCATATAATTTTCATGCATCAAAACTCAATGATGAATGAGAAAAGGGCCTAGCAAGTTTTTGCCATATCATCTTTATTTTATTTTTAAAAAATAAAATACATGAATTTTTTGCATAAAAATTTTCAGATCTATATATTTGCAAATTGGCTACAACATACTGAAAAATCAGCCTCATATGATATCAATTTCATGAGAAACAATTTTTCATAAATTTTTAAGCATACTTTTATATAATAAATTTGCAAAATTTATTCTAACCATGCTTATGAAAAATTAAGTGAACAACAAGCATAAAGGCTCTGATACCAATGTAAGAAAATCAATTTATATTATTAAAATATTCGGTTACCTCTTGTACACCGAAATAGCGGAAGCAACCGAACTGATAGCTTGCTATTGGGTAATTACAAATGGTATCAGAGCAGTCTCACCAATATATATACACGGCATGTCAGGATTGCCATACGAAATTAGGAGCTAGCTAATAAGCAGTCTTAGCAATATATATATATATGCACGACATGTCAGGATTGCCATACAGAATTGGGAGCTAGCTAATAAACAGTCTCACCAATATATATACACGAGATGTCAGGATTGTCATATAGCATTTGGAGCTAGCTAATAAGCAATTTCACCAATATATATACACGGCATGTCAGGATTGCCATATGGATTTGGGAGCTAGCTAATAAGCAGTCTCACCAAGATATATATATTTATATACGGCATGTCAGGATTGCCTTTTTACAATTATATTTTTTGTTAATGTTTGTTACTATGTAACATGGTTCATCAATTACATTATAAGTATGGAATTTGTGTATTTATCATATAATTTAGGTTATTTGGATGGGATTTGATTAGTTTATCGATTCTCTGATTGGGATGTAGTGGAGAAGACTTGCTCATGGGTTTAGCCTACTTTTTGTTGATATTTCAAGATTGTAGTGACCCTTGTGGGCAGGTGCTAAGACACTGGGTGAGCTACCACACTAGCAAGCTCCAGGTGCTTAATCCCACATCGCCTGGGTGTGGAGAAAGGGATGTGCTTATATGTAGTTATTCTCTCCAAATGGTATAAGGCCTTTTGGGGTAAAATTTAAGAGCAAAATCATGCGACCTTAGGCCCAAAGTGGACAATATCATACAATCAGGTGGAGCGGGCTGTTGCAAATGGTATCAAAGCTGGACCCAACCGAAAGTGTGCCGACGAGGACGTTGGGCCTCTTAGAGGGTGGATTGTAGTGACCCTTGTGGGTGAGTGTGATGTAGGAGGGTGCGAGAGACATTGGGCAACCTACCACACTGGTAGGCTACAAAGTGCTCAATCCTATATCGCCTGAGTGTTATGAGGCCTTTTGGGGTAACTTAAGAGCAAAATCGTGCGGGCTTAGGCCCAAAGCAGACAATACCATACCATCAGGTGAAGTAGGCTGTTACATAAATGATGGATTATGGGCGTACTAGACTGCTTATAAAACTCCGATTGGCATGTCACTTGTCGGTAGAGATTGAGCACAAAACCATTTGGGCTATCAAGAAATTCAATTTTGAGATAAAATTGGCTGGCTCTAACTGGAAGCTCCAATTGAGTGAATTGGAGGAATTACGTAATGATGAGTACGAAAGCGCAAAAATCTATAAGGACAAGACTAAGGCATTTAATGATTGTAATATCCGCACCAAATCACTCTCTCCGGGCTAAAAAGTTTGGCTTTACAACTCTAGGCTTTGCCTATTTTCTGAAAAATTTCATTCTCGATGGGACGGTCCATTTATCATAAATTCTATTACTACCCACGAAACGGTGGAATTAAGGGATCCCAAGGAAGGAACTCTTTTTAAAGTTAACGAGCAAAGGGTCCTTGCGTAGATAGTCAAATGCAAATGGAATACGTGGATGTCGTCGACTTGACGGATCCTATATATTTGGACTTGTGATATGTTTGTACGTCTCACCGTAAATAATAAACTTTGCAAGTCCAAGGACCTATCATGCTTCATATGACCCGTCAAATCCAATGGGAATATATCTAATGTGTTTGAGGTGTGAATTGCATGTTTGTACATATTTTTCAACACTTAGACCAATTCAACCACAAATTTTCCAAGGCAAGACGATGCAGCATAATCCTCATTATGATGCATCGTAAATGTTGGCTCTTTTGGTAATCAAATCCAGAGCATTTTGCACCTTAATGAACAACTTGGGCGATGCATCATAAATTCAATGTCGATGCATCGTAATGATGATGCATCATAAATCCAGGGACGATGCATTGTAATTCTGAGCCCAAAAATTGAGTAAATTTTAAAGCATTTTGTAACTTAGTTCACATCTTTGGCGATGTATCATAATGATGATGCATCATAAAATCCATTAAGATGTATTGTAATGCCCACGTGACTACACATGTAGTCACTTATACATTCAAACCCATCTCGCCCCTCTCATTTCACCCCCCTCTTGTGCGGACAGACTCATCCCCTCTCTCAACTGAACACACCCAAAACCTTTTTCATCACTTTCTTCCCCATCTTCTTGATTCTCCACCATTCTCATCATTGACATTCGTCATTCTATGCTTCTTGAGAATTCTAAATAGCATGTTTTGTGAAGCTTTGAATTTGTGGAATTGGTTGATGCTTGAGGTGGAGTTGGTTGACATTTGGGTTGCATTTTGATTAAGTTGGATTTTGTTGTTAGTTTATTGGGATTCATTAGTTAGTGGGTTGATTGATTGTGGATTTGGGATATTGAGCCATTGACAGCGGGTGGTGCATAACCAAATATTTTGAGTCTTTAGATAGGGACCCTTTTAACAGTGCATGCAAAGTGTTCGAAGAAAGTCCTATGCCAAAATTTTGACCCAAAATGGTCCGAGCAAAGATTCCATCCACTCTGGTTCATGATGTCCCGAGAGGCAACTGGGGGAAACAGAATTTCCACCCCAAGCATATAGTGGATAGGGACATCTTTTTAAAGTATCCACATGTCACATGGTCCATTCGAGCATTGGAGGAGCGCCGTCTTCTTGGGCTCTTTACCCCTGCGTCAAATATTGCTTACCCTTGGCTCGTGTGCGTATTCTATATGAATATGACCTATGATTGTGCCAAGCCAAGTATTCTTAGGACGACCGTGGATGGCACCTCTATTGCACTCATAGTAGAGAACATAACCACACTCATCGGGTGCCCACACGAGGAGCCCGAGGACCTTCATGACATCGAGGATCATTGCCACTTTTGTAAGCTTGATCCAAGACTCACAGTGTTCAACATGTACAATAATCGATTCACAAACCCGAAGAACAATTGGACGAGCAAGTCGTTGTGCCCCATATGCCTGTGGTTCTTTGATACGATTTTTCAGAAGAACACCTCTCCTTTAGGGCACACCACGGAGCGTCATGTCGAGTTTTTGCAGGCATTATGTACCTTCAGCTTAGACTGTTAGTTCTCGATCAGGGTCGTTATTTGGGGCCAAATGCATAAGGTTTGGGAGAAGCTCATTGCCAAAAATAATCCTAAAACTTCTACCATGAAGCTGCCCTTCCCTTACCTGGTTACCGCCATTCTTAGGAAGGCAACATTTTAGTTTAAAGCTTCAGAGATAAATAGTGGTGCCCTTCCCCACTTTACCCTCCAGAGTTGGAGCAAGATAATTTCTCACATGAGTTAGCTGGCTAGAGTAGCTCCAGAGACAGAGAAGGATGAGAATGACTTTGAGGCATCAGAGAATGATGTCATGGACATAGACCTCCTACTACTGATGATGTCACACCAGTGGCAGCCATCTAGTCTGATTCGGATGATGAGGAGCTGGCAGGTATTAGCTGAGCTGACTATAAGTACCTCACCACAGTCTACGAGTGCTTAACCATCAATGTCCAATAGTTTCGTATAGATTTTATGGATCATTGTAGAGTGACCGACGAGAGGCTAGAGACTATGAGTGCTAGCATTCATGCTATTTAGATTGTTAGGCTTGTATTGAGTGTCTTCTTATGGGATCACAGATTCATGGCACTCATGTCGCTTCTACCTCTACTGTACGATCGCCACCACCTCCAACTCTGGATTAGCTTAGGATTTCTTACTTTATTTCCTTTATTTGTATTTTCTGTTATGTTATTTTACGATGTGCCATGTCGGCACCTCTTTTGTTTTTATTTATGCATACCTTTTGTATTCCATAAATTTTGTCTACTGTATTCACACTTTCTGAATTAATGGAATATTTGCATTTTCACTTATGTGTACATGTGTAATTATGTTATTTCTTTTTAGTTGCTTTATTTTTTGAATTCCTCTTTAATGTGTGGCATCTGGTTTGTTGATCTTTACAGGTCTTAGCACTCCACTTTACAGACACGTACCTCGTGTACTCAATTTCCATGCACCGGTTGATGTTTGACTTTTTGAAACCCATCAATCATTCCGGTAACATTGTTTTAACTTTTTCTTATTCTCACACATTGAGAACAATGTTTACTTTAAGTTTGGGGGTAAGGCAAATGCGCATAATTTTTCATTTTTGCATATATTTCAATTACGTATTCATGATAGGTATGATGTCTTGCCATTTAGGGATTGATAGTCCAATGATGTCAAAGATGAATACATCTCGTAATTAGTAACTGTGACATCCTAAAGTACCCAAACTTTGAAATTATGTGTTAGAATAGAATGGTCCACATTTTTGTTCAATTTTTTAATATTTTGCAGTTCTTGCCCTAAATTTGTCCTTAAATGCACAAATGTACACACCCATCTTAATTGTGGGGTATGTGTCGTACGAAAAGTTTTGAAAATGTTCGTTTATTTTTTAATAACTTTGAGAACGATTTCCTCTGATAATGCCTTATGTTATAAGAAAATAAAAATAAAAAACCAATCAAATTGCAATAAGTTTTCTCACCTATTAACCAGGCCTATTGCCTTAGTAAGCATTGACAGTTCGCGTCTAAAAGTGTGCAAAGTTGAGCAATAAAGAAACAAATGGCTCGTTTACGTTCGTAGCCTAGTAAACTCGAGTTATTAAGTCCTTTGGGGTGTTTTTTCACCTAATACCCTAAAATCATTCGATTTGGGAGTCATTGACCTAAAACTTGCTACATAAGTTTGCTAGAAAGCTTAATGGATTTAGGCATTGCACGACCACCTTTAAATAAGCTTTTGTAAATTATTTATGTTTAAATGGCATGCCTTTATGATCTTTTTCAAAAATAAGTTCTTTTGAGGAAGGATGTTGAATTTGTTCTCTGAGCGCGACGTTATGCCACATGTTAAGATGTATGTTTACTTTTCAAAGAGGATTTTAGGGTTAGCACTTTTATTAGTATCGAATTGAGAATTATGTGAGGATTATCATCTAATTCTCATTTTTAAAAGTATTTAAATATAGATGTCCTTGCAATTCCATAATACTTCTTGTATTCATCACCTTGGTGAGAATTTGAATGATCATCTCTTATTAGTTGATGACTAAGCTAGTCAATCACTTTTTCATATTTTTGTGAGTTTAACAAGCATGTTAAACCTAATGAGACTTCACTCATCCACTAGATGTGTTTAGGGGTTTAAAAGGCTTGTTACATTCGCTAAATACAACCGCATTTCCCACGAAAGCGGAGTTAGTATAGTTGTCTTCATTTAAGTCATCCTATATTGCTATGGGACTAGCAATATCTAAGTTTGGGGGTGTGATAAGCGCTTAATGTTGTACATTATCGTGCCCTTACTTACGTATTATAATCCTATAGTTGCATATATTGTATAGTTTTTACATTATTTTCTTTTTTTTAGTGATTTCAGGTTTTATCTCAAAAAGTGCTCAAATCCAATGCAATTAAAATTTCAAGAACGCACTTCGAGATCAAAGTCTACTTGGTTGAATGCCTATAATGAGGATTAGCAAATTGCGTACCAAAGCCGGAGCTGAGTGCAAAAAGAAATCAATTCCAAGCCATGTAGCCAAAGCATTTCGATGCATTGTAAAGTACATTTTGATGCATCGAATGTCAATGCATCGTAAATGAAATTACAATGCATCATAATTTCAACAAAAGACAAACAGCTGGCAAAAGATATTTCAGCCACTCGCCACTTGTCCCCAAACTTCCTCAAGAAGCTTTACACGTGTTTTTCTTGACATTTTGAGCTTGAAATCAGATATGTATGGGATTTTAGTCTCAAAAAAAGGGGGATAGAATATATTTTGTAAGAGAGGAGTTTTAGTATTCTAGCGAGAGAAGTGAAGTTCTAGAGAGGGAAAGCTTCAAAGAGGGCTTTTGTAAGGCCTTGAAGATCAAATTGAGATGGGAATTCCTGTGTCCATGGAGTGCTTCCAACCCACTATGATCAACTAAATCCTTCTTTAGGGTTTGGACAAAACCCTAGTGATGTGGCTAAACTTGGATTATAATTGTAAGCTTATTTTTTCCCCTTTTTCAAAATATAATTTAACCACTCGCAAGAGCACGAATCTTTGTAGATACGGTTCTATATAGAGGGTATCGATCCCACGAGGACTAGTCGTTAATTATCTTAAAGAAAGATTAATTCCACTTTAATCCTAAAAACAAGGTTTTGATTTTTTTTGTTTTAAAAACTATTGCATGAATGTAAAAACAATAAATTTGAAAAGTTAAAAGTTGGGAGAGAGAACTAGGGGTGGTTTCCACCACTAGCCATTCACATGTCCATAAGTGTAGCAAGCTTGGGATTCATAAATTAAATGTCTAATAATGTCATTAGGCTTGTGACCTCAATGACATATCAAAAGATTAATTTGTGTGCAAAACTATCATAATCCATCTTCAACAAGCATAGTTCTTCAACCTAACTAACTACCCTACTCTCTAAGTGAACCTAAATGCATCCAAACTACCTTATCTTGGCATGGTTTATACAAGCAAGCACAACACATTCATTTAAACACCATTACCTAGCCATCATTTGCCCTTCTTGTGGAAGATGCAAATGTTGTGCATTCACAAGATAGATTCTACTCTAAGACAAGAATAAAGCCAACATCAAATGAATATATATAAGAGATGTATAAGTGTACATTGTCACTAGACTAAATAATTAACATTTAAATACAAATCCCAAAATGCTACAAAAATAGACAAGTTTACATGGCTAGGGGTATCAACCACACCCTAGTAGAGAAGTTAGTTGGTCATGTCAGCCTTGCACTCTTCCATTGATGGAGAAAATGAAGCTTCAAGGTCTGGTTCAGCTCCTTCTTCTCCTCTCCTGAATGTCTCTAAGTGTGTATGTATGTATATGAGAGAAAATGGCTTCATTTGTGCTTTATGTGGCTACTTTTCATCCTTAGGGCCCACCATGAATATATATATAGCAATATATATACTAACTATATCACTAATATATCAAAGTGTCTTGTTTAAGTCAGACAATCCCTCCAAGTCGTGCAAAAAGGGGGATTTTGTTGCAAGTGGGAAGAGCAAGTGAGCAAGTGGGCAAATGGGTCTGCAGAATCTCGATCAATCGAAATTGGAATCTCGATTGATCGAGATTTCGATCAATCGAAATCAAGTCTCGATCAATCGAGATCTCGATTTATCAAGATCAACATCTCGATTAATCGAGATGTCTTAGCTTTAATTCTAAATTTTGCTCTTCAACTGCAAATGGCCTCAAACCTTGCTCCTTTTACTACAAAACCTGCAATACATCAAAAACACAAAAATACCATAAATGTACCTCGATAAACGTAATAACGGGACTAACATATGCAATAAAGAGGGTTCAAATACATAATATTGAACACTTATCACACCCCCAAACTTACACATTGCTAGTCCCTTAGCAATGCAATGCTACAAAAATGAATTAAACTATCTTATACAAAAATTGAATCATGCTCAGTCATCAACTAGATAAAGGATGATTCTCCGTTCATTTCACACTTGGCAAATGCAACAAGTATTACAGAACTATGCAGTCATTAGCAAAAATGGACTTTCACAAACTATAAAAAGACTACAGTCCCCACATAATGGCCAGTCCGAACAAACATACCGATTCCAACCACAAAATCCTCTTTGAAAAGTGAACATGCATCCTAACGCGTGGCTTTGTCATATTTGGAGAAAAAATAAGAACAAATCTGTTTTTAAAAGAAAAACTCATTGAAAAAGCTCGACACTGTTGTTCATTACTGCAAAACATATATGAATGCTCATACGCAGGTGACCGTGCAATGCTTAGCTCCTTTTGCTTTCTTGTAAGCCCATGTAGCGGCATTGGGCCAATGACTCCCAAACCAATTGGTTTTAGGGCATTAGATGAAGAAACACCCCTCAGACTTAATAACCGAGCTTACAAGGCGATGAGCTTAAACAAGCCACCCGCTTATTTTTGCTCAACCTTGCACACTTATACGCGAATACTCCATGCTTTGAGGCATAGAGATCCGGTTTATTGAGTGAGAAGGCTTATTGTATAATTTTCTCTTCTTTTTTTTTTACAACAACCGGAAGAACTCATTCTTTAAGTTGTTCAAATGAAAACAGAAATTTACAAAATTCTCCATCAGACTTATACCCCACAATTTAAAATGCATGTGTGCGAATTTGTGCGGGTAAGGACAAATTTAGGGCAAGAACCGTACATAATCATATTGAACAAAAATGTGGACCGTTCTAACCTATTACACAGCTTGCAAAAGTGCGGGTATTTACAATGTTAAAGTTCTTAACTACCTGCTGCATTTACCTCGAACATTTATTCGAATGATCTTCCTTTAAAAGCAAGACATCATAGCAAGCATGCAAAAATTTTAAGAAAAAGAAAGAAAGAAAAAACTACTCTACAATGACAATCAATACAAAGACTGAACATTGCATGCATATGCAAGTGGTATAGCATACCGCAACCCCAAATTTAGACGCAACATTGTCCTCAATGTTTGGACAAGAAGAACAAGGAAAGAAATTACCAGGACTGCAGAACACGACAAAAATGGCATTCCAACATGGGCGGTCATCCTGTAAATGAGAAAAATTTGCACGGAACACCAACTGGATACCACGAGCATTAAATGGAACAAAAAAAAATACATGAAAAGAACATGATAAAAAAACTTATGTACAAACGGACAATGCCAAGATCACTGCACATCCACGGCTCTGAACTGGTGTTTCCCAATTTACTAAGAGGTCTATGCGATAAGATATTGACTATCTAGGCACGCTAACGTATAGCATGCAAAGGGGCTGCCTTTCTTTGTTAACGTCATACTGCGTTGAAGCAATCTCAACAGTATTGGGAATTGAAACCAGGCGATAATAAACGGAAATCATTAACTGAATCGCATATAACAATTAGGCAAGTGGTACTACATACATAGTCAAAGTAGAGAGAGCACTGATATTGGCATAAAGTAAAAATAAAAATAGTAACGAGAACATATGCGATATAAAAAAAATGACAACTGTATTCCATATATGTGAACATGAGTTTCAGTACAAAGTGTACATGCATGTGGAATACACAAAAACTAACATGGCCAACATGGCCTATCAAAAATAAAGAAAGAAAAATAACAGAAAGTAAGGCCGACAATCCGAATAAATAAATCTACTCTAAGGCGGGTGGTGGTGGAGGTGGCTCGGTGGGTGGAGTAGAGGTGGAGGTGGAAGCTCGACTGGCAACCAGGAACTGCAGGTCCTGTCGGAAGGCCTGGAACTCATCTAAAAGTGCCCTCTAACCCTGTGCCAGAGACGTAATATCCGTCCTAATGCCTGCCAGTTGATTCTGCGTCACCTGGACATGCTCCTCAAAACCCTGCTGGAGTCGCTCAACGTCAGCTGCCAAGCAGGAATAGCCTGTAACTAAAATCTCATGCCGCTCTGCGGCAATATCTATATCATCATCCCCCAGCTCCTCATCGAATGCCTCACCCTCTGCGACCGCATCCTCATCCATCTCCACTGGGGCATCCATGTCCACATCCTCTGGTGGATTGCCCTGGTGGTCCTGTCGCTCCAAGTGTCGCCTCACCCTCACCCACTGAGTATGCGTGAAGCGGGAGGGCGGTGCCAGCTGGATGTCAGTATCACTGACCGATATATTGGCACAGCTGAGGAAAGCTGCGACCAGGAAAGGAAAGGGAAGTCGCCAACTCGCCGCCCGCCTCATGTTCTTGTTGACTAGGCCATCCCAGATTTTGAACATCTGCCCCCAGATCAGCGACGGGACAGAAAACCAAGTGCCCGTGTGGAAAGCATATAGGCAACAGAGAAGGTCGCCCCAACTCTCTGCCACGTGCTGTAAAAGACACGCGTTTTTGATGAGAACGGTGTCCAGAAACCATAACACACTCAGGCACATTGATTTGGACGTGCAGTTGTGACTGGGAGTGGTAAACACCCCACCACACATGTCCATCATGATGGAGAACAACGTCATGTCTGCTGGAAACTCGGGCAGGTAGAGCGGTCGACCGTCCTGGTCAACCATGTCCGGAGGCTGCTGGTGAGGAATACCGAGCATCTGTGCTATCCGGTTCGGCGTGATAGTAATCGTCGTGCCGCCTATGACCGTCTCCAATGTGTCAGGCTCGGTGCAGGAATAGGTCATGCGCTCATAGAACACCTGCACCAAGCGCTCGTGGGCCACATCGGTGGGTGGCACACATAATCGGTCGAGCCGACGCCGCCGGAGCTCTGCAACCGCCCACGAGCAGCCGAGACGCATCTCAAACTCCCTCAGCTCAAATCGCTGCTCCGGGTGAAACTTCCAACTCCGGAAGGCTCACCCGGGCACATCTCGAACAGCACCGGGGGCATTCTTCACACGCGCCATCATCCCAGAATAGTCTGCACTTATTCCAAAAATTAAAGTAAATAAAAAGAAAATAAACTGAATCTAAAATAAGAATAAAAATTAAAAAGGAGGTTCTAGTCCATGGTGCCGACATATGCATTCCAAAATACACTTGACTAGACTTGACTAGGTCTACTAGGAAGCAAAAACAACCCATATGAATATGTTTCTCATCTCGCTCTCAATGAAGCAGCGTAAGCGGATGTAACCGAAACAAAAATAATGTCAAATCTCACCTATAGATGCACTCCTACCCCCGAAACCCGCAAGTTTTCACTCTAACCCAACATCATCTGTCTATGCTTATTACGCCAGAAAATTAACAAAAATGGTGGCAAAGCAAACAAAGTAAAGCCATGCATCACTTACCACAAGGTGAAGATGATAATCGGCGCAAGAAGATAAAATCCCACCCGCAGCCGCAAAGAGATGAACGTGCGCGTATACGCGGAGAGCTCGGACTAAGGCAAACGACAGTGGATAGCCGGGAATGATTGGAAAGGGTTGGACGGTGCTCGGGGTTGCTTTGGATCTCTCGGAGAAGAGGAGGAAGTCGGATGGTCTTGGGAAGAAGTGGAGAAATGAGAGGGAGCCTGGTGGTTCGAATAAATAAGCGGCTCACGTGCAGGCATCGTGTCAATCTCGATTGATCGAGATGCATATCTCGATTGATCGAGATGCATATCTCGATCAATCGAGATTTCAATTGATCGAGATCCTTGCTTCGATCAATCAAAATTTTGATTGATCGAGGACCTATCGAATTGCCATCAAAGAAAATCACCTCTCGGGACTTTGATCTTTGCAAAATGTTCCTACACCTCTGCATTCTTTCGATCAATCGAGACCAAAATCTCAATTAATCGAGATCTCAATTGATCGAGATATTTGCTTCGATCAATCGAAATGCTAAAAAACAGTCAGCTTGATTTATACTTCGTGGACGTGGACTTATGGGACTTAGATACAAAATTACTTTGGATTAGAGGGACATCATGGAACCATGATAGCTACCATGGCCGCGCCACCTTACACGTCTATGGCATGACGTTAGAGTCGGTTCACGAGTCAAAATACACGGGATCCATCAAAGTGACGACATCCACGTACTTCGTGGTAACTTGGTCATTCACGCACGATTTTAAGCATTGCCCATTCACTTTGAACAACGATCCGTCTTTCAAGTCCCTCAATTCCACCGCTCCGTGGGGAGCAACGGAATTAACCAAAAATGGACCGTCCTAACGGGAGCAAAGTTTTTCGGGAAACAAATGGAGGCGTGAGTTGTACAACCATACTTTCTGGCCCGGAGAGAATGTTTTGACTCGAATATTGCGATCATGAAAGGCTTTGGACTTTGCTTTATAGATTTTAGCGTTCTCATACGTGTCATGTCGCAATTCTTCCAATTCATTTAATTGAAGCTTTCGATTAGATCCGGCCATTTGCATGTCAAAATTGAAAGTCTTGGTGGCCCACATAGCCTTGTGCTCCAATTCAACTGGAAGATGGCACGCTTTGCCATAAACCAACCGGTAAGGTGACATTCCAATGAGAGTATTCTAAGCAGTTCGGTAAGCCCATAATGCATCATTTAGTCACAATGACCAATCTTTTCGGTCAAGCCGAACTGTTTTCTCAAGGATGTTCTTAATCTCCCTATTGGATACTTCCACTTGGCCACTAGTTTGAGGATGGTATAGGGTGGCTACTTTGTGTGTGACAGAGTATTTGGTAAGCAAGGTTCGAAGGAACCGGTTACAGAAATGTTTACCTCCGTCACTGATGAGGGCTCGAGGTGTACCAAAATGGCTAAAGATATTCGCTTGAATGAAGTTAACCACGACTCGTGGTCATTGGTTTTGGTAGCAACGGCCTCTATCCATTTAGAAACATAGTCCACCGCCACAAGTATGTACTCATGACCAGTAGATGGTGGAAAAGGTCCCATGAAGTCAATGCCCCACACATCCAATATCTCAACAATAAGAATAGGGTTGAGAGGCATCATGTCCTTCTGAGACATTGCGCCAAGGCGCTGACATCGCTCACACGAGCGGCAAAATGAGTATGCAACCCGATGAAGTGTTGGCCAGAAAAACCCATATTGAAGAATTTTTGCTGCGGTTTTCTTAGCACTAAAGTGTCCCCCACAAGCTAGTGTATGACAGAATTTTAGTATGCTTTGGAATTCACTGTTGGGTACACACTTTCGAATTATTTGATCGGGGCAATATTTGAATAATTGAGGATCGTCCCAATAATATGATCGTGATTGGGAGAAAAATCGATCCTTCTCTTGCTTGGTCCAAGAAGACGGTATTTTACCAGTTACCAAGTAGTTGACAATGTCCGCATACCAAGGGATACTCTCTTGAGAAATTACAAAGAGTTGTTCATCTGGGAAGGATTCACAAACTGGAATGGAGTCATGGAGGGATTCAACAAGAATTCTAGAGAGGTGGTCAGCCACCACATTTTCGGTTCCCTTTTTGTCTCTAATCTCAAAATTAAACTCTTGCAGTAAGAGTATCCACCGGATCAATCTAACCTTAGTGTCCTTTATGGCCAAAAGATGCCGGAGGGAAGCATGGTCCGAATAGACAATGACCTTGGAACCTAATAGATAAGCTCGAAATTTGTCCAATGCAAATACTACCGTAAGTAACTCCTTTTCCATTATGGTATAATTGATTTGAGCCTCGGAAAGGGTTTTACTTGCATAGTAGATAACATGTGGTAATTTGTCTACTCGTTACCCTAAGACCATACCCATGGCATAATCGGATGCATCACACATGATCTCAAATGGGAGAGCCCAATTTGGAGGGATGAGAATTGGAGCGGTTGTAAGCATGGTGCGGAGTTTTTCAAAAGTGTTAAGGCATGTTTCATTAAAGGTAAAATAAGACTCTTTTTCAAGAAGGCGACACAAAGGCTGAGAGATCTTGCTAAAGTCTTTGATGAAACGGCAATAAAAGCCCGCATGCCCAAGGAATGACCGAATCTCTCTCACCGTTGATGGTGGAGGAAGTTTGGAAATAAGTTCAACCTTGGCTTTGTCAACCTCAATTCCTCTCTTAGACACAATGTGCCCTAGGACAATGCCCTCTTGAACCATAAAATGGCTCTTTTCCCAACTGGAGGATTAGATTGGTTTCTTGACATCGTGTGAGAACACGGGATAGATTTTGGAGACATGATTCGAATAAAGGTCCAAAAATGGAGAAATCATCCATGAATACTTTCAAGAAATTTTCCACCATATTCGAAAAGATAGACGTCAGACACCGTTGAAAAGTCATCGGTGCATTGCACAACCCAAAGGGCATGCGTCTATAAGCAAATGTGCCGAAAAGATATGTAAAGGTGGTTTTCTCTTGGTCCCTCGGGTCTATAGCAACCTGATTATAGCCGAAATATCCATCTAAGAAGTAATAAAAACTTTGATCGGCTAATCTCTCTAAGATTTGATCAATAAATGGAAGAGGGAAGTGATCTTTCCGAGTTGCTGAATTTAGTTTCTGATAATCTATGCAAACTCTCCATCCCATGGTGGTTCATTGGGGAACTAATTCACCCTTATCATTTGATTGCACCGTAATACCAGACTTGTTAGGAACCACTTGAGTGGGACTAACCCACTTGCTATCTGAGATGGGGTAAATGATTCCCGCATCTAGTAACTTCACCACCTCCTTCATTACAACGTCCTTCATATTTGGATTTAATCGATGTTGTGCCTCTCTTGAGGTCTTTGCATCTTCTTCCAAGTGTATGCGGTGCATACAAATAGAAGGATCTATTCCCTTAAGATCTACCACACTCCATCCTATTACTTCCTTGTGCTCTTTTAACACTTTTAGAAGTTTCATCTCTTGATCATTGGTGAGATTGGAAGCAATAATGACTGAAAGGGTTTCATTAGCGCCCAAGAAGACATACTTGAGTGTAGCCGGTAGAGGCTTGAGCTCAAGTTGTGGTGGGGAAATTCGAGAAGGAGTTTGGGAAGTATTGGACAAAGGAGGCAAAGGTTCTCTCAGAACTTTCCATTTAGGCAAATCCATGACGGTCGTGACATCGAGCATTGAATTAACTTCAAAAATGGATTGCTCAATGTCATAATCATCACAGTTGAAATGACTTAGGCATGCCTCTAGAGGATCCTTAGAAAGAATGGAAGGAAGCGCTTCTTGAACAAGATCTTCCACTACATCAACACAAAAACATTCACTTTCGTCATCGGATGTGTGGTGAGAAGCATTAAAGATGTTCAAACGGACTTTCATATTCCCGAAAGAGATGTCCATTACTCCGGTACGGCAATTGACGCAAGCGTTTGCAATGGCCAAAAATGGATGACCTAGAATGATAGGAATATATCTATTTGGATTTTAGACCGGTTCCGTGTCAAGACTATGAAGTCCACCAGAAAGTAAAATTTGTCCACTTGAATTATCACATCCTCAATGATACCACGTGGTTGCTTCACCGAGCGGTCGACAAGCTGTAACACAACTGTGGTAGGCTTAAGTTACCCCAAACCTAATTGTTGGTAAACTGAGAATGGAAGCAAATTGACACTAGCCCCTAAATCAAGAAGTGTCTTTTCAAAAGCTTGATTTTCGATGGTGCATGAAATGGTTGGAGTACCCAGATCTTTGAATTTATGAGGGGCTTGGTGTTGGAAAATGGAGCTTACTTGCTCAGTTAGGAGGACTTTCTTAGGAACATTGTTCCTAGATTTGTGCTTTTAAGTGCACAAGTCCTTCAAGAATTTAGCATAGGAGGGAATTTTTTGGATTGCATCAAGGAGAGGGAGATTAATCTTTACTTATTTGAAGATCTCCATCATGTCTTGAATTTTCTCTCCTTGCTTCCCAAAGTGAGAAGGTTCCTTCAATCTTTGAGGAAAAGGAACCGAAGGTTCAAAAGAGGTGTCAAGATTTGGAATAGATGGCGACACAACTTCACTTGCCTTTCCTTTTGGATTTTGTGGGACTTTGTTCACATTTGGATTTGAAGGAAACACATTTGGACTTGATTGGGATTCTTTTGGATTTTTGGATTGCTCATTGAATTCCTTTTTTTTTTCCCCAACCTTGGAATTTATGATTTTACCATTCCTTAAGGTGGTGATTGATTGAACTTGCTCCGGAGGAGCATTACAAGATGAAGATGATGGATCCTCAATCACATGAACACCCTTAGGAATTGCCACCAGTTAACTTGGCAACTTACCTTCCTCTCTTCTATTCAAGGTATTAGCTAGTTGCCCGATTTGAGCTTCTAACCTAGCCATAGATTGAGCATTAGCTTCAAGATTAGAGATTGATTGAGAGTGGGTTTGCAACAAGCGAGTATTAGCCTCAAGATTGCTTATCACTCTTTCTTCAAAGCCTTGGCTTCTCAGAGGAGGTGGTAGTTGTTGGTAGTTGGATCTTTGATGGTAAGGTTGAGGATTTGGCCTATATTGAGGCTATTGAGATTGGGAATTAAAGGAATTTTTCCCTTAAAAGGAGGGGCTTGGTTTTTGATATTTCTATGAAAATGCCGGATGATTCTTGTAACCAGGATTGTAGGTATTTGAATATAGATCATTGATCTGTTTAGAGTACAAAGCATTCGCTTGCTCTTGAGCATAATCGGGAGATTGACCGGCAATAGGACAATCTCGCACATAATGTGAAGTGCTATAGCAAAATGAACACCCTTCCTGATTTTGAACAGGTTGGCTTGGAGTAGGCAGCCCATTTTTCATGATTTGGTCCATTTTTCGGGTTAAGGCTTCTACTTGCATGGCAACCTCATCTACCCTTGAAATCTCATGCACTCCTCTACAAGGTTAGGTGGATTTCCCTTTTCTAGTGGAGGAGCGTTGAGCTGAATTATTGCTTAGGATTTAAAAAAGTTTCCATACCTCATCTAGGCTTTTCAAAAGGTATTCACCTCCACAAGCGGAATCTATCATTTACCTATGTTGCTCACTTACCCCATCATAAAAGCTTTGCACTAGCTGCCATTTTGGGACAGCATGGTGCGGACAAGATTTAAGAAGATCTTTTAATCTCTCCCAAGTCTTATGAAATTGTTCTTGATCAATTTGGGTGAATCCAATGATTGCTCGCCAAATATCACTCGTCTTTCCCATTGGGAAGTATTTTTTTAAGAATTCAATTTGCATCTCTACCCAAGAATGGATTGAGTTAGGTTCTAAGGAATTGAACCAACTTCTAGCTTTATCCTTTAGGGAGAATGGAAACATACGAAGCTTTAGATCATCCTCCGTAAAGTGTGGTACCCGGATGGTGGAACACACAGAAAGGAAGTAATCCAAATGTCGGTATGGATCTTTAATTGGGAGACCATGGAAGCTATTAAGAAGATTGATGGTGGAGGACTTTATTTCAAATTGAGTTGCCGCTACATCAGGAAATTGAATACATGAAGGTACTTCAAATGTAGTCGGAAGATAAAAGTCCATAAGCAGTTCTCCTTGAGGAAGAGGAGGTGGAGGTTGTTGTTCATGATTAAAAGGAGGTAGTCCGGGAGGTTGTCTCTCATTTGATTCCATATTTTCAGTCCTAGGCAATATAGGGTCCCTAGAGGTTCCTCTATGTTGTCTAAGTGTTCGTTCAAGTTCAATATTACAAGGAAGCAAAGGAAGTGACAATGACCGTCTACCTAGCATGCATTAACAGTAAAACAACACCTCAATATACAAAATAAACAATAAATAAACAAAATTACTCAAATTCACTAAATTTAGACTTTATACTCACAAAGGGTTCCAACTTTGATCCTTTAAGATGCCCGCTATGTGGTATATCTAAAATCAAGCAATTTAAGAGATAAGAACAAGATATATACAAAAAAGAATGAAAGAATTTCTAGCCTAAGAATTAAACCAGATTTAATCTTTTAATAGCGACAATAAAACCGTAGTCCCCGGCAACGGCACCAAAATTTTGATGTGGCTAAACTTGGATTATAATTGTAAGCTTATTTTTGCCCCTTTTTCAAAATATAATTTAACTACTCGCAAGAGCACGAATCTTTGTAGATATGGTTCTATATAGAGGGTATCGATCCCACGAGGACTAGTCGTTAATTGTCTTAAAGAAAGATTAATTCCATTTTAATCCTAAAAACAAGGTTTTGATTTTTTTTGTTTTAAAAACTATTGCATGAATGTAAAAACAATAAATTTGAAGAGTTAAAATTTGGGAGAGAGAACTAGGGGTGGTTTCCACCACTAGCCATTCACATGTCCATAAGTGTAGCAAGCTTGGGATTCATAAATTAAATGTCTAACAATGTCATTAGGCTTGTGACCTCAATGACATATCAAAAGATTAATTTGTGTGCAAAACTATCATAATCCATCTTCAATAAGCATAGTTCTTCAACCTAACTAACTACCTTACTCTCTAAGTGAATCTAAATGCATCCAAACTACCTTATCTTGGCATGGTTTATACAAGCAAGCACAACACATTCATTTAAACACCATTACCTAGCCATCATTTGCCCTTCTTGTGGAAGATGCAAATGTTGTGCATTCACAAGATAAATTCTATTCTAAGACAAGAATAAAACCAACATCAAATGAATATATACAAGAGATGTATAAGTGTACATTGTCACTAGACTAAATAATCAACATTTAAATACAAATCCTAAAATGCTACAAAAATGGACAAGTTTACATGGCTAGGGGTATCAACCACACCCTAGTAGAGAAGTTAGTTGGTCATAGCAGCCTTGCACTCTTCCATTGATGGAGAAAATGAAGCTTCAAGGTCTGGTTCAGCTCCTTCTTCTCCTCTCCCAAATGTCTCTAAGTGTGTATGTATGTATATGAGAGAAAATGGCTTCATTTGTGCTATATGTGGCTACTTTTCATCCTTGGGGCCCACAATGAATATATATATAGCAATATATATACTAACTATATCACTAATATATCAAAGTGTCTTGTTCAAGTCAGACAATCCCTCCAAGTCATGCACAAAGGGGGATTTTGTTGCAAGTGGGAAGAGCAAGTGGGCAAGTGGGTCTGCAGAATCTCGATCAGTCAAAATTGGAATCTCGATTGATCGAGATTTTGATCAATCGAAATCAAGTCTCGATCAATCGAGATCTCGATTGATTGAGATCAACATCTCGATTGATCAAGATGCCTTAGCTTTAATTCTGAATTTTGCTCTTCAACTGCAAATGGCCTCAAACCTTACTCCTTTTACTACAAAACCTGCAATACATCAAAAACATAAAAATACCATAAACGTACCTAGGTAAACGTAATAACGGGACTAACATATGCAATAAAGAGGGTTCAAATACATGATATTGAACACTTATCACCTAGCCATGTAAATATGTTTCAATTATAATAAATTGGGGATCTTGTTTATATATATGTAAATTTACATTGCCTTGAGCGTTGTATTAAATACAAGTTTATAATTTCTTTGTGATTCACATGTTTCAATTTATCATTCTTGTCTTAGAACTTTAAGTTGTTTCAAATGATTTTTCAACACTTATATTTTCACATGGAATATAAGTGATGACTTTGTACTTATTTTCACTTGAACGTGTCAACTCTTGACTTTCATAGTCCATGCTTAGAGAAGATAATTTTGCTACACTTAGGTAATTAGGTAAATAATTTAATATAGGTAGGTAAATAAATTATGCATATTAAAGATGGACTATTATTGGTTAGGGTTCATGTATCCTCTTGACGATGTCGTTGTAGGTGACACTTGCCAAATGCGTCATTTCTACATTTATGGATACAATGGATATGTTTATAAGACTAATGGTGAAGTCTAAGCTCTAAGCCTTTCTTATTTTATCAAACTCTTTACATTTAGCGTCATTTCCATAATTCAAGTACCTTAAGCAAACAAATAAACATTGTTTGTGAATTGAACCAGAACCAATCTTTAATTATAACAATTAAACCATCGTAATCTCTGTGGGATCTACACCCACTACATAGAGCCCTATCCTTCAAGGATTTGTTCTATTACGAGTGGTAAATACACTTTGATTGTTAAAACAAAAGTAACACATCACCTTTAATGGAATTTTGTATAGATGGTCTTGGTGTTATAGATGGTCTTGATGTTCTAACTTGTTTTGTATTAATGGAAATGCTGGTTGGAGGCTTAATCATATTTAGTTTTATGATGGATGTTATATATAATCATGCACCAGATTTAAGCATAGGACGGTGGTTTCCTGAATCTAAATTTGGAGGCTTGACATTTGTTATTTGTATGCATTTGGTTGGGTAAAATTACAGTAAATCTTCTGTGCTTCCAACCTTTTATTTGTTATTCTAGCTGACATGATATATATATTAGAGTTCATCTACTTACATTGTACACATGAGAAAGAACTCTGTTCTAAGCTGAAACAACTAGAAACAAGCCCACATTTGCACAAGGACAATTCTAAATGTATAACTACTGTATTATTTTATTCATCTTCTCTTCACGTCATTTTGGGTTTGACTTTTGTTTTTCATGTCTTCATGTTTGTTTCAGACTTGTTAATCATTGATTGTATGTTTGTTCATGATTAATGATTTAGTGTAGAAGATAAATATCTCTGTCAAAATGATAAGAGAACTATTTTTTTTATCAGGTAAGTACTCACACACACATTGCTCACGTCGGGGGCTCGAACCCCTACAGTCTTCTTTTAGGATATGGAGGTTATACCATTAGTGAACTATTTGTTGTTTCAGTCAGTAAGTTATCTTTATTATTAGATCAAAGTTTTCATTCTTGTTAAAATAATGATGTAGCCATTGTTGATGTTGAGTTTTTTACTAATTAACTCAACTTATTTGAATGGCATCATTGAAATGAATGGAACAAAACTAGTTATTTTACTTCAATATGTGAGCGATATATATAATATCACTTGACTGAGAAATTGTTACATATGCCTCAGACACTGGACATCACTAATTTAACTGTTTTGCTTCTCAATTATTTTGTTTATATATATATATATATATATATATATATATATATATATATATATATATATTCAACAAGAACTTTTAAGTATCAAGGTAATGCAATCAGTTATGAAAGAAAGGCTGAAATCTATAAGAAGGGAAAAGCAGAGAGCTAGATCAAGCTAGGGAATAGCTTAAACACCCACAACTCAATCCTGAAAGAAAGGGAGAGGTAAAAGGCTGCGATAACAGGCTAAATATATTAATAATATCAAAAAAAATTGTTGAATACAACTTGGAACAACCCTTTTATAAGCCACAAGGGATGTTTTAGCAAATATTCAATCCTAACCCTTCATATAAATATAATCTAAAAGCTAATATTCCTTCCAGTAAAATAAAAGGTCCTAAAATAAAAAAACAACCATTAAATGGTCACATAACTCATTTAATAGGCACATAACTAATTAAATAGAAGCAAAAATGACAAAAATATACAACTAATGCATAGGCAACATTAAAAAAAAATAGATTTAAGACTTAAATAATGACTTAAAACCCATAAAGCAATTAATGCACTCTCAGCCAAGACTTCTTGCGATGTTCAATTATTTGAAGAAATTCCTCTTCCACTTGTTCTGCATCAGTCCCTCCAGGTGAGAGAAAACTCAACCTCAAGTTAGCATTGTCTTCGCTTGAAGAGTCACCTTGATAAGGAATCAAATGATGAACCTTGAAAACGTCGGATGTCTTGATGTGGGTTGGAAGCTTCAACCTATATGCATTATCGTTAATCCTCTCAAGTATTTCACACGATCCAATCTTTCTTGCACTCAGCTTATTATATTCACAAGCTGGATATTGATCTCTAGATAAAATAACCTATACATAATCTCCCACATCAAAGATCACACGCCTTCTACCTTTGTTGACATTGCTCTCCTTGATTTGTTGTCGCACCTTGTTATGAATTTCTTTGATCTGATCCACCAATTCGTCAACTTTAGAACTCACATGGCCTATGATTGAAAGTGGAACCAAATCTAAAAAGCTATTCAGATTCTGCCCATAAATTATCTCAAAAGGACTCATCTTAGTTGTTCAATTTTTGGACCTATTGAAAGCAAATTCTGTATAAGAGAGAACCTAATCCCACTATTTTAAATTATTCCCAATATGGCTTCAAATCTGATTTCCCAAACTTTTGTTGAAAACTTCAATTTGCCCCTCGATTTGAGGATGATAGGCTGAACTGAAGTTCAAATTATACCCCAATTTCTTTCATAATGTCACGCCCCGATTCCCAACTCCCGGTTAAGAACGAGGAAAATGGGGGTGAATGGTGATTATCAAACATCAACACTCCCAATCACAGTAGCACCTTGATATCATGCTCTAATACTATGTTGTCACGCCCTGATTCCTAACTCCCAATTAAAAGCGAGGGAAACGGAGGTGAACGGTGATTATCAAACATCAACACTCCCAACCACAATAGCTCCATGATATCATGCTCTAATACCAAGCTGTCACGCTCCAATTTTTGACTCCCAAAAACCAAGGGTGATTCGGTCCATTAAACCCTAATGAATTTCCTCAACCTCCAACTTAATGTGGAAGCGTATTTACATGTATACATATGTCTACATACGTCCCAACATTAACCCCTAGCTAAGGCCCCATACATGGCCAAACTTGCACCACACCAGTTACTAGTCACCATTTTTGCACAACCGAAATTTTCATTTCGCACAATCGAAATGTGCATTTTGCACAATCGAAGTGCCATCTTCACACAATCGAAATGTTCAATCATGCGAAGTACTATCGAAGTTTTTCAACATTCGAGACTCTTACCACCTCAAAACCCTACAACTTTTTGATTAATCAAACCTCTCATTTCACATAATCGAGCTATTTCGATCGTACGAAAAGGGTATTTCGCACAATTGAAACTTCCTCGGCAGAAATCCTGTATTTTTACAAAAAGGGCATTTTTATGTCAATCCCTCATTCTTCAATACCATACATTTTCTAAAGGATTCTAAACATTCTAAATGGTTCACAACACATATAACATGATCCAAACAAATACATAGATTCTCCAAACGATCATTTCCAAAAATGTAAATTACAAGGTCCAAACCAAATGTTCTCCATTCAAGTTCCAAAAGTCTTACATAAGTCATATACATTCATTTCCTCAAAAGTTTACATATGTCACATGAGCCGATTACATTTGAAATCCAAATACATTAAGACAACTTAAATGTAAATACAACATATCCAAAGAAAACTAGTCAACATGCTACAAGCCAGCATGGACAACTATCTACATCTCAAAAGAAGCTCAATCCTCTCAAGTGTTCTATGCCTCATCCTCCATAGGAGCTATATTGAAAAAAGAATTTGGGGGAGGGGGTGAGCATACAACTACGCCTAGTAGGAATGATCCACCCGACTTTACCTTAACTCAAATAGTCATGCATATGAAGTCACTACATGACTATATGACAAGTATCCATACTTTTCACATTTAAAACATACAAGTTTAGAAATCATGAGTGATGCTTCACATTTCAATATATGACAATTTGTATGAAGTCACGACTCACAAGTAAACTCACACCACATATAACCGAAAATTAATTCAACTAAGAACTTATGATTGTCACAATTCTACAGTAAGGGTTTCTTCGAAACCAAAAACTCTGCTTATGCTCTATGGGTTACTAACCCGACGGAAGCGACATCTGTTTGGCCAAGTTTTGGGTCTTGCACCCTAGGTCTCCGGGCCCTTCTTAATTCTCACGCATGCCCCAAAAACCAAGATTATCACAATTCCCATCAAATGCATAACATGTACCAAGTTAATGCATATCCACCTCAAGCTTGTCACAATGAAGATTACTCATTTCATGTAAAATTACGACCAATGCATTTTAAGGAAAAACTCATTTCATGCATTTTTCTCAACTCATGGAATCAAAACTCACACAAATCCTCAAATTAACACAATACATAACATGTGTTCCTAATACCACCAAGTCATGCATAAAACACAATTTTGATATATATATGTCTATATACATATACGCAAAACCCTAATTTCACAAAATCACAAATATATCTTTTATGTCACAAGTATGTGTGACCTATAGAATCAAAATAAAACAATGATTCATAGCCCAACCTCAAACCTCAAGCTTGGAAGTCAAGTTTTAAAAATTTTAGCCCTTTCTACCTTGCCAAAAATGCCTTTTGTTCGGTTTAAACTAAAGCCCTTGCTAAGTAGAGCAAACCCCTTGCCTTCGGCGTTTTTCAAATCAAAGCCTAGCACCTCCAAAATATAGAGAGAAATGAGAGAGATGAAGTGGGAGAGTTAGAGAGAGAGTTATAAAAATGAAATATCTTAGCCCCTCCCAGATATTTATGTCTCTTTGGGGTGCAAAATGACCAAAACGCCCCCGAGTCACTTAACGTACCCTCCCGACCTCCGTTTTTGATTCAAAAGCGGTTATGGCTCTGAAATTGCTTCCTTAACTCTCCAAATATTTAGTTTGGTCCATAACTAAAAATAATATTTTTTTCAAAAAAAATTCGGGTTCTTGGGTCCATTGGACCACATCTCGGGGCCCCGTTGATCCAAAAGTCAAACTTCTCCAAATATTCTCAAAACTTTTCAAAACCTTAGTACCACTCCCCAAACATGTTTCTCACAATTAAACATGCTAAACATCATTTAAAATACAATTAGGAAAAAAATGATGCTTAAAATGGAATCGGTCAAAATTGGACCCGGTCTCTACACATAAAGTCCTCCAAAAATGGCTGATAAACTTCCTATCGCGATCAGAAGTGATGAATTTTGGCACACCATGTAAACGAATAATTTCTTTGAAGTGCATGTTAGTAATTTGAGAGGCATCCATAGTTTTCTTGCATGGTATGAAATGCACCAATTTAGAAAATATATCAACAACAACTAGGACAGAATCCACACCCCTTTGTGTTCAAGGAAGACCAAGCACAAAATCCATGCTAACATCTATCCATGGAGAAGTCGGAGTAGGTAAAGGCATATATAAACCAGCATTGGTAGCTCCACCTTTTAACACCTTACAAATTTGGCAACAATCAACAAGCCTATTGACATCCCTCTTTAACTTTGGCCAAGAATATTTTGCATCAACCAAGGCATAAGTTGACTCTGCCAAAGTGTCCCTCATTATGCAGCTGAAATAGAATTTTCTCTCTCAAGGAACAATTAGGAATACACAATTTTGTTCCTTTAAAGAGAAAATCAATTTACAAGCAGTAATCAATCCTCTTACCTTCCACTACCTCTTCACGAATCCTGCCAAAGAATGGATCAACAACATACAGATCCTTGAAAATATCAAAACACACAACTTGAACTTGTATAGTAGATAGTAAATGAGACCTTCAACTTAAAGCATCAGCCACTTTATTTTGGACACCTGGCTTATGCTTCAAAGTGGAAGCAAACTACTACAAGTATGCTGCCCATTTGTCATATCGATGGTTCAACGTATGCTGCCCATTTATGTAAAGACCCGTTTATTTTTTACCAGATATTTATTTTATTTTATTTTATTATTATTATTATTATTATTATTTAATGGTGGATGATTGTAGGTGAGAAATGTATAAATATGCATTTATATAATATCGTTGTCAATAAAGGAGATAGTGTGAGAAGTTTGTCTCAAGTCTGGAATATATTGTAAAGGTATTTTCTTTTTGGTCTCCACATTCGGCCAAAAGATGAGGTGATGGATAGTTGGTATGATACATTTTATATATGTGTCTAATGGTGAGAAATAAAATAAGAAAAGTTGTTGACACATCATTGTATACATATAGTGCACATAGAGGTAGAAATTGGAGGAGCATTATTGGGTGGGCAAAGATAAGATAAGGATAGAATAAAAGAAAAAGGAGATAAAATTAGGGTAAATGATGCTCCACTGAAAGGTGAAAAAAAATAGAGAAGGAGAGTTGCAGAGAAGAGAGAAAGAAAGAGAGAGCCAAGAGTTTTTTTTTGGAGAGAAAGCTAGAAAGAGGGGCTAGTTCCGGCACCGGCAGTGGAAGTGACTGGTGAGTTTTGGGTTCTCGACTGTGGTTGTGGTGGTCGGAGGAGGTCACTGCTCCAGAATGGTGGGTCTTTTTCACACACAACCATGGTCGTTGTTAGGCTGTTCTAGTATAGGTTTCACCGCTGTGAGGTCGGCTAGTGGGTTTGTTAATGGTGATTAGGCTGTCCACGGTCGTGGCACTTTGGGGTCTTGGTATTGTGGTGGTGCTTGGTCGAAGTGGCAATTTTTAGGTGTTGCAGAGGTTGTTCCGGCAGTGGGTAGTTGGAGAAGATAGTTGGAGAAGCTCGGTGTTAAATTTTTTGAATTTCACTTTCAATTCTGTGCAACTAAACACACCCTTATCTACATTTAACTTCCAATTTAAAAAATTTAACTCCTAAAATTTTCAATTAAACAACACTTCACAAAATCATGTAAAGAGCATCTAGGAGGATAGCATTGAGTTACTTATTTTGGATATCAATTGAAGTCGATGGATGATGGAGATGGTGCTGCACTGAGAGGTCGCTACTGCGATTATGCAATCAAGAAGATCTCTTAAATTTCAATCTTAGAACAGTAATTATATCCAACAACACCAAACACAATTTAAATTTTTTTTCTTCTAGTTTGTACCAATATATAAATGTGTGTGCATTTATATACACTAGTGTATGTCTGTGTCTACAACACTATCACACACTCACAATCGCGACCGTAAGATAAAGTGATTTTAGATTGTAAATAGCAAAAGATATTTTGTATCACATGATTGATTTTTTAACCACTTTTGATTGTTAGATTGGTTCTTTTGTCTTTATTATACCAAGCTTCTATATAAATGTGTGTGCATTTATATACACTAGTGTATGTCTGTGTCTACAACACTATCACACACTCACAATCGCGACCGTAAGATAAAGTGATTTTAGATTGTAAATAGCAAAAGATATTTTGTATCACATGATTGATTTTTTAACCACTTTTGATTGTTAGATTGGTTCTTTTGTCTTTATTATACCAAGCTTCTATATTATTTAGATATTATTAATTATCAGTCATCTGGTTCAAAATTGTTTGATTGCCTACCATTACCTTGTTCCAACCAAAAGATTTGGAATTTGCCTTTGATTACTTTTCATGAAATTTGATCTTTACGGTTGATGTGCTTTCATAATTCACCATCGGACACATATAGTTCTCGTTCCACATTCATTGGGAATTATGGGGAAAAAAATTAGTTACAATTCCACGTCTCAAGAGAATTCGAACTCCCGACTTCTAGGCAGCGAGGTGAGAGTCCCATTGGTGTTACCTTTTTGCTATTGACTTGATCAAAGACTTTGAAATTGCTCTACACTGTAAGCTCGACTTGTGAGAAACTTTTTCACTACATAGGCAAAAGATTTGGATCTTACCAAAGTCCAAATGGTCAAGCAGTATAAACCCTGACCTTCCAAAAAAGAGGTCTAGAATTCGAGTTTCAATAAAGATAGTGTGCATGCATAGTTCTACCTGTCGAAATAAAGTCCACAAGAGAAAGTAGCAAAGTCGATAAAGAGATCGATATGCATAATCAATTGCTCGAATTAAAGAATTAAGTGACCAACTTGTAGCCGAGTAATTTGAATCTAGATATATAGGGTCCGTTTAGATGAGTGTTTTGATATTGGTTTTTGTTTTAGCAAATAACATAACATGTGTTATGTTATATTACTGTTTTGAATATTAATTGATAACGTGTTTGGTAACATTCTTGTGTTTTATGATTTACAAAAACAGAAAATGCATAACATGTTTGGTAACATCAATGTGTTAAGAAAATTTTGATATCAAAATACTGAAAATACGTTTGGTAGGTCAAACTGTTGTCAAAAAAATTGTGTGTTTTTTGTTTCAAGTCATTTGTTAAAATCTAAAAAATATTGAAATTGGCAAGTCTTGTTAATATTTTTATAACAAATTTGCAAAGCATTGTTATGATATTTTAAAAAAAATGTTTGAGTCATGTTATATTTTTTAAATTTTTGGCAAAGTCTAGTTTAAAATCCAGCATATTTGATTAACTACCATCCTGTTATTGCCATAAATCAATTATGCACTGCACAATTCTAAATATATATTTCAAACAACATCCCAACACCACAAACTTCCAAACAATATTAGATTTTTATTACAATTTGCTCCAAATAGTAGGATTCTAACAATGGTGAATGAAAGAACTTAAAATATATAATTTACAAATAACCCCAAAATAAATAGCTTCAACTCTCTATTGGGATAAGCCTTAAAGATTCAGAAGATTACAATCACAATACATTATTTCCAGCAACATTAATATCATCCTCACGACATTTCCAATTCCATATGTACAAAATAATAATCAACGAATCAGCATTTCTAGCAACATCAACATCATCCTCATAGCATGTCCAGTTCCACATGTACAAAATAATAGTCAACAAATCAGCATTTCTAGAATTACCAGAATAATATGTGCATTGAAGAAAAAATATATAAAGAAAAAAGATGTACCTTTTTTCATGCTTATTTGGTAACACATTCCATCCTCACAGTAGTCATAGACCCAAAATTTTGTCACATGCACAGAAAATAGTAAATCTTAGCATTACCATAATTTTATGAACAATGAGCAATAAAAATCTAATAAATGCAACCTACAAGATGTACATTTTTCATGCTTATTTGTCAACATAATCTATCCTCACATCAAAATCAACCCCACATCATAATCCTTATTGCATCATCACAGTCCATCCTCCATTCAATATCAATCCCAATAAGAAATCCAATAAAACATTGATAATATATTGTTCACCATCTAAGTTTTTACTAATATATTACACACCATCTAAGTTTTTAGTAGTACATTAGCTAGATTTTAGTGGTCATTAGCTAGATTTTATTTATTTTTTAACATAAGAAATTCTATAGTGTTGTATTTCATTTTTATCTAATCTTTTAGTTGACATTCTTAATCAGATCTTCTTAACCATTAGTTTGGAGAAGTAATTAGCTAAGGAAATATGTCTATGTTTACTTAATTTGAAGAATTGTAGTGAGCATTAGAACTTCTTTAAATCTTTGGCATGGAGTTGATGACATAGCACATCAAGTGGCAAAGGGTACCTTAACAATGAATGATGTGTGGAAGTAGGACAGCCTATTTAAAAAAATTGTGTTCTTTAATGGGGTTCATAATAAATAACAGTAAATGATAGATATCCCAAATTCCTAATAGAAAACACCCCCATCCCCATCCCTAGTAGACTAGAGATGATAAGCTCACTAAAAAGGTCAAGGCCAAAAAAAAAACTTAAGTTTTTGACAAATTCTAGGTTTCTATTATTGCAAAAATTAACAAAAAAAAAAGATCAAACACGCAAGCAAAGACACACAAATTTACAAGATTCACCCAATATCTAGGGCTACGTCCTTGGTGTTATAGGGTTTTCACTATGATGAGAAAAAGGAGATACAATTATAGAGAGTTTTGGAGTATTTTGGTAATCAGGCTCCACACTTCCTAACAATCTCCCACTTAGAGATTGATAATATCAATCTACAAACTCCCTCATGCTCATGCCCCAAAGCATAGCAAAACACCGCAGCAACTATCTTCTCTGTCCTTAAGCTCGAACACCAACTGAAACTAAGCACAGCTTCAGTTTCTCAATAGTCATTGCCTTGGTTAACATATCTACTGGATTTTGAATTCCATGGATCTTCTCTAGTGATAACACCTTGTCATCCAAAAGTGAACGAATGAAGTGGTACCTCCACTATATATGCTTCATTCTGGAATGATACTCCGGATTCTTAGCAAGATGAATAACACTCTGACTGTCACTGTATAGAATACTGTTCCCTCACTCCTTACCCAACTCTTCCAAAAACCTCTATAGCCAAACCATCTCCTTACTCGCTTTTGTAACAGTAACATATTCAACTTCTGTGGTCGAGAGAGCCACAATCTTCTGTAACTGAGAGACCCAACTCACTGTCATACAACCCAAAGTATACATATACCTAGTAGTACTCTTCCTATTATCTATATCACCAGCCAAGTCTAAATCAACATAACCTTGCAACGCAATACCCGACCCAGTGAAACATAATGATGTATCTGTGGTACCCTTCAAGTATCTAATGATCCATTTTGCTGCCTCCCAATGTTGTTCGCCTAGATTACTCATGTACCTACTCACAACTCCCACTGCATATGCTATGTTTGGCCTGGTACAAACCATGGCATACATCAAACTGTTGATAGCTGAAGTATGTGAAACATTTTCCATAAGTGCTCGTTCCACTTTTATCTTAGGTGACTGCTCCTTAATTAGTCTAAAATGACTAGCTAATGGGGTGCTCACTGGTTTTGCATCTTGCATGCTGAACCAGTTAAGAACATTTTTAACATATTCTACTTGTGACAACTTTAGAGTACCACCCACTCTGTCCCTGCAAATCCTCATACCAAGAATCTGCTTTGCATCACCCAGATCTTTCATTGCAAAGTGCTCAGACAACTGTCTCTTCATATTAGTAATCTCATCAAGGCTTGAACCTGTAATCAACATATCATCCACATACAAAAGCAAAATAATATAACTGCTGTCAAACCTCTTCACATAACAACAGTGATCTGCCTAGCATCTTTTGTAGCCACTACTACATATGAATCCATCAAATTTCTTGTACCACTATCTCGGGGCCTGCTTCAAACCATACAAGCTCTTTTTCAGTTTGCATACCAAACCCTCCTTACCAGTCACTATGAATCCCTGTGGCTGTCTCATGTAGATGTCCTCCTCTAAATCACCATGAAAGAAAGCAGTCTTCACATCTAACTGCTCAAGATGCAAGTCTTCTGCAGCCACGATTCCTAGTACCAATTTGATTGTAGTCGGCTTCACAACCAGAGAGAAAATCTCAGTGTAGTCAACACCTTCCTTCTGTTGAAATCCCTTCACAACCAATCTGGATGTGTAGTGTTTGCTGCCGTCATGTTCCTTTTTAATCCGGTAAACCCACTTATTATGTAAAGTCTTATTGCCTTTTGGTAGCTCAATTAGTTCCCACGTCTTATTTGACATTAGTGAGTCTATCTCATCCTGCATAGTTGACTCCCATTTGGTTGATTCATCAACCTGCACTGTTTCATCATAACACTCTGGCTCATCACCATCAGACAACAACAAATAATGTAAAGAAGGTGAATATCGTTGTGTAGGTCTAGAGATTCTGGAGGATTGTCTCACCGTAGTCATAGGTGTGCCTTGTTCCACCTGTGTAACTATATTTTTTGAATTATTCTAAACTCTCCTCTGCACATCATCCTCAGTGATTTCCTCCAACTCAACAAACCCATCACTTTCAGCATGAGCATCTGCATCAATAGATTCTACTATTGATCTGTCCTTATACATTACCTTCTCATTGAATATGACATCTCTACTTCTAATAATCTTTCAATTTTGATCATCCCAGAACCGATAACCAAACTCATCAATGCCATTGGTGTGAGATTCCTTTTGTGTATTTGAAAATCAAATTATATTTTACCACTCGCAATAGAACGAATACTTGAAGGATAGGGTTCTAGAAGAAGGTGTCGATCCCACAAAGACTACGTCGGTTTAATAGTTAAAATCAAAGATTGTTTCTTGTTCAACTTACAAACAAATTTTTGGTTATTTATTTAAACTAATTGAAAATATGTAAATGACAATAAAATAAAGGAGTTTGAGAAAATGAGAAAATACTAGGGCTTAGACTTCACCACTAGCCTCATAAATATGTTCATTTCATAATAAACATGGAAATTTATATAAATGTGTACTAATGACGCGTTTGGCAAGTACCACCTACAACAACGTCGCCAAAAGAATACATACAACTTAAAATACTATAATCCATCTGTGATAAGTGTGATTTCCCTACCTACCTACTTACCTAATTACCTAAGTGTAGCAAAATCACCATCTCTAAGCATGGACTATGCAAATCTAGCTATGCATGTTATAGTGAAAACTAGTACAAAACCATCACTTACACTCCTTGTAAAAGTATAAGTGTTTGAAGAGCATGTGCAGCAATCTAAAATTCTAAGACAAGAATGATAAATTAAAATACATGAACATACAAAATTTATAAACTTGTATTAAAAACAAGACACAAGGCTAAGTACAAATACACACACACACACACACATATATATATATATATAAATCCAAATTTATTAAAAATAAAACATATTTACATGGCTAGGGCTTTGTTCAAGCCCTAGAGAAGAGTTTAGTTGATCATTGTGGCAGGAAACAGCTCCATAGACAGAGCCACTCCAAGCTTCATGGTCTGTTGTAAGCTTTGAAAAGCTTTCCAATATTTCTCACTCTTCTTTCTATCAAAAAAAAATTCCAGTAACTTTTTTTTCTCAGTCTCTTCCTTCTCCCTCTTCTTTTCCTATTCTATCTCTCAGCCCTTCTTCTATTTTGTAACTCCTCTTGTCTATCTCCCACTATCTAAATATATAATGTTGTAAAGTTGGAAGATATTTAAAATGCAGAGATATGTATTGATGATAGATAGCTTTTTCTCTTCTTTCTTTGACATTTCGCTATTCCTCTGACGCTTAATTTTCTTTTACTCCACCAGCTATCCTTTTTCTTCTTTTTCATTTGACTCCACCAGCTGACACTCTTTTTCTCCTTATTTTGCTCTTGTTTCCATCTTTCCATCTTTTCCTTCAGCTTTTCTTTTTCTTTTTTCTTTCTCCAACTTTATCCTATCTCTCCACCTCCTGCCTCTAGCCGTCTCTCTCTCCTTCAAATCTCTTTTATTTTCTCTTGTGATCACCTGCTGACATATATATATAAATATAATATAATACAAATAATATAATGATACAAATAATACACATATGTATAAAATATATAACATATATAATACAAAAAATATACACTATACTATAAGATAATATAACATAAATAATATAATGATACATACATATATATATATATATAAAGTGTAATATTATAATATATACATAAATAACATAATATTATATAAATATATATATATGTGTGTGTGTGTGTGTGTGTGTGTGTGTCGGCTGGTGGAGACATGGGTGAGATTGAAAGTTTGCATGTGGGTGGAGACATGGGTGAGATTGAAAGTATGCATGTGGCTTTGCTTTACTAGAGGAATTTATATGGGTTTAGAAATGGGTAGTTAGTGCATGTAGTAATGGGTTTGGACAAGTTGTCTGATAGTGTGTGCAAGAAATATAAAATATATATAACTAACTATATATAATAATATACTAAATAAATATGAAAATATAACAACATAAATAAATATATAATGAATCTTAAAGAAAAACTACAAATATATAAAAATATATATTTAATAATAACAAACAAAAATATTACTATATATACATAATAATATTAACACAAATGATATATATATATATATATATATATATATATATATATATAGGCTGGCTGGCCATGAGCCTTGGTGTGGCAAAGTGGTGGGTTTTGGTGAGGCAAAGTGGGTTTGCTAGAAGAATTGCTTGGTTGGACATTTAGGTTGATGTATTGGGTTGGACTAGATAGTTAATGGTCTTTTGGGATGATTTGATGAAAGTGGGTTTTGGGTTGGATAGTTTAGGATTTGGGCTGGTATAGTGCATGGGCTGTAGGAATGGTTAGTTAGTGCATGTATTATAAAATATATATAAACATACTAAAATTATAACTATATTAATATACATAAAATACTATATCTATACAAAATTATACATATATATAAATAACTACTATATAATATTATATCTAAATAAATACTAAAATATATACATCTATATAAAATATAAAATAAAATAACTTAAAGAAATAAAATAAAATAAAAATTAAATAATACTAATAAATATATATATATATATATATATATACACACACACACACACACAATGCACCATTAGACTGTTGAAATTTTCTGAAGAGACATTATTGAAGATGAAATCATCGGATTTAACTGATTTTACAGGTAACGTCCTGAAAATACCAAAAACAAGAAAATAACATAAAAGCTATAAATTAAATGCAGTTAAAGAATTAACATATGTATTTAAAAGGGCTTGAATATGCAACATTCAACAATTATCAGCCATACCTAATAAAAGTACACTTTTTGGATTTTGGATCAAGCTTGTTTCTAGTATCAAAACTTATGTGCACATACAAAACATAGCCAAACACTTTCAGGTGTGAAATGTTTACTTCTTTTCTGCTCCAAGCGTCCTCTGGTAAGTCTCCATCTAAAGGAACAGAAGATCCCCGATTGATCAAGTATGCTGTAGTGTTAACTGTATCAGCCCAAAACATCTTAGGCAACCCAGCATGTATCCTCATATTCCGAGCACGCTCATTCAAGGTTTTGTTCATCCACTCTGCGACACCATTTTGTTGCGGTGTTCCAAGAACAGTCTTCTCCATTCTGATCCCACTAGTAGCACAGAACTCTTTAAAGCCTCAGTTGTCATACTCACCCCCATTATCAAACCTCAAACACTTTAACTTCAATCCTGTTTCATTCTCCACCATAGCCTTCCACTTTTTGAAAGTGTCAAATACATCAGATTTATTTTTTAGAAAATAAATCCATACCTTTCTTGTTGAATTATCGATGAATGTAACATAATATGATGAGCTGCCAAGAGATGAAATTGGAAAAGTTCCCCACACGTCTGTATAAACCAACTCTAATTTTTCTGTCTTAGGTGTCCTACCAATCTTTGAAAAACTGACCCTTTTTCTATTTATTGAAGATGCAATCCTCGCATAAATCAATTTTCACTTATTTAATTCCCAACAGTTTCCCCTTTGACAGAAGTGTCTTCATCCCCTTCTCACTCATATGACCTAGTCTATGGTGCCACAGGTTTGAATCAACGCCTGAATCAGCAATTGCAACGGCATTCCTGGTGTTTGTTGTCATGTAGAGAGTACCAATTTTGCTTCTATGAGCCACAACCACAGCTCCTTTGGTGATTTTTCACAAACCACCCACGAAGTTTACTACATGCCCTTCATCATCAAGTTGTCCCACAGAAATCAAGTTTCTCTTCAAACTGAGAACATGTCTCACATTCTAAATCTTCCAAATGGTCCCATTAGATTGTTTTATCCGAACATCTCCCGTACCCGCAATATTCAAAGGTTTATCATCAGCTAAATAAACCTTTTCGAAATCACTACTAACATAGTTCTCCATGATTTCACGATATGGAGTAGAGTGAAATGATGCACCCGAGTCAAGAACCCATGACTCAACTAGACTATCCACTCTCAAAATTAGAGCATCAGCAATATTTTATGTGGTTGCATTTATAGATTCTTGCTCCCCTTTGCCATTCTTCCTTGGTGCCCGACAATCTTTCTTTGAATGTCCCTTCTTTTCGCAATTCCAACAATTGCTAGAAAATTTTTTAATACTCGACTTGCCTTTACTTTTGGATTTCGATTTACTACGATCCATGCCTATTCTTTCAGGAGTTCTTCCTCTGCTCTCTGTATTTAGAGCAGATTTAAATGGTTTGCCTATTTCTCTCCTACGAATTTTTTCACTAAGAATCAAGTCCCGAATATCATCAAACTTCAACATCCCTTTTCCAGAAGAACTGCTCGCAACCGTAACAGTACTGTTCTAACTTTCTAGTAAAGAGGATAATAAAATCAACGCCCTAATCTTATCATCAAAATCAATTTCCGTAAAGCTCAACTGAGTAGTAACTGTGTTGAACTTGTTCAGATGATTCGCCACTGACGCACCTTCTAGCATCCTCATATTGAATAAACGCCACATCAAATATACCTTGTTAGACGCAGAGGGTTTCTTATACATATCTGCAAAGGCTGCCATCAAACCTGTCATTGTTTTCTCCTTCGCTATGTTGAAGGCAACGTTGTGAGCCACAGTCAATCGAATAACTCCTAGAGCCTATTGATCAAGAATAGCCCAATTAGCATCTTTCATATCTTCTAGTTTCATTCCTGAAAGAGGCTGATACAGATTTTTTTGATATAGATAGTCTTCAATTTGCATCTTCCAAAACCCAAAATCTGTTTTGTTAAACTTTCCTTCGATCCTGATCTTTCCTTCTTCTGCACCCATCCCTCCCACTCAAACCTGATGCTCTGATACCAGTTATTGCAAAAATTAACAGAAAAGAAGATCAAACACGCAAGCAAAGACACACAGATTTACAAGGTTCACCCATTATCTAGGGCTACGTCTTTAGTGTTGCAGGGTTTTTACTATGATGAGAAAAATGGGATACAATTACAAAGAGTTTAGACTGTATATATAGGCACCTCCTAGGGCTACATAACAAAGTATAAAATTACCAAAATACCCCTCTAAAAATAGAGGGGTATTTTGGTAATCAAGCTCCACACTTCTTAACAATCTTCCACTTGGAGACTGATAATATCAATATACAAACTCCCTCATGCTCATGCTCCAGACCATAGCAAAACACCGCAGCAACTATCTTCTCTGTCCTTAAGCTCGAACACCAACTAAAGCTACGCACAGCTTCAGTTTCTCAATAGTCACTGCCTTGGTTAACATATTTGCTGGATTCTGACTTCCATGGATCTTCTCTAGTGATAACACCTTGTCATCCAAAAGCGAACGAATGAAGTGGTACCTCAACTGTATATGCTTCGTTTTAGAATGATATGCCAGATTCTTAGCAAGATGAATAGCACTCTGACTGTCACTGTATAGAATACTGTTCTGTCACTCCTTACCCAACTCTTTCAAGAACCTTTGTAGCCAAATCATCTCCTTCCTAACACCCATGGCTTAGGACTAGTTCATTTGGCAAAGCTTAGATGAGTAATTTCTAGTCTTTTGCACTTCTAATGAAATTTGAGTTGAGACAAAATGGTTGGATAAAGGAAAAAAGCTACATGTCTCGGTCTATACGAAAGTCATTGGTTTTTTTTTTTTTTTTTTGTGACAAGTAGGAAAATAGTGAGTGGATCTTTTTGCCTGCCATTAACTACTCTAAAATAGTCATGTTAAGAATGATTGAGAATAATGGAGTGGTCCATGATATTAATGGAGGAGGGAATCCAAGCAGATGAAATTGGAGATAAACAATTAGATGAAATTCAAACATACATGTTAAATGAGCTTATCTATTGTATAATGATTGTAGATATATTATGTCGTCAATTAGACAATTATTGTGAGTTCATAAGCATAGAGATCCATTTATGATGTGACAGGCATATAGCCCAATAGGGGCCTCTGCCAGTTTCATCTGTCTTATAATAATTGAATATACATATATATATATATATAGCTGTGTGTGTGTGTGTGTGTGTGTGTATTGCTTTGTATTGTTTTGCCCTATCAATTAGCTCCCTAAGTGGACTCTATAATCAGCCCATGGTATATGTTTCGTCTCCAGATACTACAACAACTACACTAATAAAAGAACCTTCCAATTTACCCAGAAAAAAAATGCGTACCAATTACCAGTACTAACAAGAACGGGTTTCTGACATTGACTCTCAATACATGCATGATTACATTTATATAAAGCATGTAAAGATCATATAAATTTTTAAAAAAATTTGAAAGAGATTTTTTAATCCAAGTGCAAAAGTGACTATACTGAAGCAGCGAAGAAGGAAACTCAACCTACATGAATCATTGCAGTCACCAATTTGATAGGGGAAAGAGAAAAGAAAGAGACAAACCTGAGTTAGGGCTTTTGGCTCACGAATCACCTTTAGATCGCCAGGACAGATCTAGGGCTCAAGAATCGTTCAAAACGAACAGATCTAGGACTCACGAATCGTTCACAAAGAATAAATTTAGGGTTCACGAATCGTTCACAATGAATAGATGTACAGGTCTCACGAATCACCTTCAAATCGCTATAGACAGATTAAGCGAATAAAGAGAGAGAGGAGAGAGAAAGATGGTCCAAAAATGAGGCGCCTGTTTTCATTCGTGGTTTTGTTTGTGTTTCAATTTTGGTTACTCTGTTATCTCCACTACAGTGACTGGTACCAGTTTGGGCCAGCAAAAAACTTAAAACATAACAATATCATGGATCTAGTGATACAAATTTTGGCCCAAATTGATACCATTTTTAGAATTTTGAAATCAAATCATTACTTGCCAAATATGTTTGGACTCAAAATCTGAAAACAAAACACAAAAATAATATCAAAACATGCTATACAAACAGACTCTATAGAGCCATGTTTTTCTTTTCATTTTCCTCATTAATGCATGGTTGGAGGAAGATTGGTACTTGTGTGATGTAATTTAATAAAATGTATTTGGGCAGGTGTTAACATTCAAAAGTGGCAGTCATGTGGCGGCCATTTAAATGCTGACAAAGGTAATTAAAAGGTGGCATGTGTTCTGCAATGTAGAACATTAATAGCCTGCCACTTATATGATGACGTGGACAAGTTAAAGCATGACAAATGGGTAATGGTTGAATTGGCATATGGTCATTACAATTTAAAAAGCTGGATCACATATTAGAATTTTGATTACTAAAACTAAGGATAAAGTTGTTAAAAAAGACGAAAATTACTTTCACGGCCTTGCCACTATGAAAAAAAAAATTTTTTTACTAAGAAGCACGAATACAGACATAAAACATGAATATGACACGTTATAGACACGACAATACAATAAATCTCAAAAAAAATAAGACAAAGATACTGCATTGATACATCAAAAATAATAAAATAATATTTTCGGTAATTTTATCCATAATCATGAATAAAAGTAGTAATTTGGAGTTTACATATTACCTCCGTCCGATAATTCTTGACATATTTGGGGATTCCAACTTTTATGGTGGGACCCACTTTTTAGTGTAATAATGTATGAATTTACATATTAGTCTTTGTTTAAAAGTTAGTACTACCTCCGTCCCATAATTGTTGGCATGTTTAGGGATTCTAACTTTTTATGGTGGGACCCACTTTTTAGTGTAATAATGTATTAGTCCTTGTTTAAAAGTTAGTATTATTATTATATGGTGGGTCCCACTTTTAGGATAGTAGAGTTTGGAAAGGGTAGTTTAGGAATCATATAATCCATTTTAGGAAATGGACATATATTTTGGAACATCCCAAATAGGAATAGTGGACTAAAATTATGGGACGGAGGGAGTATTATTATTATATGGTGGGCCCAACTTTTAAGATAGTAGAGTTTGGAAGGGTAGTTTAGGAATCATATAATCCATTTTAGGAAATGGACATGTATTTTGGGACATTCCAAAAAAGAATAGTGGACTAAAATTATGGGACGGAAGGAGTATTATTTTCTTAAATTTTATATTATCTTTTTAATTAACCCAAATTTTATTTTTTTTAAGAAAATAATTACAAAATCATCCTCCGTCTTAAAAGTGTTATTGTTGTATCTGGATTACAAAATAAATTGAGGACATTTTTAATCATGTCTCATACGTGTCAGAACTATGTTGAAATGTCCGACACTGGCATGCAGCCAAAAGAGTCTTCTGCTTTCTAGCTTAATTAGCTAGGTTGTTAATTGGAGATAGGCTAATTGATGAGCACATTCAAAATGCTTAAATGGATGGTGGAAGGACACATGGCACCATTAATGCATATGGACTCAACTTAGATTGTTACTGCTTTAAAATTGATTATGTTGCATGATTCTTGGCAATTGGTTACTTGGTGCTGAGAGCCTAAAAATAGAAGGGCCGAGAACTTTAGAGAACATCTCCGGATCACCACAAAAACACATTTCAATTGCAATTCCATTATTCTAGCACTTTCATTTGGTGCTGTTTCACGCTTAATTCTAAACATATTGAGCTATTATTTTGTTAAGTGGGTTTGATAACGTATTTTGAATATGATTAAAAACGACAAACGTCACTTGAAATTGCGTAAAATTTTAAGTGAGAGTGACATCACTTATCACTGAATGTTGAACATTAAAAATTCAAAAAAAATACCAAAAAAACAATTATTTTTAATTATTACATAAAATCTTCAGCACAATTCTTAAATTTTTTTGTATTTAATTTTCAGTTTTATCAAACAACACTTTAACTTGTCATTTAATTAATGCAATTTCTATTATCGGTCATTTCAATTCAAGTCTTTTTTGTCTTTAAATTTCAAGGTATACTTTACATTGTCATCTCGATTCTTTTTCCTCATTAAATTGTAATTCTTAAAATTTCTTTTTATTAAGGCATTTTCAAACCTAAAGAGGAGCTCTTATTTCCTCTCCTCAACAATAGTCTGACTTTCACTTTAAAAGGGATAACAAGTTCGACATATTTTCTTGAGCCGATTTCTAGGCTCTGGCATTCTCGCTATCAATTGCATAAATCAATTAACTAATTTATAGTTGTACAACATTCATTCATGCATGTAACTAATTTAAAAGCCTAGCAAGCATAACAAAATTTCTTTAACAAACTAAAATCTTCAACAAACATTGAAAAAATTCAATTCAAACAATGGAAAAAATTGTCTAGCAGAAGTGCAACATCCAAAAAAGAAACAACAACTTGAACCAAAATATTTCTTGTATCAAAAGTCACATCTCTAAACTAACAAATTATTGATGCAACGTTAAAGTTGTTTCATTGTGATTTGAAGGCCGGTCATGAGTTTAAACCTAGAAACAACTTCTTCATGTGAAAGTAAAGTTGCGTACATCTAATCATTTCCAGACTCTGTAATGACTAGAGTCTTGTGTAGTGAAATAGCCCTTTAGAATGAGTCTAAATGTGCAAGTAATCTATAATCAATTATATAATGAAGGAATTTTTTTGCAAATTTTTTTTTACACATTTGGTATATAATGAGGGTGTTTTTTTGTATTTTACTCTTGTAAAAATGTCGTTCAACATGATAGACTAATCAAAACGACAGTGTCTTAATTTAGAGATGGCAACGCAGGGAGTTTGAAACAAGTTTATTAAACTTTACACAACAATTTGAAACAGAGACCAATATGAAACAGAAACGGAATTTGAAACCCTAATGAATGAGATGATTATACACACATAGATAAGGGTATTTGAGAGAGAGGAAAACAAAATAGGGGCATAGTGATTAATTTTTACTATCTAAAGGAGGCAAGGCGGGCATGATACTCATCAATCCACACATGCCCCAAACTCGGATCAGATTTAATTTTATCTTTCCACACATGTCCCCCATCCCACTTAAACTCTTATCATATCCGGACTGGAACCCACCAGCCTGGAGCAAATTGCAAGATGACACAAGTTTATGCATGACTGGATGTCACGTTGGAAATAATCTATTGAGCTAAACATGTCGGTGTGTTCGAATAAATGTGTCGTATTGGTGATAAAAATAATTCATTTAACTAAACGTGTGATATTTGTGTTAAAAATAATTCGTTTAGATAAATGTGTTTTGTTATTTCCGAATTAGATTTTGACTCATTTATTAAACAAGTTACATGTGTCATGTTATGTTAGCCCTGTAATAATCACGTTGTCAGATATTGACCTATATATTAAATGAAGAAAGTGTTAGTTAGGACTTAGGAGGAACATATTTCTTGGGCAAAGTTTTATTTAGTTATTTTTCTCCCTGCAAATAACACATTCACCCATTTTATGAGGGAGACTTGAGCTTCTCAAACTATATATATTATGGCATCAAGAACTATTTTTTAAAAGAGGAGTGCTAGCGGCAGTCGCTTGAGCGAGTGTCCTTATACAGTCGTTCCACTAATTGGTGAAAATTAATCCAACAAATTAAATACTTTTCTACAATAAATGTCCTTCTTTTTCATCAATCAATATAGTCTTCTAGTTCTAAAGTATTTAGTCATCAACAAACAAATAAAATTATAAACATAAAGTATTAAAATATTTTTTTTTATATTGTCCTACTTTTAAATATTTTTAATAATCTATATATTATAATAAGTATAGAGATTATTAAAAATATTTAAAAGTAGGACAATATTAAAAAAATATTAATAAAAATATTTTAATACTTTATGTTTATAATTTTATTTGTATGTTGATGACACCAGTGTAAATACTTTAGAATTGAAAGGTATATTGATTGATGAAAAAGTAGGACATTTATTATAGAAAAATATTTAATTTGTGGGATTGATTTTTACCGATAAGTGAAAGACACTCGGGGCTAGCGGTGCTCTTTTTAAAAATTTAATTATGTACGATAGATAATAACTATTTGTTATTCAAATTTGGTGACAAAAAATAAAAAGGGATACGATGGTGGTTAGATGATGACACGCTAAGATACCTGGAAAATAAATGGCCGAGATCCTCCCAACACAAGATCCAATATGATTGGTTAGCCCTGTCCGTCCTCCAAATTTGATTGGTCCACGTCATCGTGAATGACATGTCCTGATGTCCGTTAATTTTAACTTCGCTTCTAAACCAACGTGCTTACTATAGATACGGACATCATACGCAAATCCCTCTATAAAAGTTCATCTCGTCACTAGCGGCTACACCGAAACCAAGCTCTTCCTTCGTTGAAAGAAAACATTAGTTCGAGAGAGACACTCTTCCTCTAAATCCGTTTGATTCCGTGTTTGTATATATATATATATATATACACACTATCGTCTCCTATATAGAGAGAGAACACTGAAGCCATGGCTGCCTCGTGGAGGAGCAGCGGGTCGCTTTTCGTATTAGCAATCGTCTTCTTCGGTAAAATGCTGCTATTCTTTTTGCTTATAGATCTGATAGATTCGATTTCCGCCCTTATTGTTTCTTCGTTGTTGATTCACAATACTACAGATCTGCCACGATTTGTTAGTTGAAGTTTTATCTGAACTTGTTTATAGATCTGCAGTTCTTGTACAATTTCTTTTTTTTTTCGCTGGATAGTAAGTAGATTACGATGTATTTTAAAAAATTCGGATTAATTTATGAACGATTTAGTTAGTTTGGGAATGAAACTGTTGTTTGAGGTCTTGAAAGAGACAGTGATCTAGTGATTGTGATGGTTCTTTAACAGTAATCGCATTTAATAGAACATTTCTAGTAGATTAGAACCTCGTCATTTAGATCTTGATAAAACTTGAACCAAATTATGCTGATGACATTTTCGTTGTGACTATCACGAATTTGCATTCGGACTAGTTGTATAGTATGCAATGTGATATATACTGCTTCTGGGATTGCTAGTCCTTGGCAACTTGCTAATTTTCACTGCTTGCTTAGAAATTTCATTTAGTGAAATTTCACTGATTGATCTGATAACCCTAAAACTGGCATGTTAGAAGATTCATATATCCTCTATTAGTGTCTTAATTAATATGCCTTTGCTTGCATATTTATTAAAATTTTATCTGTTTTCTGGGTCGGTGTTGCTACTTAATTCTTACCAAATAGGGAGATGACTTGTGATTGAACCTAGTTCTGGATGGAAATGAAGTATAGCTCACATCTTGTCTGCACATAGGTTGCGCCCCTAGTTTTGGAGTGTTATAATGAAATCTTTACTCATCAGAAGAAGTTCTTAATTGGAATAAATTTTGTTCTGTTTTATCATTAATTGAGAAATTTTTTTCTGACAGGATGTCTTTCTGCAATTTCCATTGCAAAAGAGGAGCCCACAAAGTTAGGGACAGTTATTGGGATAGACCTTGGAACAACCTATTCTTGTGTTGGTGTTTACAAAAATGGTCATGTTGAAATCATAGCGAATGACCAAGGAAACCGTATCACCCCATCATGGGTTGCTTTCACCGACGGTGAGAGACTGATTGGTGAGGCTGCAAAGAATCAGGCACCAGTCAATGCTGAAAGGACCATCTTTGATGTCAAGAGACTTATTGGAAGAAAGTAATGCATCTTACTCAGTTTGTTTATGTTGAAATTATTTGCCTTCATGGAGGAGCAATAGTTACTGAAGCTCCTAAAATTATTTGACAGGTTTGAGGACAAGGAAGTTCAGCGGGATATGAAGCTTGTTCCTTTCAAGATTGTGAACAAGGATGGGAAGCCTTATATCCAAGTCAAAATTAAGGATGGAGAGACAAAGGTCTTTAGCCCTGAGGAGATCAGTGCTATGATTCTAACTAAGATGAAGGAGACGGCTGAAGCATTCCTTGGGAAGAAAATCAAGGATGCTGTGGTTACAGTTCCTGGTAAGTATCACAATGAAAACTTGAATATACTCCTTCCACTTTGAGAAAGAAACTGTATTGAAGTTTTGTGTCTGTAATGTTACTTATCCTCCCTGTTAATGTGATTGGCAGCATACTTTAACGATGCTCAGAGGCAAGCTACCAAGGATGCCGGTGTTATTGCCGGGCTGAATGTTGCCAGAATTATTAATGAACCAACTGCTGCAGCCATTGCCTATGGCTTGGACAAGAAAGGTGGTGAAAAGAACATCCTTGTTTTTGACCTTGGTGGTGGGACATTCGATGTCAGTATCTTGACAATTGATAATGGTGTTTTTGAGGTTCTTGCCACCAATGGAGACACTCATCTAGGAGGTAAAGAATTTTGCTTGTTATCATTGTAATTTCAACACCCCCTCTTTTTTCTGTCACTGACACCAACTTTCTGGGAAAGCAAAAAATATAAATATTGTTATGCCTTGAACTAGTAAAAACTACAATGTTTAACATTACGGCATGCAACTATTGCAGCATAACTGAAATGTTCAATTAGACAATGGAGAGTATATTTGTTCCCTTTATATTGTAGCACTGTTTATATGGTGTTTGATTTTCACACAAATGTATTAAAAATGTATAAATATCTAAATATTCAACTTAATATCTGAAACAAAGAATTTAATTAGTTGATTGATACAGAACAATCTGTGTTATGATAAGCTTCAAGATGTGTTGCAATAATGACATAATATTGGTATAAAGTTTCAACTACATATAAAAGTTGGTCATTTGTTGCATTTTCCACATAGGGGAATTCTTAGATTGAACATTTTGAGGAAATCATGCATTTGCCATGATTGTATGCTCTAAGGTTTTTCAAACTGCAGGTGAGGATTTTGACCAGAGGATTATGGAGTATTTTATCAAATTGATTAAGAAAAAGCATGGAAAGGACATCAGCAAGGACAACAGAGCTCTTGGTAAGCTAAGGAGAGAATGTGAGCGTGCCAAGAGAGCCTTGAGCAGCCAGCATCAGGTCCGGGTGGAAATTGAATCTCTTTATGATGGTATGGATTTCTCTGAACCACTGACCCGAGCTCGGTTCGAAGAGTTGAACAATGATCTGTTCAGAAAGACCATGGGACCTGTGAAAAAGGCTATGGAAGATGCTGGATTGGAGAAGCGCCAGATTGATGAGATTGTTCTTGTTGGTGGAAGCACCAGAATTCCGAAGGTTCAACAGCTCCTGAAGGACTACTTTGATGGGAAGGAACCCAACAAGGGTGTGAACCCAGATGAGGCAGTTGCTTTTGGTGCTGCAGTACAGGGAGGCATCTTGAGTGGTGAGGGTGGCGATGAAACCAAAGGTATTATTTTCCAACCAGTTATCTTGTGGATGGTCTTGGTTATTTTATATTAAAGTTGGTTTAACATTTTGCTGGAGAAGAGCAATTGAACACTCTAATGGTTGATGCTTATCGTGTATGTATCCATGATGCAGATATCCTTCTCTTGGATGTGGCTCCACTCACACTTGGGATTGAAACTGTTGGTGGGGTGATGACCAAGTTGATCCCTAGGAACACAGTTATCCCAACCAAGAAATCTCAAGTTTTCACTACTTACCAGGATCAACAGACTACCGTCTCCATTCAGGTATTTTTCATGCATAGCCATATGAGAAAAATTTATTTGTTGCATTGGGATGCTCAGATACAAGTGGGTTGCTGTTGTTTTGATATCAGGTTTTTGAAGGTGAAAGGAGTCTCACAAAGGATTGCAGGCTGCTTGGGAAATTTGATTTGTCTGGAATCCCTCCAGCTCCAAGGTTTACCTTTGTTCATTTTTTTCTTAAAATTGCTTCTGTTGCTCTCTCAAGGATTTGAGGGGATATGTTTTTTTTATTGAACAGGGGAACCCCTCAAATTGAAGTCACATTTGAAGTGGATGCAAACGGTATCTTAAATGTCAAGGCAGAAGACAAGGGCACTGGTAAATCGGAGAAGATTACCATCACCAATGACAAGGGCCGCTTGAGCCAAGAGGAGATTGAACGGATGGTTCGGGAGGCAGAAGAGTTTGCAGAGGAAGACAAGAAGGTAAAGGAGAAGATTGATGCTCGTAACAGCCTGGAGACATATATCTATAACATGAAGAACCAAATCAATGACAAAGACAAGCTTGCTGACAAGCTTGAGTCTGATGAGAAGGATAAGATCGATACCGCTGTGAAAGAGGCCCTTGAGTGGCTGGATGACAACCAGAGTGCCGAGAAAGAGGACTATGAAGATAAGCTTAAAGAGGTGGAAGCTGTTTGTAATCCCATAATTACAGCTGTTTATCAAAGATCAGGTGGGGCTCCGGGTGCAGGATCACAAGGAGAAGATGATGATGATGACTCCCATGATGAACTTTAGGAAATCCAGTCTTCCATTAACCACTGAAGAGAGCATGACATGAGGATTTAGGGTTTAGGCGAGAGGACTCTGCTGTAATTTTGAAGTCGAGGGGAAAGATCTCCCCTGTTGTTGGCCTGTTTTTGTTCAGGTGACGATACTACTTTAAAGGGATGTTTTCTTGCTTTTTTGTGTTTAGAACTTCTCTTTTTAAAATCTCTAGCAGTCTGCTTGTTATTTAAAATCTTTGTGGATTGAATGCTTCTTTCTTTTCAAAAGAAAACTTGGCTGAGGGGTTGGTCAAGTTGCACAATTTTGACAAGGATCAAACAGGTGCAGAACCATTTGAGAACTTTAGATCTCATTAGATGCAGAACCATCAGCCCTGGAAAGAGTATTGATTTCAATAATGTGTTCCTATGTCTATGATAACCCATCAATATTATTTTTGCAATGGATGAAGCGAATGAAACGTTGTAATGGCTTATTTTTGCTGGCTGTTCCTCTCTTTCGGATCGCATCTTTCATTGCAATATTAGGAATATTCGAGTTCCAATCTCTATGCATCTTCAAATTTTGAAGCACCTACCCGATACCTCTAATGATGGGAGGACTTAGTAATGACTTGGGCCTACAAATGAGCTTACCGATTCCCCCTAATGATGGGAGGATCCAATAACAATTTGAACTCAGACTCTACTTGGATGGACGTTTAGCATGACACAGAATCAAGAATTAGGCTTGGTTCTGATGTCAATGGTAACGGATTTGACGCTGACTAATGATCCAAAAATCTAAGCTATTGAGTAGTGTTATCTACTCGTCCATTTATATTCATTCTCTTTTCCATTCAGATCCAATGTGGAACAAGTCCTCTCTAACAGTTGAAAATTTGTTTCATTATTTAGAATCGTTAGATTTGTAATACAATTATTATTAATCCCCCACCCCAACGGACATTTAATAAACAGAATCCCCCACCCCACGAGCATTTAATAAACTTTGGGTGGGAATGGGAGTTAAACAGTTTTGGAAGGGAATGGGAGAGCTCTGCTAAACGAGGATGGGGATGGGGATGGGGTCCCCCGTCTCGTTGCCATCCCTATATGTGACTCTATCCCTATACGTGACTCGAAGCTTTTGCCTCTGAGATCTCCTATGTTGAATCCTACCGAAAGTTTGAAATGGTGACATAGTAACGAAGCCTGAATAGTAAGTTTTTTTATAACATCTTCCTCTTGTACCTTTTCTTTTTATCTGTAATACATTCATCTCTACTTCTTCTCTTCTTGTTTCATTACTGGCTTCTGATAATTTTATACGCTTACATGCTTGTTTTATTTACCTGTTTGTTAGTTGAAGTCTGAGTGACGTTTAAGACGCTGTTAGGTGTTTTATAAAACTGTTAAAAGGTGCTAGAGGTCTTAAGAACTATTAGAAGTAGGGCAGAATATAATGAATTAGAATGCATATGTTCATGGTTAGGAAAGGATACATCGGAATATGATCATTTATTTATATAAAGTCTAGCAAAGAACATGATCTAAACAAGATTAGTTTTAGTATTAATACCTTTATCGATATAGTTTCTACGTGAAATAAAAAATTTTAGAAATATCAAAACTCTACATCTCAGATGATAGGAAGTTCTTTCAATTGCAATAGAAAAAATTGATATCAAAATCGAATTTTTGCAAAATATTTTAGATCTTTCTGAAATGACAGAAAGAAGTCAGCAGTTAGCCAACTTACTTGAAACCCTCAAGCAAGTTAAGAAAGAAAAACTCAAAGACCTGTATCCCGAACAAATAGTTCCAGCTACAAAAAATCTTTATTATGGAACAGAAAAAATTATGATGTTTCATAAAAAAAAATAATGATTTTTTTTAATAAAAATGAATATGATAATATTGTTGACATTTTAGATTACTGGAGAGAATTATATAAAGATCCGCAATTAACAATAACAGAGCAAGATCAGATTCTTCAACAAATAAGAAACACATCTTTACATTATGAAGAACTATTACAACACTTTGAATATCAGGTAAATCTAATATATGATACAGAAGAAGATGAAGATGAAGAATTAGTTAATAAAATAACTAATTGTGACCCGAGAATTGTCCCTAGAGGGGGTGAATAAGGACTTTAAGCAAACAATGAAACTTTTTCGATTTAAAATGTTTTAATAAAAATTAGCTTGGATGAAATTTTGTCAAATGCTTGGTGAACTTATAGATTCAACAAGTAGGATTGCGAATGCTCTATCTATTATGCACTTAAATGATCTAATGGATACAACAAGTGTAAGTGTACATGTAAGTACAACATATCATGCTTGTAGTATGTGGAGATGTTGATTGAGCATTTGTCAAATACATGGTATGCAAATTGATTAGCAAATAAATACTCAAAGAAAATACTCAATCAATCAACAATTTAATCAATTTCACAACTCAACCAATATACTCCAAGCATTCATCCCATCCTCCTCATATGAATTAAAACTTTAAACTTATAGCATTCATATATAAAACATATGGAATTTAAACAAATGAAACGATATCAAATAAATGAGTTTAGGGATAGAGAAATGCAAACCAAGTGACACCATAATTTTTACATGGTTCAGCCCCTCTTGTCTACGTCCATGCCTCAAGAGCACTTCTTGAGGTTTCCACTATAGAGCCTTCCTTAATGGTGGAAAGCAAACCGTACAATTGCCAAGTGAATTACTTGGGCTTCTTTGCTCAATGACAACCTCACTAAAACTTCATTGCCAAGCTCATAACTTGGGTTTCCTTGCTCAATGAAAACCTCACCAAGACTTCTTTGCCAAGCTCATGACTTGGGCTTCTTTACCAAGTGCACCAGTTGGTCTTCTTCTCAAATATGATGAATAAGAGTGTAGCTACAATGAAGAATATCCCTCTATGAATAGATACACAAATGATAGCTCAATAGAGAAATATCTCTCAGTAGATAGATACACAAATTATAACTCACATACCTAGAATTAGCAATAAAATACTCAATTAAAAGCTTTTTACTAGGATTTTGCCACTATGAATGATATGCAAGTGTTTGATTCAATAGTGATGGCTACCAATGGATGAATAATATGAAGATTTAAGCTCTAAGGTAGCATCTACCAATAATATATGATCATGGAGAGTTATGGTAGTTTCTCTTACATGTATAATGCATATACAAGGTGTATTTATAGTCCAAGAATGAATTATAGCCGTTTGGAAAACATTAGGTACAGAAACTAGTTGTTGGAGTTTGAATCTCCAGGTTTCGGTCGACTGATGAATTTATCAGACGACCGAAGACCTTGTGTCGGTCGACTGAAACCTCCCCTGTTTTGCACACTCTACTGGAATGAATACCAACTTCTATTAGTCGATTAATGGATTCCATCAGACGATCGAAAGGCCTCTATCAGTCAATTGATGGGTTCATCAAGCGACCAAAAATTTTCAGGTCAGAATCTGTTCTCAGACTCAGCCAGTTTCTCCTGCACAGTGCATTAATACACTACACACTTAAGTAAATTTCTTATAAACCTTTATATTTCTATTTACTTTAAGTTATTCAATGTAATTAAGCAAAGTACCCCTCATTTGAATTCAATAAAAATAGTTTCAAAATCAAATTCTAAGTGAATCAAAATCTGATTTTTCAGTTTTAGTACAAAACGAATTTTCACATCTTTGACATAAAAATTCATCGTACAATATGAATGACTAAATTAAGTCATTCGGGACTAAGAAAATTCATATGATCGTGATAAATCATGGGGTACAATTACCAGGACGTTTTTATGTCAAGATTGATTAAAAAAATTATATTTACATTTTTGCCCCTAGAATCCAACACTTAGTCAAATTTCTGCGCTAAGCACCCAAAACAGTAACTGTGCATGACACGGCTTTATAGAGTGATTCAATTGAGTTCAAAACCTAAGTCAATCTATCTAAGAATCATAAATGATATTTTCTAGTTCAAGTATAAGTTTTGGAATTTGTTTACTCAAGAATTAAGTTCATTCAAATCTAAACATAAGCTTGAATTAACTCAATCTCAATGAAGGCCTTCAAGATAATTCAATGAAGTTCGTGGCCTAATTCAAAGTGTCCAAGGAACTATGATATGATATGAATGATATGCATTAGTCCTAAGGTCCACTAGGTCAATAGATGAGCTTTCAAAAGAAGTTACTTTATAAATAACTTTACATTAAATCTAGAATCACCTAATACTAGCCTTCCCAAGTCTTTTGATCTTCAAATCTTGAAGCTTTTGAGTTCCTTTATCATGTGGCTTGGATTCACTTTAACTTTGCCATTGATCTTGATTATTAATCTTTGAGTTTCATGATCATGTGGCTTCATATATCTTCTTCTAATTCCTTTTGAAGTCCAATGCTTTTAAAATACTTGAGATAATATGATATCTTGTAAACTGCACACTCAAGTAGACTTATTAAATCTACACTACAATAAGTTGTTATCATCAAGATCACCTAAGTAACATAGGGTTGAAACCTTGAGGTCAACACTAATCATTCTAGAAGTGATACTTCATCTAAAAGTTCAGATAGTGAATCTTCATCTACAGAGTATGATGAAGAAATCGAAGTTAAAAATCCTTCATCCTCAAAAGGAAAATCCTCTAAAAAAAAGAACGATGAACCCATCGATCCAAAGTTCTTTGGCGACTATAACACCACCGAGACATCTAAACATGTCTTTCCAACAAAGACAGATGATGGTCAAACCTCTGACCTATAACCTAGTTTAAGAAGAAAAGACGGCTTACACAAAAACAATGTGGCTCAACACGGTACTTACCTTGATCTTAAAAATATATCATTTATAGATCAAGAACAAACAATAAACGATTGGACACAATCACTGTCCATTCTTATTACCAATTATAAAAACACTTGGAATAAGGAAAGATTCCTAGATTACATAGCTGCAACACTTCAAGGCGATGTGTTAGTCTGGCTTCGTTAGTGGGATAAAACAGAAGAAGGCAAAATCCAAAAAACCAGTCTTATAAGTGATTTCAAAACTTTCGAAGAAATCATTCGAGGTTTTACTAACATAATTAAAGAAAATATGTGTACATTTTTTGGACAAGAAAATTTACAGGATGATGCAAATTATGCATTAACAAAATTAGAATTATGTGACATTTGTCAATTCGACAAATTTGTTGTTTTATATAAGAAATATTATTTTCTTATCGATCCATCCAAGAATCAATATTGGTTGGAACAGTTTTTTCACAAACTCCCAAACCCATGGGATGAGCTTGCTCATAAAGGTTATCCAGACTTTTTAAATTCTTTAAAGACTGGTAATCTTAGTTTTAGAATTAATTGGGTTTGAAGACTTATTATGAATATATGTCTTGAAATTCAAGCAAGAAAGCAAGTAAAAAATCAAATTGATTGTTCTAAATCAGGACAACAATGTTGTGAAATTTTTTTAAAATAAAATTGGAAAGTAGGTTGTAACCCAACCTACACTAAGCCAAAAAAATCTTCTAAAAAACAATTTAGAAAAAAGAAACTTTTCGTTGGCAAAAATGGACTCTTGACAAAACGTTTTCAAAAAAGAAAAAATATATTAGGAAGAAAAAACGTCCTCCTAAAAATGATGAGTCCCAAACATCAAAACACTCTGAGTGTAAATGTTACATTTGCAATGAAGTAGGACATATCTCTCCTAATTGCTCCAACAAGGGTAAAGAAATAAAAAATTGAAGATGAAAATCTAGAAATAATTTTTGGTTATAAAATATCTGACCAAGAAGACATTCTTTATGAAGTTTATAGTGAAGATGAATCTTCATATGAACATTACATTTTTATGATGAACACTTCGCATCATGAAAATTAAAGCACCATAAAACTTGGTGATGTGATTAGTGAAGAAATCTCCTTCAGTGATGAACAATTAGAACACATGGAAAAAATTAAAGTTATCAAAAAAGAAAAAATTTACAAGATCTCTTCTTTCTCAAAACTCAATCCATTCTCTGCTCGAGTATTCGAATAGTTTAGTGGTAATATATCAGCAAAATGCACTGCCAATGGAACAGTTGAACTAGCAATTTTTGACAAACAAAAAAATTACAAGAAAGAAAAAGAAATATCCAGAAGTTCGATATGTTCACATAGGAGTTATTCAAATAAAAATAACATCCTTATATAGACAGGGACAAGACAACCCAATTCTTGTTATGGTTATGGATAAGAGATTCAGTAACCCAATAAAAGTTGTTATTGGAGGAATTCAATCCAATTTAGTTCACCAAGTAGATGGTTTAACATCAAACCAAACTATTTTGTGTCCATCAACAATTCTACAATAGAAAAGGCTATTAGAATTAAAATTCAGTGTCAAAATACTGACTTGAACGAACAAACACAAGATCTCTCAATATGATGGAAAACAATTCATGAATTTACTAAAACAACAAAGACGTCAACTAAACCCCTTGACAAAAGATTAATTGAGATTTTTAAACCTAGACCATATGACTCGGTCATTCAACCCAGGTTAATCAAATCGTTAGACCTTGAACTACCAAAACAAAGGTTGTTTCAAAATATTATTGATAAACCCGATATTAGTAAAACTCCACAAATAGAGATACAAGGTTCAGGAAAAAAATTGTATATTACAAATTCCAATCCTTCTAAAGAAGAAGAACCTGAACCAGGAAGACTTATCAGAAAAAAATCTAGATGGAAAAACGAATTTCCTCAAAATTCTGATTGGCAAAATTTCTCTAGAATAAGTCTCCAAAATTCCAACAAAGGAATAAGTTTTAGAGATCCAAGACCACCCATTATTACTCCACCTAGATTTTACTTAGGTAAAGGAAAAATGTTGATCTATGAGGAACACCAATTTTACCTAGTTCAACAACAAAACATCATATTAATTTCGCATTAATATATCATTTCCAAATAGGAAAAGAAGAAATATTTTTTGCTCCAAAACATGGAACAAGAAAACACACCTATTTAATGGGAATATTTAAATTCCTAGGTTATGAACCATATAACCTCAGTGTTTTAGCAGACACAGGAGCAACAGTATGCTACTGTAGATGAAACGCTTTACCAGAAGAAACTGACAAAAAATGAAGCATCCAGTTCTAGTTACAGGAATAAATGATACTGAAACAATAATTCAGTATAAAGCAAAGAATGTCACTATATGGTTAAAAGAAAAGAAATTTGTTATACCAAAAATATTGTGTTTTCCAAATATGCATGGTAATTTCTTATTAGGAAACAATTTTCTTAATATTTATCTTCCAATGCATATTTATCATAATTCAATTGCATTAACTCTAAAAGAAGAGTTAATTTTTATCCCATTATTAGATAAATATACTTATTTTTGTGATAAAAATTTCAGCCCTGCAAAAAGGAATGAAATACACAGTATTACAAAAAAGTCGTTTACTTTTTAAAATATTCTAACCACAATTTAGTGAAAACCCACTAAGTTTATGGTCTCAAAGCCCTCGATATTGTGCTCTCCAATTAAACAAATTAGATATTATAATTCAAGTAAAACAAATGATATATCTCAGACAAGATATTGAAGAATTTGATAAACAAATCAAAAGTCTTCTCAATATAAGACTAATTGAAAGCACAACTAGTACTCATTCTAGCCCTGCTTTTATTGTAAGAAACCATATTGAGCAAGTGAGGAAACAACCTCGCATGGTTATAAATTATAAATGCCTCAATCAATATTTAAAATTTGATGGCTATTTTATTGCTCAAAAAGACGTCCTTATTAACCAAATAAGAGATGCAAATTTTTTTAGCAAATTTGATTGTAAATCTAACTTTTGGCAAATAAAGTTAACCACAACTTCTAAACCATTAATTGCTTTTAGTACAACAACAGGTGTAAATAAGGCAACACAGAGTAAATAAAGGTAGGCTAAAGGTCCCTTGAAAGAACCATCTATAAAAGGAAAACAGAAAAGAGGAATGGTGCTCGTAGTCAAGAAGTTACCCGTGAGAAGACTCTACACGGTGACATCCTTCCCGCGTATGGGATAATCTCGCGGGGAACATGCACCCGCGTGGTTAACCCATGCGCGGGCAGCCCTTTACCACACAGGGTCAGCCACTCCCAGCGTGGGGACACCTCTCCCCGCATAGGGACATTTCTGCAAAATGATCTTCCAAGGCTAGCAAGGGATTGGCAAGCATACAGATACAAAGGGAGTGATGAGATTGGGGACAATCCTCTTTGACGGGTATATTATGGTTGGTAGCTGGACGGTGTTTTTCGGGACCAACTCTGAGAAGAGCATGTTTCCAAAAAACACCTCTAAACTAACAATCATAGTATGCTCTCAAGGGCTACAAGGAACCATTGATGAATGGGCCATTGTGTTATTTGTCAGCTCACAATCGTAAGTGGTTGTCCTTGTAGCAGGGCCTATGTAGAAGACTATTAATTCCTCTCTTCAATACGGAAAGTAACTTGTCACGACGTTACTTCTAGCATTGAGGAGGGGGAATTAGTATGAGGCTACGGGGTCCCACAGACCATTTTAGGCACAGAGACAGGCTGTGATATGGTATGGGCAATCATGGTGTCATAATGAAGCATATGACGTCATGGTCCCAGGTGGAAAGGTGGGTTAAGTGTGGTATGGAGGATTGAGAGGAAGGCTCGTTGGGCCATGAGCATCTAAAGGCTATGCTAGTATAACTCCACGCGGGCATCATCGTAGATCCCTCGCAGGTATAACCAAGCCCACGAAGGGTACAAGGATCTGGGTTATGGTTACAACCAAGGGTGGTGAAAGAAAAGACACGCGGCCAAGTGCCACGTAGGATGACAGTTGTCATAAGCCCCACGCCCAAGGTTTATAAATACCCGACGGCGTGGTGACATGTGGATCATTCTAGTGCCCCCTCCCTCTCCTAATAACTTTTGCTTTCTCTTTCTCCCATCCAGCACCCAGTATACATTCCCATTGTCGATTCTTAGTTACTTCATTAGCTTAATTCTTCTCAACACTTACAGTTCAGCCCTGTGATAGTCATTCCTTTTAGCAAGAACACTTTCTACCTATTTACAATTGGCGACTTCACTGGGGAGGATTGCCTTTCATATGGCTAGTCAGAAGAATGTTAAGCGAAAAGGAAAGCAAGCTGCATCAACTTCTCAAATACCTGATCAAATTCTAGATCCGACCAATCCTATCAATCCAGTCGTTCTTCAACAACAATGCAAAGTACAAAGAAGGCAGAATCCACCAATAACTGTGACACCTTCCCAACCTCAGTATAATATTCCTCCAATGATGCTCTAAGTACTGGCAAATATCTAAAAGACACAGGTACAAATCCTACAGTTCTTAAAAACTCAACAGCCTACTCCAGGAGCAGATCAATCACCGTCCCCAACCATAGACAATCACCTCAAATAATGGCCCCCTGTGCAGAAGGAGATCTTGTTAGAAAGGAACCTGACAATGATATCCAGCACAATACTACCACCTCGGTCGTAACCATCAAGCAATTACAAGCAATTCTTAATTCTAAAAAAGACACAACTGCTGACATTGAGATCCCACCACCCTATAACCCTGCCATATTATTGATGCCATATTCGGAGGGATATATTCCCCCAAAATTCAAGTTGTTTGACGGGAGGGAAGGAGGTGCGCGGAAACATATCACGCGATTCGTGGACGCATTGAGTGCCTATCAAAATAATGTGCAACTCAAGCTCAGGGAATTCTCAAAATCCCTCACAGGAAAAGTCTACACTTGGTATATAAGTCTAATGCCAGGAATTGTACTAACTTGGGCAGGAATGCTGGCTAAGTTCTATGAAAAGTTCTTCACCATTGAGGAACAAGTCACAATGTTATCTTTAACTCAGCACAAGCAAAGGTTAGGCGAGGAGGTAGTCACATATGTCAAACCTTTCCGCGAGACGTCATTGGAATGTTTCGAGCCCACCTTAGAAGAATAGTTGATAAAAATATGTGTGAATGGAATGTTAAGAGAGTATCTGGTGCATTTGGTCAATTATGATATCCGGACCTTTTCTGCCCTAATGAACAGTGCTAGGCATCTGGGAGAGATCATTCCACCATCGGCCAAGGGAAATGTGCTCTAGTGAAGGGCCACGGTCGCGGCAACTCAGAATCAGTTGAGCAATGATCAAGGAAAGTTCGACGACCGGAACCTACGCCTTTGCTATTCGGCATTAAAGAGGCAGCGCCATTATTAGTTCAATGGATCAAAGATGGGGTCATTACTTTACCCGCGGTAGAAAGACTTCCTAGTAGAGAGGAAAAGGCTAAACCAAACTACTGCCCTTCCACCGATCTGTACAACATTGCTTAACAGATTGCTGGGCATTTAGGGGGATAATATAGAAAAAGATCGCTGAGAAAAGCATAAACTTTGCTGGAAACAATATTGTCAACAATTCGTTCCCTCAGCATGCAGCGACTGTCGGTGTAACTGATCTAATGGCAAAGAAGGGTACCAGGCCACGAATACAGATCCAAATAGTCATATAAATTGCTTCTTCAATGATCTTTCAATTCTAGAACAGATTAAGGAGATTCTAATAAACCAAACCATGGTGGTTCTTGCTGATGCATACAACGAACTGACAAAACAAGATGCGACTAAGGAGGGGGAGATTGTCTTTTCAACAACAGATAAGCAAGTCTTTTTCCCCCACAATCGACCTTTGTATGTACCAGTTATAGTCAATGGTCATAATTTGAAAAGAGCTTTCTCGATAGCGGTACTTCAGTAAATATCATACCATTGGCCACTTTGAAGGTAATACAATTTCCCGAAGCAAAGATCTTGCACCAACCTATAAACATTATAGCTTTCAATAGTGAACAACAAGCTATAATCAGATATGCAACAGTCGATCTGAAAGTAGGGAAGATCAGAGCTCCTACCAAGTTTCACGTAATTAAAGGAGAACCAACTTATTAGCTATTACTAGGCAGACCCTGGATGTATGGGATCGTCTCGTCCTCTTACCATCAGGTTATGAAGGCTAATTGGGGAAATGACACTATGACACTCCGGGCTTCCAAAGATCCTTTTCGTCCCTCAGAAGCCCATTTTTCTAATACAATCTTCTATAATGAATATGGGAATGAGAGAGCCAATGATGAGGTTCAGGCCATTCCACTCCCCAAATGAAAAAATTTACAAGCAAAATCATCTCCTAAAAGGCCTGTAGAAAAAAAAGTGAGTTGGACTAAGGTAAAATGGCAGATGAAAGAATTGTGTATAAGTTATAATAGGGCGCGAGGACATGGCTGCTACCTGAGGCATATGTCCCCAATACTACAAAAGTTCCCATTTCTAACAATGCCAAAGGGCTTCCGAAAGAAGACATAGCAAGTTTTCTCATAGAAGAAGAGCTCGAAGAAATAGACATCAGAGATGGAATCTCCCCGCGACCCACATTAATAAACAAAAAACTTGATCCAGACGTAAAAGCGACCATCATACAGTTGTTAAAGAGTTACCATAATGTATTTGCATGGGCATATGACCAGATGCCCGGGCTCAATCCTAGTTTGGTCGCTCATCAGCTTAATATAAATCCTTTCACAGTGCCTGTCAAGCAGAAACAAAGGGCCTATCATCCAGATTTAGAGATACAAATCAAGGAAGAAATCCAGAAGCTACTCAAGGCAGGATTCAAAAAGCCCACTCAGCATCCCACATGGCTTGCTAATATTGTACCGGTATAAAAGAAGAATGGTTAGATTCGAATATGCGTCGATTATCGGGACCATAACAAAGCTTGCCCGAAAGATGAGTTCCCTCTCCCAAACATTTACACAATGGTGGATGCCATGGCAGGTCACGAGTTATTTTCTTTGATGGACGGATTTAGTGGTTATAATCAAATAAAAATGGCACCCAAAGATGCAGAGAAAACAGCTTTTTGAACACCGCTTAGAAATTTTCACTACACATTCATGCCATCCGGGCTAAAGAATGCATGTGCTACCTACCAACGGGTTATGACGATAATTTTTCATGACATGATCCACCATGAAGTAGAAAATTATGTGGATGATGTAGTAGTGAAGTCCAACAAATGCATTAAGCACATTCGACATTTAGAAAAAGTTTTTTGCCGGTGCCGTGAATATGGCTTAAAAATGAACCCGGTGAAGTATGATTTTGGTGTCCAGCAGGAAAATTTTCTTGGGTGTATGGTTCACAAACAGGTCATCGACTTAGACCTTAGCAAGGCAAAAGTAATTATCGAAGTGGACCCGCCGTGGACAAGAAAGTTGTTAAGGAGTTTCATGGGGAAAGTATCATACTTAAGGCGCTTCATCCCAGCACCAACAGAGGTCACTCACCCTTTAATCCCGCTAATAAAGGATAAGTTTCCTTACGTATGGGGCGCCGAACATCAACTCGCGTTTGAGAAGGTGAAAGGAATTCTGGCATCACCATAGATAATGACGGCTCTAACACTAAGAAAAGGGTTGATCATGTACTTAATGTCTAATGAGAAATCTGTCGATGCTTTGTTGTCCCAGGAGCATGAACAGAAGGAAAAACATGTATACTACATTAGCAGGGTACTCCAAGGACCAGAGGCACGTTATACACTGATAGAAAGACACTGTTTATCCCTGGTCTTCATGACACAAAGTTCAGACACTATTTTCTGGCACATCTGGTAGAATTAATCACAAAGAGCTATCCCATTAGATATTTGTTGTCAAAACCACTGTTATCGGGGAAATTGGCTCGCTGGTTACTGGCCCTATCCGAATATCAGATTGTATGCTCCAATCCTAATGCAGTAAAAAGTTAAGATCTCGCTAATCTGTTGGCCATGTTCCTGCGCGGGGGGGGGGGGGGGGTGGGAATCAGATTCTGATAACATCCTCGATGTTGCAGCTTGCGGCGAAGTTTTTTCAGAAGAAAAATATCTCTGGAAGTTAGAATTCGATGGATCCTCCACTGAAAGAGGAAGTGGCACTGGTTTCATAATGACCAATGAAAGAACAAAAGAAGAAGTTGTAATGTCATACATATTAGATTTCCCTTGCACTAATAATGTCACGCCCCTGAATTCAGACTGCCGGAACTCCCCCGGACCGACTCAAATCCCGAGTGTGAACCCGTTCACTCAACCCCGTTAATGACATTAACCACACTCATTTGATAATATCAAGTTCTGATACCATGTTGTAACACCTCGATTTCCCGACTCTTGGAAAACCTAAGGTGACTAACGTTCGTCGATTCCAATGGACCTCTTTACCCTCAAATACAGCAGAAGCTTAACTTTATTCTTGCACATGGATGTATACAAATCCACCTTAACCAATCCCAATGGGCCCTACATCAAATCATATCACCTTAGTGGGAGTTTTATTTATCCGCACTCTCACGAATCACTCACTTTCAAGACTCAACACTTTGAGTGTTTAGAATCTAAAGCTGATACCTACACCATTGGATATAGAATCCAAAAATAATGAATTTCAAAAAAAGCCACACTCAATTTCGATTTAAAATAAAGAAGTTATGCTTGATTGAAGTTTGGGGCAAATTTTGAAACATACTGTGAACAATGACTTAGATCCATCGAAGTCATGAGTTCAATGCATCGAACCTTCGATGCATCGAAGTGCTGAGTTCGATGCATCGAAGCTTCGATGTATCGAACAAGTAATGAACAAGTATCGTCCAAAAATAGTTCTCAGGACTTTTACATTCCAAAATCCTGCAGGTTTTTTGATGTATCGAACTAGGAACTTCGTTATATCGAAGCTTCTATACATCGAACTGCCCAAAAGCTGAAACTTTGCAAATGACCATTTTTGACCTTCTAGACCATTTTTACCAACATAATTCATTCCAACAACCTCCAAAACATATAAGACAGGAGTTTACATCATTCACAAGTCCTAAATCATGCTTATAATCAAATCATACACCAATATGAGTCATTATCGCTTATAGACACATTTTATTCAAAAATGAAATTATCCAACAACTATTTAGTCCATCAAATGAAACTAAATACTCTCAACAAACAAAACATAACAAGTCCATAGTCTTTTTCATAGATAACAAGCTTATAATCCAAGCATACCATAAAGTTACATTTGTCCAAAATATAACTACAACATCAAAATGAAGTCTCATGCCACAAGCCGGCATGGATAGCCACAACATATACAATATCAAAAGATAGCAAATACTACTAGAGTTCCACTTGGACACTCAAGTCTCATCTGTCATCGGTGCCTAATCTATAAAAGAGTTTAGAATAAAGGGGTGAGCACCACTACGGCTCAGTAGAGATACCCCAACCCACCTAAGTGCCGACCTGACACGACTTACATGAATGCATATCACTACATTACATGTATCATTCAACATATATCATATTCGTTCACCACAATGCATCTATATATATGAATGCATTAAACACATAGCATGCTTCATAATTTAAAATGAAAGCATTAACTATACACGTGTCTCTCTCTCGGACTTAACCCACTAACATGATTCTTGAGCAGCCATGTGACCGAAACACTTCCCACATAATTTTGGAATATATCACTGAGAACATTGGTCCTACCAGGTGATGAGACCATTTCAGAATGTACCACCAAGAACATCGGTCCTACCAGGTGACGGGATAATTTCGAAATGCACCACTGAGAACATCGGTCTTACCAAGTGATAAGGTAATTTCAAAATGCACCACTGAGAGCATCGGTCCTACCAAGTGATGAGATAATTTCATAATACACCACCAAGAACATCGGTTCTATTAAGTGATGAGATAATTTTGGAATGCACCACTGAGAACATCGATCCTACCAAGTGATGAGATATTTTCGGAATGCACCACTAAGAACTTCAATCCTACCAAGTGATAAGACCTTTTCAATATTTTCACCGAGAACTCCTACCTCCAAGGTGATTAGACCACTTTCCCCCGTTTCCTCACAACGGACACATACATGCATTTCGAACATATATAGATCAAACATTTAAAATTTATGCTTCACAATACATATACTAGTTATAAAGGAACATAGCATGCATTTCATATTTATCAATCCACACATATAATCATCTGTATGTGAAAACCCTAATATAAGTTACATGTGCTCACAAAATCCATATAAGCACATATTTGTCATGTTTCACCAATGCATATATTTTCTATATAAAGAAGGCATTCATTTAACTCATACAATATCACATAACACAAATATGGTCATTTAACACATTTTCACAAAAGTATACCAAACCCTAGCATATAAGTGTACATGCTCATTTTCTCTCACCCATTCACTCCTCACATCATGCATACCACATATACAAACTAATTGCATTTAAGAAACACCCCTCTTACCATTCTAAATCATGCAATACACAACCATAGCTCTCACCGTTTCACCCAAAATCCTAGAATCGATAAGTAAATGAGAAAGAGAACCCCTATCTCAAAAATGAAGGCCTTCCAAGCACTTCTCAAAATTCCAGCAATGTCAACCTTGCCGATCCACGAAGATGTTCTGTTCAAACTGAAGCCCTAGTCGTCCCCTACGTATCTCCCTCCTTTAGGGAGCCTTGAATCCAAGCCGAACGGGTCCAAAATGTAGAGAGAATGGATAGCTATGAAGATGGATTCTTTTAGAGAGAGAAGGAATCATGAGCTATGAAATATCTCTGCAGGTTTGACCTCTTTAAATCTCTAAAGCCTCAAAAAGACTAAAATGCCCCTCAGCCACTTAACGTACCTTCCCGGACTCCGTTTTCAATTTTGAAAACTCCTACGGTCTCGAAATCACTTTCTCTACTCTCTAAACATTTCATCCAAGTCATTCCCAAAAATAAGTATTTTCAAAAAAATTTCGGATTCCCGGGCCACTTAAGTCACATCCCGGACCCCGATTTGACCAAAAAGTCAAACTTCTCCAAATCTTTCAAAAACTTGCCAAAACCCTTAAAACACCCTCCAAACATGTGTCCTACTCTCAAAACATCCATGGCATCATTCGAAACGTGTTTATAGCGAAAATGATGAAAAATTGATAAATCGGCCAAAATTGGTCACGGTCTCTACAAGTAATATGGCAGAATATGAGGCTTTGATCCTAGGTCTGTTCGCGAGTCTGGCAATAGGAGTACAAAGGATGGTGGTCTACGACGATCCTAATATGATAATCAAGCAAATCAGGAGAGAATATGCAGTGAAGGAACCACGCTTAGCCATATATCGGGTCGTTAAACAAAGCATGACGAAGAATTTTCACAACATAAAATTCGAACACAACCCCCGGGCTGGAAACTGGAGGCCAGATGCATTGGCCACCTTAGGGTCTCAAATAGAACTAAGAGAAAACATGACAATAATTAACCTTCTTTAGGAGAGCCAACCCGCGGTGATATTTGATAATCAGACAAAGGATGAAGAAAGTGATTGGCGAAAGACAATCATAGAAAAGCTCAAACAACCAACTGGGGTCAGGGATGTAGTAATGGAAAAGCAGTATCGGCTAGTAGCGAAAAAACTCTACTACCGTGGACCGGAGGGGGTATTGTCAAGATGTCTCGGACTAAAAGAGGCTGAAAGAATACTTGCAGAGGTACACGAGTCTTCCTGTGAATCAACAGATATCATCCTATACCGAAGATTACAAAGACAAGGGTACTTTTATCCAACAATGAAAGAGGAGGCAATAAAGATGCAAGGGACATGCCCGAGTGATAGGCGTTGAATGTTACGCATTCTACCCTCTTAACTTATGTATTTTATTCTCTTAGTGATAGATTATTTTGTGAATTTACTTTGTTTTAGTGTTTTCTGTATTTTCAGGGCCTTAATGATTATTTCAGTTAAAACCAAGCTTTTTGGGCTTTTATAGAAGACATCCAAGATGGTGAGATGAAGCTTACATCAAGGAGATTCACTCAACCATTTATTTCAACTCAAATCAGCCCAAGGAAGAGGTCCAAGATAATTACAGCTGCTTAAGAAGGTTTCGGGCCTGAAGCCCAAATCTGCGTATAATACAGTCTTAATCCCGTTTTGGAAAACGGACCAGAAGTCTTATTTCGGAGCCTCAAATCGACATTATTTTTGCGTGGGGTTGAACGAAATTTGATTCTGCACACTTTTGTATTTCACGAAAATTCCGTGAATCGGACTTCTAGTGGGTCAAAAGTTGGGCCAAAGTCAACAGGAAAAACCCACCTGATTAGTACTGCGGGAAACCCTAATTTATTCCTAATTGGATTAGGACTTTGGTGTATTCTCTTGGGGGAATAAATTAAAGACTTGGAGGCTGAATTGAGAGAGCTTACAGAGAGATTAGACAGAGAGAACAGAGCTTGGAGAGTCTGAGAGGGCTGAGAAGAGAACAAAAACATATTGCAGAGCCATTGGAGAACAAAGTCATACGCGTAATTCAGAAAGATGATGTCTTCTTCCTCAACAGTTGCAGCTTCTTCTTCTACCATGAGCGGCTAGTTCATCCACTAGGGTTTTGATGTAGCCCTAGCAAAGCATCAATGGTTTGATTGTTTTAATTATTGGGGACCTTTATATACATGCATAGATTGTGTAATTCAGAGGATTCTTATTATAGAATTGAGCAATAAAAGTCTTGTAAATTCAGTTTCAATGATTTCTTATCTTGTCTTAGATATTTAGTTGTTGTTATTGAACTCAATCTCTCTTATTTTCTGTGATCATGAGAGAGATTATTACACAATGGTAATCACTGAATATATTGTTAAGAGCTTTGATGGATTATGCCTAGAGAAGATGAACCATACTGCACCCTAGATTAGAGTAGTTAGGCAGATGGCCCATGCCAATCGAAGATAGTCCATGGCTTAGCCTTAATCATATGTTATCTTCTTGACGGATGAAGGTGAGCTTGTAGCCACCGACACCACTTATGCATGATGTAATTCCCCTATAATTGATTCAATTGACCATTGATTGTGGAGTTAGTGGTGAAGTCAAACACCCTAGATTTCTCTCATATTATCTTCATTATCTTGTTTACTTTGATTTATTTTATTTTATCTTTTTAATTAGTTTAAAAATTAGAATTCTTTTCTTATAAATTTAATTAGAATTAATTCCGTATTCCAACTCATCAAACCATAATCCCTGAGGTACGATACCCCTTCCTTTCGATAGCCCTATTCTACAAGGAATTCGTTCTATTGCGAAGTGTGATAATTTTTAATTGATATACTTTTTGAGTCACACTCACACACGAATCACCGGGCTGTTGTTGTCTTACTGTGTATATCGAAGCAAGTTTTGCCGTGATATCATACTGGAGAGACCAATATGTGAAATTCCTACAAAAATAAATTCTACCTAGAGACAGAAAGGAAGCTTTTCATTTACAGAGAAAAACCAAGAGGTCATTTGATTGAAAATCATAATCTGTATAACCAACTGGAACTAGCTCATCACCTCTATAAAGAAGCATATAATCCTTAGTCATTCTCAAATATTTGAGAATATTCTTAACCCTAGTCTAATGATCTCGACCAGGGTTAGACCGGAACCTACTGATAACTCCCACTACATAGTATATGTTTGGTCTTATACATAACATATGTGTACATGAGACTACCTACTGTCGAAACATATGATACATGTCTCATCTCTTATTCCTCTTCAGGCATCTTGGAACACTGAGCCTTAGAAAGAGATACTCCATGCCTGAAAGGTAAGAAACCTTTCTTGGAGTTTTGCATAGCTGATCATCAATATATGCCGTTTGGGATAAGTTGATCATCCTTTTCTTCTTATTACGCATAGGCTTAATCCTAGGGATACAACTGGCTTCTCCCAAGTCTTTCATGTCAAAATGGCTAGACAACCAAATTTTCACTGATGATAATGCCCCTACATCATTTCCAATGAATAGAATATCATCCACATACAGAATAAGAAAGATCACAATGTTATCCTGTACTTTCTTATACACACAAGGCTCATCAATATTTTGATCAAAATCAAATGCCTTGATTGCCTGATCAAAATGTATATTCCAACTCCTAGATGCTTGCTTGAGTCTATAAATGGATCTCCGTAACTTGCACACTAGGTGCTCCTGACCTTTCACCACAAACTCATCTAGTTATTTCATATAGATGTCTTCTTCTAGATGGCCATTCAAAAATGTCGTCTTCATATCCATCTACCATATCTCATAATTATAATGAGCACTTGTGGCTAAAATAGTCCAAATAGACTTTAACATGGCTACCGGTGAAAATGTTTACTCATAGTTAATCCCTTCACGTTGATTGAAGCCTTTGGCTACCAGCCTTGCCTTATATGTCTCAACATTTTCGTCTATTCCTTTTTTCCTTTTGTAGATCCACTTGCATCCGATGGGTTTTATCCTAGCAGGTGGTTCTACGTGATCCCAAACTTGATTGGAATACATAGATTCCAATTCTGATTTCATAGTAACCTGCCAGTTTCCTACATCCTTATCATTGATGAACTCTTCATAGTTCACGAGGTCCAACTTATGTTTATCCAAAATAAGCTCCTAAGATTCTCCAAAAATATGTATATGTCAGGTTGTTGTGAGATTCTCCCACTACGACGGGGCATAGGTGTACTAGAAGATGAATGTGTACTAGTGATAGCTTCTTGTGCTCCATCTGTCTTATTGTCTATGATTGGTTCATCTACCACCGGTTCTTTAAAAGAATCTGACATCTCATCTAAGATAACTTTACTTTTGAGTCTGTGGTTCATTATATAATTTTACTCCAAGAATACAACACTGGTTTTAACAAATACTTTCATATCCTCAGGATCATAGAATAAACCACCCTTGGTTTCATTTGGATAGCATACAAACAAACACACTCCTGATCTTGCTTTAACTTAGTCACCTGTCCTATCCACATATGTGCAGGACAACCCCAAATATAAAACTGCATCATATTAGGTCTACACCATATCTATAGCTTATAAGGAGTATTAGGGACTGACTTAGATGGAATATGATTTAGCGTGTTGACCTAAAGGTTTTAACTAAAGGGCAATCTTATAATTTTGATTATAACAAACCATTAATGATGTTAGGTACTAACATTTACATTGAGTGATTGCTTAGAACAATGATCTATTCAAGATAACATTTACAATGAGAATAAACCATTGAAGATGATATGATCAAAAGAACTCATCCCAATGAAAAGAAGCTGGCACATCAAGCTTGAAGAATCATGCTAATCAAAGAAGATTTGGGGTAGTTAGGAAATGGTGAGAGCTTAGGTAATTTTGTAAAATTTTATTTGAATATCTTGCTTGAAGCTCAATTTCTCAAAACAAGTTTTTAAGACCATGTGCATATCATTCTTACATTCCATATTGGTCATTAGCCTATTGAGAATAAGACTTGATCACATTAAATCACATCTTTGAAGTCCTTGATGGTTTAGGCTTTGTTTGGATGTCAAAACTTTGTTCTTTTAATGTTGAACATGTATTAGTCGACTTATACATTTCTATCAGTCGACTAATATAGACTATGAGTTTTTGGCATTTCTGGAGGGACAGATCAGTCGACTTATGAAAATGCATCAGTCGACTTACACCTTGAAATAATTTTTTTAGAAAGTTTCCCTCAGTCGACTAACTATCGTCTAACCTGGACAGAACATTTTAGCCATTTCCAGAGGGGCAAATTGGTCGACTTATAGAATTTCATCAGTCGACTTATATTGGTTCAAAACTTATTTTTGTCTTGAAAAGTTGTATCAGTCGACTACTCCTAAATGACCAGTCGACTCATCAGTCGACTAACCTTACGGGAACAGATCTGAACGGCTAGTTGACTACATTTAATGTTGCTCAACCACCTCCAACAACCATATTTTTGAAATAGACATTATAAAAGAGTCTTGATCTGTTTTTATGAGGTAGATACAAAGTATTCACTTCTTGATCATCATTTACTCATCTCATTCTCTTGAAACAAAGATTTGAGTTTCAAACTTGAGATTCATTTATTGCTATAGTTGTGAGCTAAAACTTGAGCATTTATCTTTGAGAGATATCATTTATTGTACTCCAATCTTCCTCTCATTTATTGTAAAGGGTTGGTTTAAACCCTAGAAGACTAGGTGAAGGACTTCACTTAGTAAGAGAAGGAAGAAGTTTGTAAGCTTCATTGTAAAAGTTTGCTCTCCACTCGAAAGGAGAAGCCTTAGTGGATTTGAAAAAATCTCAAGAGGGATCTTGAGTCGTGGAGTAGGAGATTCCGAACTACGCTACATATTGCGTCACTTGTGTTTGATTCTCTCTAACTCTCTCTCTTAATTTTTTTGCATCCATTTCATTTTTGTTATTTCACTATTGCTTTTATTTAAATTTTTTCTTTCAATTTAAATTAGCGAAAAATTGTCATAGTTTGCCATTGACCTTATTCACCTCCCCCTTTAGGGTCAAAACTTGGGTAACAATTGGTATCAGAGCTTGGACTTTTGAATAGGACTTGATCGTCTTAGAGTTTGATCATGGCAAATCTGCAAGGACTATCTCATGTAGAAGGTCAATCCAACAATAGGCCACCTTGGTTTGATTGAACTGACTATAGCTATTGGAAACCTAGAATGATATGGTTTCTTCAATTTATTGACTACTAAGTTTGGGAAGTGGTTCGTGACGGACCCTCAATTCCCATGAAAATCGTAGAAGGTCTAAGAGTTTCAAAAGACTTCCATGAATATAATGACAATGATCGAAAACTTGTTCAAGTCAATGCCAAAGCCATTACAAATTTGTATTGTGCTTTAAGCAAATCCGAATTCAATAGAATTTTGGCTTGTAAGTCCTCCAAAGAGATTTGGGACAAACTTTAAGTGACCTATGAAGGCACTAAGTAAGTTAGAGCCACCAAAGTGAGCATGTTAATTCGTGAGTATGAGCTCTTTAAGATGGAACCCAATGAAACCATTGGTGAGATGTTTACTCGATTCACTAACATTATTAATAGTTTATCTCATCTTGGTAGGAATTACTCTACTTCCAACAATGTGGAGAAAATTCTTTGGTGCCTACCCACAAGTTGGGATGCTAAGGCTACCGCTATCTCAGAAGCAAAAGATCTCAATACATTGAGTCTTGAAGACCTCATGGGATCTCTCATGACTCATGAAATCAAGATGAAAAACCGTCAAGGAAAGCTTGAGCAAAAGAAGAGCATGTCTCTAAAGACTTCAATTCAAGAGGTCAATGAGAAAGATGTTAGCGATGATGAAGATGAACTTGCTCTCATCTCTAACAAGTTCAAAAATTTTATGAGGAAAGAACATCTCTTCAAGAAGAGACCTTTCAAGAGAAATGAATCCAAAGGTGAGTCAAGCAAAAAGGAACTACTTACTTGCTTTTATTGTGGAAAGTTGGGACATTTCAAAGTCGATTGCCCCAAGTACAAAAGAGATAAAGAAAATAAGCAAAAGAAAAAGGCAATGAAGGCAACATGGGATGATTCCGACTCAAGCAACTCAGATTATGATAATGACGAATTTGCTAACCTTTGCCTTATGGCAATCGAGGATGAGGTAGATTCTAATCTTGAGCTTTCAATTGTGTCTTCCTTTTCTTATAATGAATTGCAAGACACCTTTGAAGACTTGCATAAAGAACTTGAAAAGGTGATTTTGAAAAACTCATCTCTTGAACAAAAAAATCTCATATCTTTCACTTGGACTTTCTAAAGTTCAAAATGAAAATGTTTTATTGAAAAAGGAGAAAGATTCTTCTTCACTTGAGCTTTCTAAAGTTCAAATGGAAAATGATTCTTTCAAGAAAGAAAGAGATATCTCTTCAAGAGAAACCTCCTCAATTGACCTTCAAATTGAAAATAAAAAGTTGAAGAAAGTTGTTGAAGATCAAATTGAGATTCTTACAAAATTCACAAGGGGAGAAAGAATTTAACTATTCTCCTTGGAAGACAATGGAATGTTTATGACAAAGAAAGAATTAGATATAATCCTTTTGATAAGCAAAAGTCTTTAATAAAAAAAACCTTTTTTTAAGAATGATAAGCTAAAACATTTGAAACACTTCTTTGTCAAAAGCTCTCAACTCAACTTTTTTGATTCTATATGCAATCTATGTAGAAGAAGTGGACACAAAATATTTTCTTGTCCTTTTAGAAAAAGAAAGTTGACAAAAATGGTTTGGGTTCCATAAGGAACATTTTCTATGATTGCTAACCCAATTGGACCCAAAATGGTTTGGGTACCAAAAGAAGTCACTTAAGCTTGCCTTGTAGGTATGCTTGAAATCCACCTCTAGTTCCAAGGACAAGTGGTTTCTTGATAGTGGTTACTCAAGGCACATGACGGGAGATCGCTCCAAATTCTCTTCTCTCAAGCCTTATGATGGAGGAAACGTCACCTTTGGAAATAACTCTAAAGGTAAAATTGTTGGCGTCGGGACCATAGGTATATCTCCTTCCTTATCTATTGATAATGTGTTTCTTGCTAATGGTTTAAAGCATAACTTGTTTAGCATTAGTCAACTATGTGATAAAGGTTTCAATGTTGCATTTAGATCCGATCATTGCATTGTTGAAAAAGATGGTCATCAAATTTTTGTTGTACATAGAAATAGTAATTTGTACACAATCCTTTTATGTGACTTACTTGATCAAAATGTTAAATACTTTATCTCCTCTAGTGACAATAGTTGGTTATGGCATAGAAGATTAGGACACGCAAACATGGATTTGATCTTAAGGTTGTCCAAAAAGGACTTAGTCAAAGGCCTCCCAAAGACTAGGTTTGCTAAGGACAAAACTTGTGGTGCTTGCCAATTAGGCAAACAAATCAAGTCTTCCTTCAAAAGGAAGAAAGATATCACTATATCAAGACCTCTAGAATTGCTTCATATGGACCTTTTCGGTCCGGATAGAATAGCTAGCTTAGAAGGAAAACTTTATGCATTTGTGATTGTGGATGATTTCACTAGGCTTACTTAGGTATTCTTTTTTGCTCATAAGAATGAGACATATGTCATCTTCTCTAAGTTTTATAGAAAAATCCAAAATGAGAAAGAATACAAGATTAAGAGCATTAGAAGTGATAGAGGTAGAGAATTTGATAACCGAGACATTGAAAAATTTTGTGATGATAATGGTTATGATCATAATTTTTTCGCTCCTAGAACTCCTCAACAAAACGGGGTAGTTGAGAGAAAAAATAGATCCTTCCAAGAGATGGCTAGAACAATGCTCAATGAACATAAGTTGCCTAGATACTTTTGGGCCAAAGCTGTTAACACCTCTTGCTATGTTATAAATATAATCATTATTAGAAAGAAGCTTGATAAGACCTCCTATGAGCTTTGGAATGGTCATAAGCCAAATATAGGGTACTTCAAGGTTTTTGGGTGCAAATGTTTTGTGTTGAATGACAAGGACAACTTAGGAAAATTCGATGCTAAATCCGATGAAGGTGTTTTTCTAGGATACTCATCCAAAAGCAAAGCCTATAGAATTTTCAACAAGAGAACATTAGTGGTAGAAAAATCAATACATGTTATTTTTGATGAATCTCCTATACCTACCTCTAGGCAAAATTTGGATGATGAAGTGATTAAACTTGAAAAGAATGTTAACGGACTTACGTTAGTTGAAAACCAAAAGAGTCCACCATTGATGAGTCACAAGAAAATACTTTTAAGGAGGAAAACACACAAAATGACATACATGACTCTCTTCCAAAAAGTCAAAGAGTCATTCCTTATCATCCACTTGACCAAGTTATAGGTGACCCTTCTAAAGGAGTTAGTACTAGATCCTCTCTTAGATATATGTGTGATCATTTGGCCTTTGTGTCTCAAATAGAGCCAAAAAATATTCATGAGGCCAAAAATGATGAGTCATGAATTTTAGCTATGCAAGAAGAACTAAACCAATTTGAAAGGAATCAAATTTGGAATTTAGTTCCTAGACCCAAAGATCAAACCGTTATAGGAACCAAGTGGGTTTATAGGAATAAGAAGGATGAGTTGGGGGTTATAATTAGAAATAAGGCTAGATTAGTCGTCAACCAAGAATAAGGGATTGATTATGAGGAAACCTTTGCCCTCGTTACTAGATTAGAAGCAATTAGAATGTTACTTGTATATGCATCTCATAAGAACTTCAAGTTATATCAAATGAATGTAAAAAGTGCATTCTTGAATGACTTTATAGAAGAAGAAGTCTATGTAGAACAACCACCGGGCTTTGAGAGTCATAATCTTCCAAATCATGTTTTTAAATTGTCTAAAGCTTTATATGCTTTTAAACAAATTCCTAGAGCATGGTATGAAAGATTGAGTGATTTTCTTCTAGAAAATGATTTTGTTAGAGGAAAAATTGACAACACTCTTTTTACTAAAATCATTGATAAGAATTTGTTGATCATTCAAATTTACGTTGATGACATCATTTTTGGATCAAAAAATGAGAAGTTATGCAAAGAATTTGCCTCAAGCTGCCTCAATATTGTAAACCACAATGATTGGAAAAAAGATTTTTCTTTTGAAAAAATTAACTGGTTTCTACAACTCGCAGAACTCATTAATAATGATTTTCCAGCAACTATTTACATGAAAATCAAAAGAATTTGTCTTCTTGAAAAAACTAGAAGTATATTCCCTTCACACGTGTTCCAACGCACTTTTCAAAAAAATGAAGACCATTTCTCCATTATTCAGACCCTTTTATTGGAACACCATGAATTCATCAACAAAGATGATGACATTCCAAAACTCAGTCTTGGAAACCACCTTCTTTGGCCTCCAGAAATTCTCGATTGGGGTCTAGCTAACCGAGTTATCATCCAATCCCACTACCCAGACACTTGGTTTCATGCTCTTATCAAATCCATGATTCAGAAGGTTTCTCGGCCATTGGGTGTGTAATAAAACACTCATAATCTGGCTCTTTAGTACGATTGGCTGGAGAGAAAAAATAAAGTTTTTTCAACCCTATCAAATATGGTACTTCAAAATAACGACAAACATCCAATTTGATCAACAACAATTGATCAACTCTCTAAAATTTGCTAAATAAGTAAGTCCTATTGCTCTCGCATCCAAAAGCATTCTAAACTCAACAAAGCTGCTGAAGCTATTTTTGGATGTGCCATTCCACCATTTATGATTTGTGATGGAAGACGAGTCTTTGTTACCAACTTAAGCATCGACTAATCAAAGTATATTGTCAAACAAATGACAGATGCTAAAGAATTACTTCTAAATATTGTTGCTTTTAAAATGGACTTATCAGAAGACATTTTAAATTATGCAATAATCGATGATCATGAATGTAAGGATCGTTTTGCTCAAAGCCCTGTATCATCACCACTATTAGATGAATATGAATTACCATTAGATGAATCTGAACTCCATAATCTCATCAATCCCATGGAAGATTAATTTTTGACTCATTCTCTAACCACCGACTGCATCTCCATCCCACACACGAAAAGAGAAGAGACGACAAATGGCGGATATTTTTGACAAAGAAGTCAAAAAATTTAATAAAGCAAACGGTAACCGACAACAAAGGCAAGCTGAACAGTAATCAACAGTGATCTGTTGACGAAATAATTCAAAAGTCTACAGTACTCTGTCGACAATTATTTCTCTACAGTTCACTTTTTCTCTTTATAAGGAACAACCAAGGCCTGAAAGGGATCATCTTGTACATTACTTTTTCTCGTTCTGACTACATTCCTCGTGTACTTCTAATTCATCTTGAAAATGAATATTAAGGTGTTGCATTAACAATCTGAGATCAATACAAGGTTCATAAATGACAGGCACTGTGGGTCAAAACTAACACGAGTTCTAGTAGAATGGACAAACTACACATGAGAACTCAGGTGTTCGAGGATTGGGACCAGATGGTTATCAGTTTGATTACATTAATCAACATAGCAAAAGATAACGATTATTTGACAAGTTCATTTCCATCTAATGAGATCAATTGCGAGCTTCTAGCTCTATCTTGAAACTAAAGGCCAGATCTTGGATCACCTGAGCCTGCTGCCACGACTCCCGTACCACCATCTGATGTAACATTAACTTTTTCCTGGTCAGTTGATGTAGTAATAGCAACTTTGTCACCATCAAGTTCACTTACAAGTTCATCAATCTTGCGAAATTGATATGGCCATCTCGCATTGTACAGAAACTGGCGAAGATCAAACCTATTGTCCTCTGGTGAATAACTCTGCACGAAACCGAATAGATATTTTTCATTGTAAAATAGTTAATATGAAGAATGAACTTCAGATATTTCAGAGCTGGAAGAATGTTTGGTTCTTCAAGTTTAGCTTTAGAGATTAAGGTACCTCAGCATGATAAGAAGGTGTCAATACGGTCATTTTGTGTCGATTAATGGAGTAGTACTTGAAGAAGTGCTTCACTTTATCAGCCACCTCTGATGGAGACAATCTTGCACCCCATTTATAGCAGAGATTCTGCAATAAGGACAATTGTAAGGAAAAGATAGTGATAGAAATTCAAAAGCACCCAAGAGAGAACGAGAATGCAACGCACCACCATATAGATTTTAGGGTTAATTTAATTTATGACCACTTTCGGTGGCCTAATTACAAATACACCAACTTTCAAATAATATATGGTCAAAAAATAACTTTTCAAAAAGTAATTACAAATACGACAATTTATACTATTTGGATCCAAATTGCCCTTCAGGCCCTTCAAATATGAGTTTATTAGAACTTTTATTACACAATGTAATGATTTTATTGCATTTATGTAATACTTTAATTAGGCCATCAAAAAATGGTCAAAAATTAAATTAACCCTAGATTTTATTACATAAATTGCAATAATGTAACTCCATCCCCCTATATGACGGATGCCAATCTCTCTCACATTGGACACATACCAACACATCTTGAAATTTTTGATCCACCAACATATTCGTTAATTAATTTAATATTTGCTAGCTCATTTATACTCACCCTTTCTATTTTGTCGACCCAATTAGTATTATAAGATAGATATATTAAGTAATGCCACCAATTCTATTATTGTTAAACCTAGACTTTCTCATCTTTTAAGTCACTCAGATATGCCACTATTTCTTTTTTTATTTCTCCTGCAATTAATCTGTTAATACTAATAAAATTAGATGACAGAAAACCAAGTTATGTCAGCAGAGTGCCCACTCATGGATTTTTATTTTTACCTTGGCAAGAAACGCACACACCCATTTTGGTCCTATGGGAACTTGAAACCTTAACCTTCTACTTTGGAAGTTGAGAAAGTACCACTAGGCTACAACCCTTGGTGGTTACTGTAGGGATTGACTGGTTTAGATTTTTTAATCACATTTATGGAATGACTTCTGGTTAAGGTATCGAAGTGGTATTACATAATCTTTTCTTTGTCATGTACTGCAAACATTAACCAGTTTTTCCGTAAGTTAAGGGGTTTAAAGATTTTATGCAAGGATTATTTCAAGTTATAAAGATCATTTCATTCTCAATGTTAGAAACAACATCAATTGAACAAATCAGATCAAAGGCCTTGTCTGCTTACTGGGGATAGCATGACTAGCCTCCTCCACAAATAGTGGTTGGCTTCTTCCCGAGGCATACTAAAAAAATTAAAACAAACCTGGAACATAGATACCGGACCGCATCGGAAAATCTTGCGCAACCTTCCATAAACTGAGAGTTCCTCATATGTCATTCCCATGTCCACTTCATCCAGCTGTTCCGTGCAGGACAAAGCATAAAAGTTTGACTATATAAACTGAACTTTCTTTACTCAAATTATAAGTAAGAACAGCATGAACTTGCAAGAAAATTTGCGTTCTTTCTGAAAATGGAGATCAATGCAAATCAAGCTGTCAAAAGATGATTTATGAGTAGGTATGGAGATGGAAATCCATCAGTTAAGACGACATATGAGTAGTTGGAGATGGACACCATAAGATAAACAGAAAATAAATTATACAAAAATTATTTAATAGCAGCACTTTAAGTGGTAGACTTGGAAGGAAGACATGATCAAAAACATGATTCATCAATTCCTTCAAATTGCAAAACCAATTATAGCGCAATGGTAGACAAGAACTTGCCTTCAAATCTACAGGCCCTAACCTGACTGAGTGACCTATTGTGATCTTTAGACTTTCGCCTTCCTTTTTGGGAGACAGATATGGAAAGAGTTGAAGGAAAATGCTAACATATCGAAATGCAACCAGTCTCCCTAGTTGGCCCAAGTTTGGTGGATCAGCTTGCTGCTTGTATACTACATGAATTCTAGACTGCTAATGGACCGTCCAAACAATATGAAAAATACGTGGGTGCCTTGAGATGGGGAAATCTCCTAAACAAGAACATTATTGAAAACTAAGAATAAAAGAAGATCCTGAAACATATGGATGGGGAAAAAGAAAGAAGAAGATGCTTACTGTAAAAAATTGGAATGATGAAAAAAAAACCTCAAGCCAAGAATGAAAGAGGAGAGAGAATACCAAAAAGAAACAAGGACTGTGAAAGGTAAGAAAAAAGTTGAAACAAGCAGAGACAAGTTTTTTCTTACTTATTGATATCATTTAACAAAACATGTGACAAAAATGTGTCCAAGGAAAAAAAATTCATTAAGACTTGAACATTAGATGAGGTGGCAAACTTAAATACCTGACTGTAATTGGACCGTATAGGCTCCAGTTCAGCAGTAGGGGGAGCAGCTTCAATATCTGCCAAAGATGAGTAACCAAGATGGGTGGCAGCCCATCGCAGAAATATTCGAAGATCCTGCTTACTAATACTTCCAATTGGATTTATATCTGCTGAACTGCAATCATACTGCACAAGAGAAAAATAACTGAATTTCTCATAAGGAAAAACATTTACCGAAAAGATGAGCAACTATTCACATCAACATTATAGAGGATGGTTTAGATTTGGCCCAATTGAATGAATATCCAAGTCATACAAGACTTGGATAAAATACCTGAAGGACTGATACAGTCAGTTCTAATCTAACTCAGGACAAGGTTAGTCATATAAAAGAGTTCTAGAGTAGTTTTCCCAAGATCCAGCAACCTGTTATATAAGGAATACAATTTCTGCTATGTAATAAATGTGAAAAATCTATAATACCTTTGTTAGGTAACCACGCAATCCTTCATCTACATTGGAGCTACCTAACACCAAATAAAAACCTGATTTATTGTGAACCCAAGGCATGAGTGATGCTAACATAAATGCTAGCACCATTCTGATTCGAGCTTGAATGTTTTGCAACCCCAAGTTTTCGATGTTTGATCCCCCATCTACCTGTGAAAACAGCACCAGATCCAACAATTACTTACAACCAAAATGCTAATCAATATGATGACGGTCACTCCAGTAGACCAGCCAAGTATAATGCATTCAACCACACCAACGAGATGGTGGGCCATGTCATGCTAAATGAAAGAACAAGGTCTTGATTAGTCACATAAAGAAAACACGGCATCTAAATAACATTAACATTAGATTGTTTATAAATAGATACACATGCCAACACTAAGATGAACGGAAATCATAGTGCATCATGTGAGAGAGAACTTTGGTACAGGGCCAACTGACAGACGATATGAAGATTGTAGCATGAGTATTATCACCCCTTTTACCTTATAGCGTGGTCGCTTTCCAGTAAGTGTTTGAAACAATGAAAGCAGGGCAGAAACAACACCATCAATGGAAACATCAAGATGCCATGAGCCAATTTCATCTGCTAGCAGTTTTGCCCTCGCTTTTGTGGCTTCAGAACTGTGAGGAGCAAACCCTGTTACTGCTTGATGATATGCTGTAGAACTGAGTTCTTAAGTTTGCGAATTTTTTTGAAAAGGAAGACTTACAATATTCAAAACAAAATTAACTTGGAAACAAAAAATAATTGGTCTCCATTATAATATCAAAAGAAGCCCTGCCAGGTTTGGTTTAGATGAGCAATAAATTCTACAAGGCTGCATTTTAGCCAAGAGATGGCTAGAATCGAAAGGGAAGAGAAATGATGATTCTTCAAGCATTTTCAGATATATAAACCAGAAAGTATGTTCACAGGGTGACACCCAGACTTAGATGATCCAGATTGATAGCCAAATGACAATCTACCAGGCATGTGCCAAAAGTTGAAAGAAATTTTTTGCCTTGTCTTTCACTAGTACTGGGGTTTTGCAACAAGGACGAGAAACTGTTACAACAAACGACGTAAACCAAGAACAAATCGAAAAACTCAGAACAATAAACATGCACCACACAGAACACAGCGATTTACGTTGTTCACCCAAAACCTGGGTTATGTCCACGGTGAAGATCCGGCGAAAGTTTTCACAATGCGAAAATCAGGAGATTACAAGTTTCAGCCCCCAAAACCCAAGCTCACACTTCACTCTCTATGCTGCAGTTTTCAGTGTTTTTCTTTTATCCCACTCCAAACCTTAGATGCCCTAATATATTGGGCTACAAGAGAGTCCTAAACAGGGTCCAAATTCCGCAAGCAAAAAAATGGAGCAAAAAAATCAGGTCGCAATGCGACCGGGGCTGAAACAAAATTCGGGCCACAACATCAGAGAAGCATAAAACAAGCACGCGAAACAAAAAGTTAGTTCCCCTAATGAGGGGTGTTAGGAAGGGTATACTGTTACAGACCTAACTCTGGCATTGCACACAGTGCTGTTCTCTTGTTAACATAAAGTTTTACCATTGCTTGGTCCAATGACCCCCGCATAATTATACCAAGCACGTAACAAAATTAAGAGGAACTGAGGAACATCAGTTCTGTTTACCAGTGCTCACCTATTTTCAGATCCCATGAATACTGTATAAAATATGCGTTTTGCAAACTCTTTGCTGTCAGTAGGAAACTGTCCGTTACTATACTGGCCAATTCTTATAGCATCAGCTTTGACTTGTTCATCTCCATTTCCGATTTCTGCATGCACATGTCACAATAATCAATTAATTATAATCAGAAGATATTCCGTAATACTTAGCTGGGACTTGAGAGTTCTAGGGATGAAAAGATCTTTTCTTTCTTCCACAAATTTTTGGTTATAACCAATCTGATGGTACACCATTCAATAATCCAGTAAGCCACACAATGGAATTCTGTAATCCACGGGACACACATCCATTGATCCACATGATGCACAGAGGTTACCACTCATTTCTCGAAACATAAGTTTCACAGAGTCTTCCCAAGATGGAGTTCTAACTATTTGAGGTAGCCAGATTCTTATGGATTTGTTTGAATACTTTGGACTTCCAGTTGGCAGAATATAAATCATGAACCATTGGATAACCCAACAGGACCGACTTATTAAGACTCTGGCCTTCTAACTATTCAAGTGATTGTTGTTATTAGACTAAATTTTTTATATCTCAACTGTCCAACAATCATATGGCCACTTACTACCGGATATCAACTTGAGTGGTATCTCCTGCCACATCCAAAAGTGAAGGTGTAGGATTAAAGCCTTGGACAGAACATGATTGTTTAGTACTTATGAAAAACTTATGAAAATAATAATAATAATCATGTCAGCATGGTTGAATGGTTAAAGCACCCCCTTTACAATTATAATTTCTTTGGTTTGATAGCGACTGGCTGCGCACCAATGAGACACAGCAACAAGTCTACTTGATTGCTGAAAAATCATTCATTCTCTTAATAAAACCAGTTAGTCGTTCACAGCCAGTTAAATGACCAGTTGATCACCAATAGGAGTGGCAGAGAAAAACAGCATGTGGGGCATCCTGAAATGACTATTACTTATACAACAGATGCAGTATCCAGTACCTAAATTAATTAAGCATGAATGGGCTGGAAACAAACTATAAGGTACAGAACGAGAATGCTGCACAATGTTAGTACAAAAGCTGACCTTTTACTACAAGCTGACACATGCAGCCAACAATAGCAGCTACAGAGGAACTATCAGCCCCACCAGAAAGTGGAAGCAGAAAACCAGAAGCTCCACTTCTTCTTAGATAGTCCCATAGCCAGCAACCAGGTCCAAAAGCTATTTCCTCCTCAGGAGAGTGATATCTGATCTACAAATAAGAGCAGACTCCCAATTCAACAGATGTAATCAGCGATATAGAACACCAAAGAGAGACATTTGAATTGTTAAATCAAACTCATGCTTAGGGGGTCCCTTGGGGACCAGTGATCATAATCTCACCACAGATTGTTTAGAACTCTAAGGTTCTAAAAAAAATGTACTGCATTTAAGTAATATTAATAGTCTCAGATAATGCATATATTCACAATCAATTTTTTATGAGAATTTCTAGGTTTATTATGTACACAAACTGTGATGGTAGAGACTGAGCATGGTTTTTAACCAATTCCCACATGCTATTTCTCTCACTGAGTTCTATTTTGTTCCAAGTAAATTGCATTGTTTTCAAAAAGCTCCCTTGTCGCACTTAATTTAGCATATTTGAGATGTCTGAGACTCTCCATGTAAATAACATGAGGACCAAAAGCTACGAGAAAAATCATTTTTCACACCGTAATCTTATTGTTTTAAGGATTATACATCTTGAAAGACTATGTAAGAATCAAATGCCACTGCCAAATCCTCAAGAGGATGAAGATGTTACCCAAGGAAAGAAGATTGTGACTGAGCTGTTAAAGGTCAAGAAGATACTATTAAAAGTAGTGGAACATTCTAGAGCTGCTGGAAACTGGAAACCAAAGATTGGTTCGTATTTGTTATATATGCTACTGTGAAACATGAAATCATTCAAAAATCATGTTTGGCTGTTTGATAAATAATCTTTCATGAGAATTTTCAATGAGACATAAAAAAGAATGTCACAGATAGAAACTTCTTAATTGACTTCACAAGAGATTATCAGGTGTTAAATCTACTAGAAACTGTTTTATCATTTCTCAATTCATTTTACACATACACTTCTATTTAAAATTTTGCATATTCATCTCTCAATCAATCTAAGTTGGATATTGCTCGGTAACAAATAAATAGGGCTGACTAAAATTTAATAAAAGTTCTATATTCCGTCAAATTGCAAGTCTGCGGAGATTCTTTTGTCTTTTGTGGATAGCTTGAGGCTATAGGTTTTTTACTGTGCAGTTGTTCTGGGCCGCGCTCCCCTTTTGGGTGCTCTTTAATGAATAGTTAAAAAAATAAAATAAAAGTTCTATATTCCTTCAGTACAGAAGATAACTATACATATAGTGACAGAACTGAAAGAAAAGGGTCCAGTTACATTACAGAGTTCACTACGGTTCACATTCCGACATCAAGGCAACAAAATATGCTTCTTCAAAAAGATCAGACCACTATAGCATCCTATCAATTCAAAAAGTTAGTTTCAGGGGTCCCAAACTCTTAGATGATGCCCAACTAATCACCCCTAGAACCACAAATCCATACCAAAAATCTGTCTAAATGATAAAGCACACTCCTTTTCTACAGTCATATTGAGGTGGAAGAAATTATTAGAATGATAAGACACTAGTAATACAAAGTGAAAAATAGTTTTGAACCCAGCATTTATTAATCAAAATTAGTTCTAGCTTAGGGTGTGTTTGATAACCACGTTCAACAATTAAAACTGAACGCGCTAAGCGATTTTATAAAATAAGTGTGTTTATTAACATTTTAGGACACCACTTAAAACATTAAGTACAACTTAAAAGAGGTATTGGTTTTAAAAGTATTTTATTATTGACAATTTTACTCTGAAATAAACATATACGCGTCTGAATATCTCCTATCGTATTCAACTTCTTCCACGACTTCTCCTGCAAAACGTTCTCCCACAAGTTAGGGTATTTTTACGTATAAAATATTTAGCATTTTCTTTTTTGATTTTTAAACCATAATTGATCCATTTATATTTTGTTTTGGTCTTGTTGACCATTTTTCCAATGCCCACTTCCAACTTTAACATCGCTTCTGTGTAATGTTTGCTTTCTCGCTTAGCTTGCTAGCTTGGACAACCTATTTATAGGTCACTTCCACCTTCTTATTTCTTTAAAATTTTCTAGAAAAATTACAATTATTTTTTATTTTTCCATTTCTAAATATTTCATAATAATATCTAGAAAAATTTAAAATAGATTATTGCAAGCCTTTTAGATATTTTTTCAAGATTTCTCATTATAGAAAAGTGTATTAAATTTTATTACTCCTCCTTAATACACTTAAAGATCTCTAGGTTAAATTCTCAACTTTACCTTAAATTGTCAACTTTACCCTTTATTTTTTATAAGTATATATATTCACTTTTATTAAATTAAACATTTTAATGTATTATTTGAGTAAAATTGGTTGTTTATAAATGCTTTTATATTGTAAATAAAAAATGTTATGAGTAAAAGATACTGAGGGCAAAAATGTAATCTGTTCAACTTTCAGATTTCAACTTTTGTATTTAACAAACAATCTTAATGAATTCAGCACTTAAAATTTCAGCGCTTAAAATTCAGTAACAAAAATTTTCAGTGCTTAATTTTTAGTTTTATCAAACAGCACCTTACTCTTAAAAGGTAGGCATTTGCAATGTGTTTGGCATTGCCGCCATGTTAAGCCAGCTTCTATTGTTTTCAGAATGTTAAGGTTTTTATGTTTAGATGTACGTTAATAAACATCTGTGAAACTATGGAAGTTTGAGAAGTAGAAAATGTAAAAAAAAAAAAGTTGGTCTCGGCATCTTTGGTTTGACTACACCAACCAAGAAACTGACCTTAAGCGGACTTGAAAGTGACATTTGCAGGTTAAAAGACTGACAAAGCCTGTAAGGTGCTGCCACTGATGAAACTTTTTGTTTGCAACTTGCTTGCTCTTGAAAGCTACTTATAGATCCTCTAAGACTAGCAACCTGCCATTAAGCAATGAATTGAAGAATTATAGTCAGAGTCCAAACAATAAACAAAAATCAAATTGATGGATTCTAAAATATCTCAAATTTGATATAACAGAACAAATCTCAACTAACATATCCCTTAATAATACTTGATCAATTTCCTATAATTTATTTGGGGATCTTCAAAATGCAAGGAATGATTTAGAAAAAATAAGAGAATTCAGATGATTGACAAGCTTAAAAACATATACATCAGCACTAGCAAGGAAGAAGATGAATAACTTCCTCTAATCCTTCTGAGTTAGAACTATAACACTAACAGTATTAACAATATAATTGTAGCATACCGCATCTAAATCTATTTGAGCAACCACCACCTCAACATCCCTCAAAGAAAACTGTGAGCCTTGGGCAACCACATCTTCATTCACAACAACACAAGAACATCCATCTGCCACAAATAAAATTATTAACCAAAGGTTGCACAGCAAATTTTAACTTTTTGATATAATAAGGAATTTGCTATGGGAAGAACTTGTTAATAGAAAGAGCATCGAAACAGTAAAACTAAAATCTATTTTCTGTGCATTTTAAGCAAGGAAGCATCTGATATTTCAGACTAAACAAAAATGCCCACAATTAAAACTTAATGAATGATAGGTCAACTAAGAGCGTGTTATCTACCAAAATAAAGGCGGCCACCATCACATCCTTGTTGATTACTGTACATGTAAACTCCTCCACGAGTATGAGTAGCACCTATAAAAGCACGGAGACGAAGATCAAGCTTTCTTAGTTGGTGATGACTTCCACTAGCATTCATAAACACTTCAACACCATTCAATGCAAGCTCAGCATGAGGAGGAACAGGGCTAAAAAGCTCTTCACAAACTTCAGCCGCAACAGCTCTGACAAGAAAATAAATTCTTAAACATTAAGGCTCATGAAATGGGAACAAAAGTAATTTCCAGAATGATAATCCATTGATGCACATACCCAATACTATCCTGATGTGTGTTTACGCTCGACTGTGCACCGAGCCAACAATAATTCAGGCACATGACTACATGCCAAAAGGAACATTACCTGGGGAGGGAGGACCAGAGACCACCCTAACCTTTGATATTTCACAAAGTGGCTACTACTAAAACTCGCACCAGTGGTCCTGATGCGCAAGCATCACTGCAAATATCATGCCATATAAACATAATTGGCATGATTTTTTCTACTATCCTAATCTAATGCTTAAACTTATTTAATTATCAAAAACCTAACAAAGATATGAAACTTCCATTACAGTTTGATACACACTAAAAGATGTGGGAGTCAACACAAAATCCAACTAATCTGCTCTCCAGATTTAAGTCCATGAATCCTAATCAGCCAGATATTCGTGCACTTCTAATTTCTAAACTATTCATGACTGAAATTATAAGAAAAATGTATATTACATTAGGATAACTTCATATACCATATATTTAAATAGGAAAGTGTAGGTTCCTCCTATAATTTTCTTTAAATTAGTTCCTACTATATTTTATTGCGCAGAAGCACAAATGTAACTTGAATAAAAGTTCAGAATGACAGTAACATAACCAAACTAAAAAGGAATAACAATAGTGAATAGTGATGTCGTAGCATACGTGTCTAAAAATTGAATGTATCCATAACCAAATGGCACAGTTTTCTGTGCCAAAGTCTCAGAAATTTCACATGGGAGCTGAAAGTCCTCAAAATGCTCTTTTTGCTTCCATGCTGTAAACCAACGAAGTTCCCTGTAATTTCCATCATTTGCAAGCCACATCTTTGGCCGTATCATGATAATTTTCCTATTTAGACATAATACTTGACAGTTGTAACGCTCTGATCCTTTGAGAACAGGCATACCAAAGCTACATAATATGCCATCAGTCCAATCACCAAGCAAAATATCTTTTAAGCACTCCCATCTGCAAGTGAATTAACCAAATTGTTACAACATGAAAATAAACCATAGCCACTAAAAGGCACTCAAGATCTTCCACAAAGTCTTTTCTTGACAACAGTTCATAAAATAAGTAGGCATAATATTTAGACACTTAAGTCAGTACTGTAATGTGGAGGCATCAATGATCATCGACAATACCAAAATTAATGAATTACTAACAGAAACACGCCATTATTAATATACGCAAGAATGATTTATTTGCTAAATATCACAATGAACTTATTGTCAGTTTGTCATAGTACATATTGAACTGAATCAATTCCCATGTAATAAACAAATATCCAACTCTTCATTTGCAGCATTTAGCTCAGAATAGCCTTCCAATACAAAAACAACTGAAAAATTTTATGAAAAAACAAAATTGCAGAGACTAACAACCAAATGCCTATACATAACACCTTAGACAGGATCAAAGTCTAAACTTCACGCAATTAACGCTCTTTCCAATGGGAATTGGTCCAAAATCAACTCAATTTCTATTCTATAAATCCAAAACAAAGAACCAAAAGCGTACATAGATTATAGATATATACACATATACGTATGAATGATAGAACTTACGCATGAGCAATAGTATCGAGTTCCAAGAAGTGGTCTTCGCAACCATAGCCAGTAATCTCAAGCTCAGGACCAAGCCTAATGACAGCCCCTGCTTCTTTAGCCCTAGAAATAGATTCCTTTATGTTCTTCAAATTGCAATCGAAATCCATAGCCCATTGATTCAAATTGCACGCAGCGACCTTCAACAACCTCATCTCTTCAATTATCTTTCTGCACACAACACCACTCGCTCACTCACTCCTATGTCTGCACCACAAATCACATTCAAAATTTGTAATTATTTAAACGCAGAGAATCTATATATACAATTATATATGTATATCGTAGTGAACTTGTATTATCAAGTAAATTGAGGATTGAGAGAGTTGTAACTAACTCTATAGGCCTGTGTTGTGGAAGTGGATCACGAGGCGAAGAGTCGGCGACGTCGGCAGATAAATTTATGGCCGTTAGATTAGAATCTTAGGAATCAGATTCTCTTGGAGGATTCGGAACAACATTTCACTTTCGACGATATATGGACACACACACATGTATATATGGACACACACACACACACACACATATATATATATATATATTCTGTATTAGTGTTTTATGAGTTATGAGGTCTCGGTGTGGAGTCAAGTCCAGTGCACCATCGGACGGGTTTAGACTTTAGAGAGTCAAATGGGAGCTTTTGACACGTCTGGGAAGCTTAGACGTAGGGGTGACTACGGATCCGCGGTTTACGGATGGGTGAAAATCCGATTCGTCACAATTCGATCCGATCCATGATTAAACGGATCGAATCGAATTGAGGGATTGGGCTAGTTCACCCGATTTACTAGCAGGGATTCAATCCACAGAGTCAAATATGCTTACTGAAGAATATAGCACAAACAAGAGAAATAGGCGTAGAAACAACCACATTATGTACGTATACGTATATATATGTTTGGAGAGAGAGAGACAGACAGAGTAGGCGCTGCTCTTAGGGAGAGAAAAGGCAGCACAAAATCAGGAAAATAGGCAGAGAGATAAAGCATGAGTATATATGAGTGCGTATACATAATATATATATATATATAGAGAGAGAGAGAGAGAGAGAGAGAGAGATATTAGGGAAACGACATCAGAGTACCAAAGAATGTAAATAGGATATACATTTACAGAGAAGAAATACGCACAGTCGATATGCTTACCGAAGAAGATAGCACAAACAAGAGAAAATGGAGTAGAAAGAACCACGAAAACAAACCGATTATATATACATTTTAGCAATAAATCTCCTCGAACTTTATGAGAACTTGTGAAACATAAGCGTTGAGGAGAGGACTGAAAGGGCGCGAAGGCTGAAGCAATTATCAATATAACATATTAATATATTATTAATTTATTATATATATATATAATAATAATAAATGTCAATCCATCTGGGCTAACGAATTCTGATTTTTTAATCCGCCACCGATCCATTAGTTATCAGATTCGTCCGGATAAGATCGGATTCACCGATTTTTGTGCATCCCTACTTAGATGTAGAATATGACTTTAAGATATAAAATTTTGACATGTCTAAAAAACTTTGGTCTAAATTATAATTAATAAATTTAACTAAAATTTTTTAATAATAATTGATAATATTTTCGTTTAGGATACATTTATTATTATGTCCATTGTGTGTGTATTTTTTAATCCTCTTAAAATAGTTAGTAATCAATATTTCAAAATTAGTGAATGAAATTTCTCCTTGGTAGCCTAAACTATTTTTAAATCAAAAACCACTTGGTAATTACAAGAAGCCAGATTTTTTTAAAAAAAAAGGAGCTATGTATGATGAGAACCTTCTTAGTAAGTCTTGCCCCTATAAATTTTTTTTTTTTTTTTAAGACAAGAATGTTAGATGTTAGATTAGTTAGTTAGTGGGGGAGGAGAGTCGAACTTAAGAGCATAGAGTGGGAGGGCACTTAAGGCTCGACCCCTTACCATTGAGTCTTGACCCTATAGTTGGTTCGACAAATGCGCCCTCATTTGCGCTTGCTCTCTAAGCCATTTCTTTATCATTCTTTTCCGAAATAACTCCTTTAAATTATTGGATAACATCGCTTACTTGCCCCTTGCCCATATATACCCATTCTGTTTTTCATTCGAATTCGATGTGAGGACCGAATTCTTAACCTTAGGTTAATTTACTTTGCCAAAGGAGTAAAATTTTAGGTCAATTTACTTCGCAAATTGTTCAAACCCTTGTTTTAGAGTAGCAAATTAATACTTACCCATCCCCCCTAATGATGAGACCCTTTACTATCTATTATTATTTCTCGTTACGGTCCGATTAAACATTAGGTCTGGCTCTAATTCCAACTGTAACGATCGAGTGCCTACTCGTCCATATATACCTATTCTCTTTTCTATTTGGATCCAATGTGGACAATTCCTCTCTAACAATTAATAACCGGTGACATACCAAAAAAACACAAAATTTCAATAAATTATTGAAACCATCAGTGTGATCAATAATAAAAACGATTATCCTTACGACGAAACAAGGACCAACTTACTTACATCTTAAGCAATAATTTCCCACTTACATCTTAAGCGATAATTTCCCGATCCCGTTTCTTTTTCGTGTTTAATTTGTAAAATTACTTTTGATAACAAAACTTCAAGAGGTATATTTGCTTATTGTCATCAATTACACAAAACTATAGTCAAAGTCTAAGCAAAAGTTACACCATTTGATGACCTTGTCATCGTTTCAGAACTCGAGTAAGAAGCAGCTCATACATGTAGCTTATGTCCTTGGGTTGTCGTTAACCCGAACTCAACCTGATTTTCTTTCAATTTTCATTTCAATGGTCCAAGGTTGAAACCTGACTCATTTCAATGGTCCAAGGTTGAAACCTGACTCTGTAGATTATATATATATATATATATATATATATATATATATATATAACCCATATCACAAACAAGCTTCACAGATCCAAGGAGGTTAAACTTCCCACAAATATATATGTAAAACCCATATCACAAACAAGCTTCACAGATCCAAGGAGGTTAAACTTCCCACAAATATATATATAAAACCCATATCACAAACAAGCTTCACAGATCCAAGGAGGTTAAACTTCTCATTCCTTAGTTCCAGCGCTGCTCTTCAATATATATATATATATATATATATATATATATATATATATATATAACCCATATCACAAACAAGCTTCATAGATCCAAGGAGGTTAAACTTCCCACAAACAAGCTTCACAGATCCAAGGAGGTTAAACTTCCCATTCCTCTGTTCCAGCTCTGCTCTTCAATGCCCACCGTGAAGCTCATGGGCCACTCTATTGGCTTAACAAAGAGACCAGTGCAATGCCCATTCAGTCTAACCACAAAATTCTTTATCATTCTTTTCCATTACAAGTCATTTCTTGTTCACAGTTTAATTTTTAAAATCACTTTTGATAACACAACTTCATCAAGTGCTAGTTTAACGTATATTTGCTTATGCTAATCAATTATACAAACTTTAAATAAAAATTCTCAACAAGATTTGTTAGAGTCTCGCCATCCACGGACATTATCAACACGTAGTCCACAGGCACCATACGATTTGATGGCCTTGCCATCATTTCAGAACTCTGAGCAAGAAGCAGCTCAAACAACATAAACTACACCCAACATCATTAAAACAAAAACAACCACCTCCTGATCCAATAACATGAATGCCACAATGATATATCCAGTTTCACTTATTTACCATCTAAAAGTCAGATGCGAGAAAATTCCCAGATAGAGTAACCTGTGAAGAAACAAAAAATTCTAATGTCATACTTCGTTCAAAATTCATTACTGGTCTGATACTTGCTTCAAAATTATTGATAAAAAAGAAAAAGAACAATCTTATAACGCACCTTCTCGCCCAGTTTGAATGGTGGCAGACCCTTGTAAGGGCATGTACTGCATCTAAAAGCATCGCCAAGTCCGCACTGCATGTACAATTAAACTTTCAGAGAAAAAGGGAAGAAAAAATAATTAAACTCAGAGATGGTCCACAAAAGAAATTCAGGAGCCAGACTTGCATGGTAATTTTGACATTTTTAAGCAGTCTTGCTTGTACAGAACTTGTACATCATATGAAAATCATAATTAACAAGACCTTTATAAGAGATAATTGTGTTGCTCCTTCGCACAGGCATCACCTAAGTGAGACTATATGCATAATGCTTTACCAGGGAAGTCTACTGTTCTTCCATTTTCATCACTCCATTGTGGTGCTTAAATCTAGGGTTGTGCAACATCTTATAACAAAGAATATTATACACTAATCCTAATTCACTCTAGTGATACTACCAAAAAATAAATAAATAAATAAATATAAATCAATCAATATGCTATATATAGTCTACATACACTGCCACATGCTGATTGAGGATTGTCCAGCTGGTCCACAGTCAGATCCAGCTTCTGCACTTTCTCCTCTGCCTCGGCCCTTCCACAAGTGCAATTTTTGCAAGCTTTTCTTGTGCTTCCAACTTCACAATCACCAACTGATAGAAGCGGTAAAAAAATATCATGCTGAATAAGTTTCACATATATGTCCAAAAAGTGAATGAGACTCACAAATAGTAAAACCAAAACCTAACATACCTGGCATTTCTGGTTTCTTCAGATCCTCCTCGGTCAAGAGGCTATCCTCGTCAATCAGATCCATTTCATTATCAACATCGAATTTGGGTAAAATTTTCGTGGCCTTCTTGATAGAGAAGGATGAGCCAATCTTCCAAGAAGGCTTATTGGCTTTAATCTGTTGAGAAAAAAGGGAAACAAATTCAACAGTGCCGTTTGTGATATCATCTTCTCTGAAGAAATGAAACTACATCATTATTTCTAAAGATATGAGAGAGGAACAAACAATATATGATGGGTTTTACCAGTAGTCACAGACTATAATTCCATTTGAGGAGTGAACAAAGTTCAAACCAGAAATACATAATCATCAATAAATTCTCATTGGGAAAACCACTTTACAATAGGAAAAACAATATGGACATAATGTTCCAAACCACGTATAACATAAAGTATAAATTTATCCATAAATCAGGTTCCTGCTATTTTAACTCTCACCAGACTGCCCATCAGTGGCAGAGCTGGAAATTTACTTTGAGGTGGTGACATATGATTAACTGAAAGGATCAAATTGTTCGGTCATAGACGTACTACCTCACTAGCTTATGTGAGAAAGGACATTAATTTTTTCTATTTTTGAGATCAATATTAGATTTGGGTCATGAGTAACATTTTAAATGATTATAAAACAAAAATGGACCTAGACTTTTAATACACTGGAAGTCCAAAGACAATAATCATGCTAAAAAGATTAAGGAAAAATTATCATGGTTGTGATCATTGTAAAATAAGTTAACCAATAATTTCATTTCAAACATTACATTATCAATAATAAAAAAAATATTTTTAAATTTGATCACTAAAAAAAATTTAATATTCGCAACTCTAGACTTTTGCAATCCACTTGAAAAGGAAATGTAGCAATTACCCTGTAGGGTGTATTTTTTATTTTTTTTTCTAAAATGTTGTGTGCGCGCACTTTTGAAAGATAATTATGTCTTTTTTCTTTTTAAAAAAAAACCCAAAACAAGTAAAATAAAGAGTACAACAGTGTAATGCAAACATCACGTCCCAGTCACTAAATTGTAACTTTTTCAGAGACTAGAAGAGATTTTATAAATTTTCAGGGGTAACTTTATAGCTTTTTTATAAAAAATTTAATAAATTAAAAAAAATTAGTGGGGGCAATTTATTGTGACTACGGACTGATTGAGGGAGAGAATTCCTATCGGGGGCCAGTATATATAGGGGAGCTTTACCAAAAATTCGTTGGAACATTACTAAAATTTTAGCAAAAATCAAGTAAAAAAAATTTGAGTGGGGGGCAATTTATAGCGACTCCGTCCCTGACTGAGAGAGATGATTCCTATCAGGGGCCAGTATATATAGGGGGAGCTTTACCAAAAATTCGGTTGAGCATTACTAAAATTTTAGCAAAATCTACGTATTTAATATAAATAAATAAAAATTCAGTTGGGACGGACACCCCCACTCAGCCCTATGTCCCTCCGTCCCTGCTACCCATTATCTCGTCCGCAAAGAAAAGGAATGGGGAGCTGGGTTGTGTTGGTAGTAAAAAGAAACATCCACTCACCCCAAAAGACTTCACTTCAGATGGTACCACTGGTATTATTTGAACATCCTGAACATCTAAGAACCCAGCCACCAGTAACCTGCGCTGAAGAGAAGACGTTGCCTGCAAAAAGACCCCAATATGATTACCACAAGTTGATATTTCACCAAATTAAAAGTTGTGTAACCATTGCATTACCGTTTTCCCTGTAGCCAACTGCCCTGTAGCTTGAGAAGCTTGCTGAAGTAGGATTGTTCCCCCAGGCTTCAACACTCTTGAGAATTCCGCTAGCAACTGAACACTGGGAAATTCAGACGATCTACAGATACAAAGGACAATATCCACAGAGGAAGAATCCAGGGGCAGCTGACCTACCATTAGTCAATCAAAATAAAAGACACATAAATAGATGACATGGATTGAAGTACATTCATTAACAGCAAATTTCTACAGAGTAATTCTTTCTTTTCTTCTCAGCTGTTAGACTGGCCATTTTGATAGTCATGTAAGGACTTCTAACAAACTAACATGCTGATTTCCAATGAATAACCATTATCCAATAATATATAATATGGACAAGATGAAAACAAGAGAATGGAGGAGGAAGGTAGGTAAGGGGAGAAAGAATGTTGCATGTGCAGGTTACATAAATCACAAGCATGGAATTGTATATAAAAAAATTCTGCATAAAAGCGGACAAGTTTGAAGATAAGTTTTGCACAAACTGTGGAATGAATAACCACCAAACTGCTACAAAAATAAGTCCCTGTCAGGCATTGCTGTATTTTCTAATGAAGCGCTTTTTCATCAAGAACCAAAGAAAAATTGTAGTCTGTTAAAAGGTCACATGGTGTAAGAGATGCAGTATCTGAAACACTTTTCATACATACACTCCTTCCATAAATTACTATCTACAAACAAACAGAGTTCCAAAAACACCAAATTTGGGTTCCAGCCAGCTCTTTTGGTTTTCCACAGCAAAAAAGTGCTTATTTAGAGTTACAAAACACCAAAAACAGCATACAAATTTAACAAATTGGAAGCAATTTGTGGCTCTGAACCATAATCCCAAAATGCAGTCTCTCTGGGAGCCATGTCCACCATACTCAAAAAATCATTTTATTCCTTCTTTTTTCAAAATAGACAATGTAGTGCCTAAAAGAAACCTTCCACATGGACTATAAAGCCCTTGATTGTCCACATTTTCCTGTGCTTCTAGAGCTCACCTATTTGTAAACTCTCAAAAAGAAGTGGGCAACACTTGAGCAATATTAAATCTTAGGGTTGCAACTTGGGTGGACTAACCCAAGTTCAACCGATCTTTCACGTGCCTGGGCAGCATTTTTAGAAGTTGGGGTTAGCCTGAATTGGCAAGTCCAACCCAAGGTAAAGTCAAGTTGTGCTCGGGTTAAGGTGTAAGATCATTTGAACACAATCAGAAGTTGCCAAACCGAGCCTAATCTGATCATAACTTCAAACCCATATAAATATATTTAAACAATTATACTTTACACATGAACAATTAATTAATATAAGAAGATGATAATTAGAGACATTTTATTTATTTGTTTTAATAGTAGAACTATCACTTTAAAAGTGCTTTAAGTATTTTGTAATTCTGACATATTATAGTCCTTGGGTTGTTGTTAACCCGAACCCAACCTGTTTTTCAACCTAACCTTACTAACCTGAGCCCAAAGATTGACTCAAGTTTGGTTAGGCTTGGGTTATAGATTTCATACCTTGAATTGAGCCTAGACTAATCCCTCAACTTGCCAAACCCACCTGAATTGCACCCCTACTAAATCTTTCTTACACTCAAACCTTCAATGAAAAGACAATGTATATAGTATAAGAACTGTTAATGAACAGCAGATGAAACCTTATAAAAAGCACAAGGACTAATGTCCATTCTAAGCAGTCGGGTTATGGCTGTTATCAGTTTATCCAACAGTACTTAGAGCCCGTTTGGCACTGCTATTAGAATGAAAAAAGCGCTTTTGTTAGTATAGCTGCCAAAAAATTGCTATTAGTAAAACACATGTTAGGTGTTTGGTGATACATTATATAAAGGTTCACAATTAAAGTTCTTTTTAATCTGTTTGGTTACAAAAAATTTTAAAGAACTTCTATTGCTAATTTTACAATAATGTCCTTTAATAAAATGTTACTATCTAGGAAGCACGGACACACCTAAAAGGTCAAAGAATACGTGTCGAACACGTATCGGACACCGACACACGTTGGACACACCCCGACACGTGTCGGACACGCCAAAATGCGTGTCCTAATTTTTTTATTTTTGGACACACCACGGATACAGCATAGACACGCCAAGGACACGTGTCCGACATGCGTGTCATATCGTTAGGGAGTTTTCAGAAGTTTTAAAAAGAAAGATAGTATAAAGTGTAAATATGATGACTTCTTTGAAATTTTTTAATAAAATATGGCAGTCATAACATATAATATTTCAACTTTTTTTTTGTTTAGAAAACACTATTATCATTATTGTGGAGCAAATTCAATTGTGTCGTCCTTTAAATGATAAATTTATTGTTGTTATAACTCATTAATTATTATGACTTGTGAATTTTTCTAGATTGATCTCATACATATAAAAAGATATATTTATTAGTCACGTGTCCCTGCCGTGTCCGTATCCTAGTTTTTTAGGATTTGCCGTGTCGCTGTGTCCGTGTCGTGTCGTATCCGTGTCCCGTATCCGTATCGGTACTTCTTAGGTTACTATATTTTATAATAACAACTTTATAAAAGAAGGGGTGAAATTGTCTTTATAAAAAATAAATTGCCCAAGGAAAAACAGTTACCTAAAATATAGAACCTCTACTCCAAAATCAGTCTTAAAAGCTCCAAATTTTAGCTTCATCCGAAAGCTCTACTGAGCTAAAATTGGTAACTATTAAAAGCGCTTTTAATGGTTACCAAACACATCAAAACACAATTTTTTTAAAATAAAAGCACTTTTAAGCTGTTGAAAAAGCAATCTCAAACGGGCTCACAAGTAACAACACGTAAAGATAAAGCACCTTGGAACAGATGGAAACATTTGTGCAGATTTCATTAGTGTGATGTCACTGTAACTGGTCATCACCATAGTCACCAAGGCTAGGATAAATGATTTTAATGCAAACACGCCTAATCTAATCCATCACCATCTTCTTCAATCCAACCTACTTAACCTAATCTCACACTACATAGATCTAATAGTGTGATTTCCCTATCATACAGATTCCTATGTAAAGAAGGGAGACCACAAAACCCAATGCCCAAATACTACATAATAACAGCAAACCCAAGAATGCTGCAAATATTTGAGCATGCTAACTAGAGAGGAATTAAACCACCAAACATCATCCAGAAGCATAATAATGATGTGGTAACATTTATAAAAATTATGTGGGGCTATCGCCCAGCTCTAGGGTTACTTGATTTCATGAGATTACTTACCAACCAATTTAGCATGCATGAAACATTAAATAGTAACAGAAAATTCTAATTAAACCAAAGCAGTTATGCTCAATAAACTTCATTACATAAAACACAATTGAAATTATAAACTAAACTGACGTTAAATATATAAGCAATGGGGAGTGAGGGTTAGACTACAATGTTGGTGGGATTGAAAAATATATGGCTCAACCAACCAAATACTGATAAATAAAGATATAACCAAAATATAAATTGTGAAAATCATGGACCCCTGACGTTGAAAATTTTTCACGATTAAGGGAAAAGCTGAAGAATATATACAGGGAAATTGAGCAAGGAAAAAGGCGAAAGTGATTAAATTTTAAAAATAACATAGCGCGGGGTCCTGCAATTATGTAACAAGCAACATCAAGAGAGCTTTTGACAAACAATAACCATAAGAGAAGAAGAAGAAAAAACAGAAGTAGAACCAAACAAGAAGAGCAGCACGAAGAGAAATAGCAACCACATTTAAGTTTCCAACTTTTCCAACCAACCTCAGGGCCTCATTCACATGTTGGAATTAGGTGAATCAACCTAAGATCCTAATCCAAGGTATCCCGGTGCTTGCATTTCAAGATCCTATATTCCAAGTGCAAATCACCTAATTTGACAAGTGCAACATGATGCAGGACTAGTTATGATTTATGTGGATGAACCGAATGTGTTACGGCTCTACTTTTGGAGAAGGGGCAGAGACAAGTACACTTAGGGATTTAATTTAATTTAGGATTAATTTTATTATTGTCATTGTTTCAGTTTTAAGGGGTATTTTAGTATTTTAATATTTTAGGGTTTCTTAGGGTTTAATTATGTTTTGACCATATAAGGGCTTCTGTGTAACTAATAAACAATTCAGTTTTTGATGATTGAATATATTTTGAGTTTGTGAACTCCTCTGTATCTCTTCTTCTACCTCTTGTTCTTGTTCTTGTTCTTGCTCTTCTCAATCCCTCAGTCTCTCTAGCCTCCCTCATTCAGTCTATTTTCTCATCCCCTTCGTCTGTCTTCTCACCCCCTTCTTCTAGCCTCATCTCATCTTCTGTCTTCTCATCCCCTTCTTCTCTCTGGTTCGTTAACTATTTGATAGTCGAGTATTACTAGCTTTTGGTCCCCCATCACAACACATGTGATCACTAAGTAATGTGGACACCCCTCGCATCATAAGGTTATCTCAACAAAATAAAATAACTAAATTAAAATGAACTACTAACACAGTAAATAAAAAAATACTCCCTCCGTCCCATAATTCTAGTCCATTATTCTATTTTGGGATGTCCCAAAATACATGTCCATTCCTAAAATGGGTGTACTATCTTTTATATGATTCTTAAACTACCCTTTTCAAACTCCACTATCCTAAAATTTGGCCCCACCATATAATACTAATACTAACCTTTAAACAATGACTAATGTGTGAATTCATTCATTACCACTATAATAAAATACATTAAAACTCCACTACCATGAAAAGTTGGATTTTCCAAACATCCCAAGAATTATGGGACGGAGGGAGTAACTAATTTTAGAACTTTAAACTTAACATGTTAGGTGAGTATCATGGCCAACTAAAATCTTCTCCAGTAATTATCGTGTTGTGAAAACGATAATGGTTCCATAAGTGGGAAGTTCTTGGTGTGGTGGTTGTGCTGATGATGATTCATGGTAGTGATGGTTAGTTCGTTATGATAATAGTTAGCATGATCATAATGATTTCACTAGTTTGTTGGAACGTAAAAATATTCGCTCCTAAGGAGAGACTTTTTGCTTCCTAACAAAACAGTAGTAACACAATGAAAAAATTCTCTTTTTGCTATGTTCTTTTTTTGTACTGCCTTCTTTGTCTTTTTTGGTTTTAATAAAGGGAAAAAGAAGAAGAAAGAAAAAAAAAGGGTACTTACTTTCAGATACTATCAAACGATTGAATAGTGTTTGGTAGAAATAGAACTCACTACTAACACTACCAGCACTGCTATGAAGCCTTTGATCTGACTATTTCAGGTCAGCTACACAAGTCCTAGTTTGCTATTCTGCTTTATCTAGGACCATAAGTTTAGAAAACCCATAAACTGATAAACAAACTAAAAAACAAATAGGAAAAGAAAACCTCCCATAAGATGGGTGCAGCATTTTCACTATTCTACTAATGACAAACAAGACTGTATATAACAATGCTAAGGACTTAAGGCACCCAACCACAAAATAAATAAATAATATAAAAAAAATAATTCAAAGTAGAGCAGTACAGAACATACTTAGTGAAGAAGCCTGAGTAATAATGAGAGGATCACTCTGTTCAACTCCTTCATTGTTGATCAACCTGATGGCATTCAAAACTTCCCCAATAGATACAAATTCATGATCTGTAAGCGCCAAGACACTATCCTGCATCATTGTGGTGCCCTGTACAAGAAGGAAAAGTTGGTTCAGACAGCATGTCGTCCCACCATGAATTGATGATTGATAAAAATAAATATTTAGTGAAGCCAACTCATTATTCAAAATTCATCTCCCATATATAAATATAACCGAGGGCCTTATATAGGCTTATTTACTGGTCCTAGAAAAATCTGAATCACCAACATATGTAGTTGGAAAGATATAAACATAATCTTAAAAATAGCACAGCCTTATAAAATAAAATGGAAAATATCGACATGTGATAAAAGATACTTGTAAAAATAGCTAGCTCTAAGACAAAACCCCTCTCATGTGAAGGTAGGTTATTTTTAAAAAAATAAATATCAAGCTCATAAAAGAATCACAAATAAGTAAGAACAAAATGGCTACAAAAACACAACAGAATGTTGCAAATATGCACAATTGTTATTTCTAATTAATGTATCAAAGCATCCTTCTCATGCAAAATAAAAGATGAAAGTGTTTTCTTGGAAACATTCCCTCATAACCTGTCACACAAAGCTTCCCTAATAAGTATATTAAGAGGTCATCCCTAATGGAAACTATCTAGTGCATCTACCGCCATGGATCATAATTTATCATTACAGTATGGGGTTCGTATTAACAAGTTGCTCATAATTTGTAATGTATCATGATTCATGATAATGTTGCTCATGCCTCTTCAGTCACTATGTTTCTTGATTAGAACTTCTCTTCATCACATAGTACTATTATGCATTGAACCCAACAAGGAAAAAGAAAAGAAACTAGAAGTATCATCTAATGAGAATGGAAGACCATGAAGCACAATTGGTGAAGATATTTCAATCAAGAAAATAAATTTGGAGCGTGTTAGGACTTCAATAGTAGGATTGCTTCTGAGAAGCATTCATTCATATCATTATAGAAAAAGACTAATTATTAATCAAGCAAGTCGACAATAACATTTTTTTCCTCTCTTTTGGATATGATCACTCACTGTTTTAAATTGTGGTATCAAGTAACGTAATGTTAATGATCGCAATATAATGGTATCGGGAGTATTGGTCCCGATGTAATCAGGAGCATTGGTCTAGATGTAATGGGAATCAATTATGCACCAGTGAATTTATTTTCATCCTAATTTCCCAGTTTTGAAGGTTGCTAGTTTTTTTAAATCAATATTATGACACCTAAAATGGTGCACATGGTATAAGAGCAACAACCAGGTTCTCTAATAATAAACTAAAGAATCAACTAATCAAGAAACAAAATTTAATTGTGTGATTGCAAAAGCAAAATTCTGCAGCACAGAGTTTCCGGTCAGGCAATTTTTCCCATCAGCTTTGTTACGACAAACGATGCAAACCAAAAACAAATCAAAAAATTGAGAGAACAATAAACATATACACCACACACACAACAGTGATTTATGTGGTTTAGCGATGTGCCTATGTCCACGGTGAAAATTCAACAAAAGTTTTCACTATGTAAAACAAGGAGATTACAAGTTTCAACCCCCAAACTCTAGCTCTCGCTCTCACTCTCTTTCTATTCAGTGTTCTCTCTTTTCCCACTCCAAATCCTGGATGTCCTTATATGCTGGATTACAAGTGTCCTAAATATGGTCCATATTTCCCAAACAAAAAATGGTCAAAACGCTGTCCCCTGTACCCGTGGCTTTGGTGGCTTGAGGGCCTTGAGGCCAAACAAAATCCATTTTTCGGGTCAAAACCAAGTCCTCGGAACAAAATTCAGACCACAACATCAGAGGCTTTACCGATACATCAATTGTAACCGCTTGTAAAATAGCTACCAAACGTAGGCGTATATTTTTATCACCAATGAATTGGTGCGTAACCATAACCGGTTCTTAAATCCATTACGCTACCGACATTATGTCACGCTAAGGCCGATTTTTAAAACAACCACCCTACTTTGTTTCTTCCAAAAGATCCAGAAATGTCACAGTGATCCAAAATTTTGCAGAAAGAAGTATCTTGAATCCAAGTTTTACGTCAATTTAATTCTCCAAATTTAAAAAATAAAATCAGTTGAACTAAGCTAAATAAATAGTCCTATGAAGACCCAAGTAGTGAAGAATCTAATCTGCTGTTGCAGAACTCAAGTTATTTCATTTCCCAACCTTAAAACAAACATCATCCAAAAAGAGGTACATTCATAAAAAAAAATATTTAAGAAAAAAGATAGGTACATTTCAGATCAAAAGAAATTCAAGTACAAAAATTCAATATACAATTCCAGGGAAAAAAAAAACGGAAAAGCAGAAAAGAAAAGCTTTTCTGTCCAGTGTATTTCAAAAATGAGAAAATTTTCTACGAAAGAATTATTACTGAGAAAGTTAAAGATCAAATTTCGGACTCACCATAGCAACAGAAGATCTCCAATCAAGCACGAAGCGTACAGATCGAAGACGATGATCGGTTTAGCGTTTCGCCGACTCTTTCTCTCTCTCTCTCTCTCTCTTTCTTATTTTTTCTTTTGTTTTGCAAATCACTCTTGAAGGAAACGGCAACGAGGTGGGCTGATTAGGTGTGTTGCTGGCACGTTAAAAAGACAACGGAAAGGTTACGTGGCTGCTAGAGTTAAATGAAGCTCGTGGTAGCTTCGTGCTTTAGTTGGGGTCTGACGTGTTGTAAGCAAGGACACCGTGTGCGACGCGTGCTTGTGGGATGCGTTTGTTTACCAAGAAATTTGAGAAAGAAAATTGTGTTGGGCCCACTTTATAATTTGGACATCCACCGAAAAGAAACACATGAAAATTTAATCTTTGCATAAAATCAGAAAACGATCCAACTTGAAAAACGAAGAACAAACATCAAAGGAACGATATGCCAAGGACGAGGGGAGACGCACGATTCACTTTCCTAATCATCAAATCACGTCTACATCTTTGACTTGCAAACAATTACTATATGCATAAGGGTTACTTAAGTAATTTTACTTTACTAGACTCTTTTAATAAAATATGATTTTATATTGATGCGCAAACTTATAAATAATTTTGAGTGGGAGTGTAAGATTTATCAAATTATAAATGTGTGAAATTAGGACAAATCGTGAGAGTGTGAGTATATTTTGCCTAAATTTATTTACAAGCATTCTTTTTTAGATAAGTGACCATATAGTTTTTAGAATTTGTCGCAACTGTGACAAGGTTTTAACATTGGGTAATTTACACTTGGACCCCTGTGATTTGCTTTTATTTTACTTTGACTCCCTTACCTTTGCAAAATTACACTGTCTCCCCTGTCAGACCTTGTCGGCTATCGAAAAATTTATTTTGAATTAAAAGACTAAACTACCCTTATTATATATTCTGATGTATTTGACCAAATACTTTAACTTGTTGACAATACACTTAACCAAACCCTCCTTTTACCAATCACATCAATCCATCCTAACCACAAACTACAATAACGTTTTTTACAAAATTCAAGGGGATATTGACGCAAAAGAGCTTTCGGTTTCTTGTGATGGTGGTGGCCATTGTTGCTCAGCAAGCGTCGGTGATTAATATCAAGGGTTACTGCCGGAAGGTTACCTGAAAGAATGGGGTGTTTGTATTGGAATTGCAGCAATAGTTATGCCTATAGGCTGGGTTGCAAAATTAATAGATTTCAAAAAAAAAACACACACACAGAGATGAGATCTAATTTGTACATATGTATATAGATCGATTTTCCTCTTTTTCTTCCAATTAAACTGTAATGTTCATATATACTTAGTTATAATTTATTTTCCTTTTTTTTTTTCCAGAAGTCAAAGTTGATTGTATATATTGGTCTACGGAGGGACGTTATCGGTTCGCCCTTTGATTATATATATATATATATATATATATATATATATATATATAATGTGTAACATGTACAACATATTCTTGAGAAGAAGCCATCGATTTTTTTGGTTATTCTATTGGCATGCTTGGATTAAAGATGCAGTTAAATGCCCAAAGAGCATGTGGTTGGAAGGGTTACACATGTTTAATACATTCGTACATTTTTAATTCAATACAGGTCATCTTGATTGCTTCGACAAACACTAAACTACAATTTGCATTATTTCATATCACTATAAGCTACTAACTGGGCAAACACACACAAAAGAAAGCATGCAAATACAACTATCTTTAAAAGGTCATTTGTTAGGGAGAGATTCAGTAGAGAGAGATATGTTAGAGAGGGAGAGATTTAGGAGAAAGAGATGCAAAGTGGTTATAGAGGAAGATATGACCCTTAGAAAATAAGGGGGTCAAATTGAAATGGTAAAAATGTAATATAACTGTTGGTTGGAGAGTAGGACAAAATTAGTGCATTTGAGAGGGAAAGTGTTAAATTAAGTCTTGAGGGCAATTTGGGTATAAAAATACACTTTTTGGATGATGTAAGAAAAAATATTCTCCGGTGGACTAAGTATATGTCCGGAGGGGGTCAAAGTGCTCATTATTTTATAAAGCAAGGAGTGAGTGTAATTTTGCAAAAGTGAGGGGGTCAAAGTGAAATAAAAGCAAACTATAGGAGGTCCAAGTGTAAATTACCCTTTAACATTTTACTTGAGAAATCGTTTAAAGAAATTTCTTCGAGAGAGGAAAGGAAAGGGGTAGATTAAACTCCACGTCATCTGAGGTGTTATTATTTCAGATCTAATTGTTCCATTCTTGTAGCTGACGGCCTAACCATGAATCATTGCAATTAGGGGTGTAAATGGTACTATTCTTGGTGAAATCAAAACCGTTTCTAACAATTTCTTAATTTTAAAACCGGAATCGAAATCATTGAGTTCGGTTCTCTCATAGTTATTTGTCAACTTTTTTTTTTTTTTTAAACATTGATAATATACACTCATACTTGTATACCTCTAGTTATAACAATAGATCAGAAGATATTAATATTTATTTATATATCTTATATTATATAAATATATAGAACATTAGAACTTAGAAGCTAAATGTATTTATTTATATATTATATATTTTATACTTTATACATATTTATATAGAATAGTAGAACTAGAAGCTATTATATATATATATATATATATAATGGTTCCAGTTCTTTGACTTGAGTTCGGTTTTGGTTCCCTAACAATTCTTTGTCAATTTTTTTTTTTTAGACATCAGCAATATACACTCATACTTGTACACCCTTAATTATAACAATAGATTAGAAAAATATTAGTATTTAATTATATATTATATATTTTATACTTTATATATATATTTATATAGAACACTAGAACTTAGAAAAAATTATTATTCATATATATATATATATATATATATATTTAACGGGTGCTCCACCTGTGTGTTGTTTAACGGTGTGTCTGGCTGCCAAAAACATATATCCTAAAATCAATCAACTTGACGTACACATATTTTGTACTCTTAAGTCATATTATTAGAATACACATATTTTGTACTCTTAAGTCATATTATTCTTCTAAATAAGTGTCCCTCTTATATCTATATGACATAAAATTTATTACTTCCGCCGGAAGTTGCTCATCTCGCACTTGCTCTTGTGACTTAAGTGGTACTGATGATCAATCTAACTGTCCACTGCAGCAGAGAAACCGGGCTCACAATCACTACCTTTTGACAACCATAGGGCCTCCTCTGTCACGTGAAGCTCGTCATTAGCTGAGATCTGTCATTGAGAGGACGAGGTCTTCCAATGAAAGGATGAGATGAGACTCTCTGTGAGAGGGTGACTCCACACAGATGCTTGTGCCCTTTTGCAGCCATTCATGCATTAAGAGTCTACGCTAGGAAAATGCGAAACTTTTTCTCTTTACACTTTACGAGTAGATATAAGCATGGCACACTAGAGGGGCTTATCACAAAATTTCCAAAAATAGCATTACATGATTTTCCTACTCTCTTGTTGCTCCCGGATAATCACAGTCCATGATTTTCCTACTCTCTTGTTGCTCCCGTTGTATCATACACCGGATAATTACAGTCCTAAGTGTAGGTGTAGCACTATGGGATAATCACAGCTCCGGTGCAACGGAAGCAACCAAAATTTTCTCAACTTCCCACAATTCCTGTTATAGCATGCAGGGAAATATATCTTTACAGTTCACACTTCACACACCCATTACCATATCAGAGGCAAACACTTAAAATCATTTACTAAATAGAAACCTAACTTAATTACAAGAGTATTTCTAAGTAACCCTGGACTTTCAAAGAATGTGATTAAATGGATAAAAAGATGCAACTCAATCAGGAAAAGGTGTATAAATAAAAATTCTACAAAAAGCCATTAACCCGCTGATTCCCATAAAGGTGGAATGCTGGGGCTGGAAGGGGTGGATTAAAGAAAGAACTATCGACGCTAATTTGTGCAAAATGATTGCTCTCATTAGCGAACCTGCATTCTCATACTTGTCAGTTCGAATATTGACCATTGCACCAATAATGATCTCTTATCTAATAACTACAATTGAAACCCAGGCATTCATGTAAATGAAAAACTACATAAGCTAAAATAAATACTAAATGGTAAAATGTGTAATCATTAAGCATAAGATGAGTAGCATTCAAACATCGCCAGCCAAAGTGTGATAGCACCTAGAGATAGACTCGGGCTGTGATTTGCTACTATGCCTTCAGCTTCCCACTCACCGCACGCTTGTTGTGCCAAACACCATTCCTATCACCATTTATCGGGTTCTTTTTAGCTGCAACTGAACAATGATCAGTCCGTCCACCCTTACCGTTCATCTGCAATTGAAGCTTACGCCGCCTCATCCTGTTCTCTAACCGTATACATCTTAAAGCACTGCTCCTACGCTCAATCTCCAAAGCTTGTGAGAAATTCCAGATCCTAACAACACCTTCTTCACCTCCACATATAATACGATCAGAACCAATGCCCACTGAGAATAAATTGCAACCAAACCCATGCAGCATTCTCTGCGGGGGTTCCACCCCCATTTTCTCATCTAGGCAGTTAGCCCTTGCAGACTTCTCCATTGAAGAATGCCTTCTTATCTTCAACAGCTTTCTCACGTCAATGAGTGAGAGTCTTCCATCACTGGAAGCTGAAACAAGCCAGGGAAACTCAAATGCAAGAGAATACACAGGACCCGAGTGAGGAATCCATGTTGCAACCTGCTGCAGATCACTCTCAGCATGACGACTGCTGATCTCAAACATGCGTATTCCCCCATCTTCTCCTCCAGTAAAAAGGAAATTCCCAGTGTGGCTCCGTGCCAAAGAATAAATATTGCCAGCATGTGCATTACTTGTAACACCAATCTGAGTCCCAGTATTAGTGTCCCAAAGATATACATCTGAGCCTGATGCGCTTGCCACGGTAGTATCATGAGGAACAAGGCTCCAGACCCAGTCACTGTGCCTCAACACTTTCAAGCACTCCAACAAAGAACGGTCCCAAATACGTATAGTCATGTCCCATGAACCACTATACATCCTAGTCAGATCCAAAGCAAGACAAGTAATGGCTCCTTCATGTTCCCAAAGTCGAAACTCATTGCTTTGATATTGAGCACCTCTAAGATTAAACAAACATGGGAACCCTTCCTCTGCTCTCCAACCATGTATGAAGCCATCAGTACCCCCAACAACCAAGAGTTTCATATCTGCTGCAACTGCTCGGATGGTGCAACCAAGGGGATGGGATGATGCAATTAACCCCCCTTCATCCATGTCCCACATTCTAACAGTCGAATCATACCCTGAAGTAAATATTATCTTCTTAGAAGAAAGAAGAAAAACTGTTCGAACGGCCTCAGTATGACCATGCAGGGAATCCATGCTATATCGTCCCATAAAGGTTTTGCTCCGAAACTCCCTCTCCACAAAGAGCTCCTTCCATGACTTCTCATTTGAATATCCTGCACCTAGAGGCATTGGGACTATGGGCAGTCCCCATCTCTCACAATAAAATTCCTTCCAAACATGATGTTCGGATGCGAGCCTATAGAGAGATGAGGAGACACAGGATACCATACCGAGCTCTTTCGGCTCAAGGCAATTAAGGATTTCGCATATCAATGTTGGAGGAAGGTCAGTGATGGACCGAACATAAGTGGACAAGACATCGTTAGCCGGCAAATTTTTTGCACTACAAGAGGACGTAAATCCCCTATTGGGATTGAGTCCTGATATGGGTTTGGGATTTTCAGACTCCTCAACGTCAATTTCAGAAATAAATGTTAAAATTTCTGAGCTATCACAGGATTTAATCTGATTAGATTCAAATTGTTCTTTGCAAGTATTATCTAGCAAATAAGATCCCGAATTCTTTGATAAATCAACCTCAGTAGTTTTCTGGCATTCAAATGCCATAAAAAAAGTTTTCCTAAACCTAAAGTTAAGAGGGTAAATTTCAAGATCCTTTTTTCTTCCCAATTTTTTTTTTAAAAAAATGAAACCCTAATAGATCTTAAACTTTATAATATATGCAGAAACAGAAAATGTACGAATCAGAAGACTGACTCAAGACTAGTAACTAAAAGCCCAATTCAAGCAAACCCTAAAAAGAACAAAAAAGCAACCCTAAAAGTCAACTCTGAATTACAGAAACAATAGGAGGAAATTAAAAGTTTGAAGAAAAAATATATGATTAAAATCAAGCGGAAATTGATAGAAAGTGAATGATTATCAGAAAAACAGAGAAAAAAAAATGATGGTTATTGACTTATTGTGATCCTATGAATGCCTAAGAAGAAAAACGGGAAACAAAGAAAAAAAAGGTTAGAACAGAGAGAGAAATGCAAATAAAAAGAATTGAATTAGAGTGAGAGAGACTGATTTTTAAAGGTACCTCAGAGATGAACACACGATCTTTTTGAGGGTAGAAACCGTACCTCTCGTGGTTAGGATTTCGAAGACGAAAACACAGATAGAAAATTTTGGTAGATAGAGAGAGAGAATTGGGGCCGAAGAGTTAGGTTATCTTCATCTACAATTAATTATACATCTACTAGTATTTCTATAAAGTATTCTTCTATAAAACGTTAATGTGTAATATTATTGGGCCAAATGGGCCAAAACCAAAGTTTGTTAGGCTGGGCTTAGCCTCATTATAACCCTATCCCAGTAACCAACTGTATCCCAATTACCAAGTCAGAGTTGCATAGACCCATGATTAGGAGAAGATTTACGTTAAATCCGGTTAAAATAAATCGGGTGAATTTGGGTGGTACGTGTTATACACGGGCATAGTGAGTCTTATAGTATATATTAAACATTCACCTGGTATATTTACCCCAAGTGCATTGTAGACGTTCTTCATGAGTAGATAAAAAAGATGGAATTAATTAAACCTCAGAAATGAGAAACATAATTGTATCGAGTAACTATTATTAATTTATGTAGAATTTAAGACAATTTAGCATTATAACCTCAATGAATTGTTTAGCATGTATTTAGAAGTAAACCTTATAACCATGCAAGAATGGAATGATATCTTTTGTTTGGTAAAAAAATTAAAGTGGGACTAACTATTTCAGATCCATTTCCTGGAATGAAAAAGAATAAAAATTCATTTCTCATCCCAATTTATTAAATGATCATTCCATTTTCAAGTACAAATAAAAAAATCACGTTCCAAAAGAAACCTCACGTTTCAAGTCCAAAAATCACTGCCACCGCCACCTTCCACCACAACAACCATTGCTACCACCTTCCACTGCCACCTACACCACTACCGCCTTCCATCACCGCCACCTCCACTGCCTTTCACCACCATCGCAACTACTACTTTCCACCACTACCGCAGTTGCCTTCCATCACCACTACCGTCACCACCACCGCCGCCTTCCACCACCACCTACACCACTACCACCTTCCAGCACCACTACCATCACCAGCTCCACTGTCTTCCACCACCGTCGTTGCCTTCCACCAACACCATCACCTACACAACTGCCACCTTCCACCACCATTACTATTTCCTTTAAAAAAAATTATAGAAGAATGTTAATTTGTTAGTTTAATTTATTTGTCACTGATAGAGATATTTTAGATAATTTAATTTAAAATTCGTTTCGTATTTGCAACCAAATAGTAGAATGAGAATGACCATTTCATTCTTATTCTCACCTGTATTTTATTCCATTCACGCATACCAAACATAGCCTCAATGGATTGGTCTCACTAGGCATGCCAAAACCTTGTTTTCTTATCAAATTCCTCATGATCTAGGTTACATGATTGCGCATGCAAGAGTGTCAAGAGACTCAGTAGTGTGTGGAATAAGCAAATGTTATCCCTGCAATATTGATCGAAGCGGTCTCTATTATTGTCTGACAAATTTTGAGAAGTTAGGATTTACTCTTCCAGTGAGGTTCCACTGGTTCATTGATAGTCCACCCAAACTCATATAAAGTTTATTTTCTACAAGTAACACTAAATTTTAAAGCTCCACAACTCAGGAGTGGTCATTATCATTATCTTTGCCTTAGTCTCATTTAAATGGAACCCGATTGTGGGTGTCAAAAAAGCCTTTGGGTGTCAAAAAAGCCATTCCAAAACTTCACTATCCAAAGGAAACCTAACCAGAGCGGTGACCGAGGTGATTGCAATGCAGTAAAAGGCAAGAAAGATAGTGGTGGAGTGAGCGGACATTTTCAATAATGTTGATAACGCAGAGCCACACAATGCAAACCCAACCTTAAACATTAGTTTGACCCACAAAGTTTCATTCCTTTTTTCCTGAACTGAATTATAATTGCATTGGTAAAGTTTAAGTCATCCCAATTCCATACTGTCTTGTATTCACTTTTCTCCATCTTCATCAGACATGCCTTTTTTGTTTTCCTTTCATTTATATCTATAATCCTCATCCATGTTATACATATATATATATATCTTTGCTTTATCTCAAGCCTCAACAGATTGTTGCCTGAGAAATACTAAAGACAATATCACTTGAAAGCTTTTCAATCCATGCCCATTTCCCTTCCACACGAAATATGTTTAATTTGTGTAATATCATTCGATTATGAAAAACTAAAACAAGAGGCACAGCATGTCTCGATTTAATTAAGCATAGACCTATACAAAATGAGACCGTTTAGCATTCTAAACATGATGCGAGCAATGTGAATTACAATACTTCCAATCCCAACTTTGCCGACTCCGATTTTTGTCCTCATTTGCTGATTCTACACAAATATTTTTAACAGATTTAATACCAACAAATATAAGAAATGTCAATTCAAACATGTCCGCAGAGCAGAGTGAGAGAGAGAATCAAATTTTGCAAGCTCTCGTGTTGGTATCCTCGCAAAAGTTGAACAAAATTTTGAACTACAGAATTCGGCATGCCCTCCAGTTCATTCCTTTTCTGGTTTGCACATCTCAAGTATGGTACAACAAACAGTTGGTTAGCCCTCTCTCTCTCTCTCATATATATATATAATTTTTTCAGACAAATCTGGAGAGAGCTAAATTTACATACTGAAGGACAAAGGAGATATAAGCAATGAAGCCAAAGAAAAAGAAAAGGAAGATAAAAACTATCAGGGCACACGGGTAACAATATAGTGCCCCTTCTCGAGGTCATATATGGTCTTCAATTGTGGTTCTTGCCATTTTAATACAAAGAATGCACCAAGCACGGCAATTAAAAGTACAGCAAACAAAGAGAAGTAAGTTAATGCATTGCTTCCAACAATCTCACCCAGATTATCCGTTTCAAATTCTAGGGGCTCCAGCATCGTTTGGAGGATAAAAGCTCCAAAAGTCCAGTCAAGAGGAGTGCTGCCAGCCTGATTAGCAAATCCAATCCTGCATACAGCAATTTTCTGGAATCAACTTCAAATAAGAGCACAATTGAAGAATAGTAAAACAGAGTAGTAATCTATGAACTTCTACAGCAATCTTCCTTCTGACAATCTCACCCAGGTATCAACATCTACAGCTATCTTCCTTACATTTTGGCTTCCAAACATAACCTATAAACTTGTTGAGGTATTACCTCAACCCCAGGAGAGTAGTAAAAGCACTCTCAAATATTGAGCAGAAAATAACAAGGCAAAGTGCAATAAAACTAAAAGGATCTGTGATAAACAATACACTGCACCTTATAAATCAAGATGACCGACATCAATATAAAATTAAAGTATAGTATAGAATATGGAGTCATTGATTGGTGCAATAAAAGCTCAGATTGTCAAGTGTGAGTGACAATCTGAGAATGTGGATTTGAATTGAGAGTAACTACATGGCGCAAAATAATGTCAAAAGTTGGGTCTCTCCAGTTCGTCCTTCCAGCACTCCAATAGGTGGGACCAGCACTAGATAATGGCCTAATTCTTGAAGAAAAGAAAGAACGTGGATACTTTTGATGGCACGATCGGAAAATTATGAAAGGAATGAAAGTCCTGGATACTTCTGGTGAAGGGACTATGATGGCACAAGATTGGAAGGTCGTTTATTATGAACAATCTGCATAAATGTGATATGTGCCACTTTGAATACCATGCACTCATGAAATTACGCAGCTTCTAGTAGAGGTGGCAAACGTGGGATTTGGTCAAGCTTGTTTTTAGTTGTTAGTGGGTTTAGTTCTGTTTTATTTGTTTTAGTTCATTAGTGGCAAAGTGGTTGTTTTTTTATTTCCTACTCTTCAGCATTACTGTTATTTGTAAGGCTATAAATATAGTCAAAACAGAGTAAATAAGGGTATTCAATTATCAATCTAACAAACTCTCCTCTCATCTTCTCCCAACCCTCTTCTTCTTCTTTTGTAAACAAATTCCTTGTATCAGTGGTATCAGAGCCCAGGTTCTGACCATGGACACTCGCGGCAAAACCAATGCAGAATTCCGCAACAATGTCAATGAAATCTTAGCACGACACGAGTCAAGCTTCGACCAAGTGAACGCTGCCTTACAAGCGGTGTTAACCGAGCTGCAAGCTCTTCGGGCCTCTCGTAGCCAAAACACTAGCCCTTCTGAAACCAACCCATTTGCACGTGATGAATCCTCACACCCACATACAGCTCGTTCTAACACTATCAATGACCACCATCATCAACACCTTAAGTTGTCCTTCCCAAAATTTAACGGAGATGACCCAACTGGCTGGATCTACAAGGCAGAACAATACTTTGATTTCAAAAGTGTTGCACCGGATCAACAAGTTCAGTTGGCCTCCTTTCATTTAGAAGGCATCGCCCTGCAATGGCACCGATGGTTGACGAAATTTCGTGGACCACTCACATGGGATGAATTCACAAAGGCGGTACTACTCCGATTCGGTCCAACGGACTACGAGGATCCATCGGAAACTTTGACTCGACTCCGCCAAACTACAACCGTAGCAGCTTATCAAGAAGCTTTTGAAAAGCTCTCCCACCAGGTTGATGACCTGCCGGAAAATTTTCTTATTGGTTGTTTTATTGCAGGACTTTGAGATGACATTCGAATAGACGTAAAAATTAAGCAGCCGCGTACTGTGGCTAATGCAATAGGAGTGGCTCGACTCATCGAGGAGCGAAACCAACTGCAAAAGAAACCAAACCAACAAATTCGTCCACAACCAACCATAATGACACAGAGAGTATCACCAGCAAACCCAACAGCAGGTGTGCTCGGACCTCCACCAACCCAGCGCATGAACCAAGGATTGAATACTCCACCAGCAACATTCCGTCGAATCACTAACCAAGAGGCACGAGAACGACGAGAGAAGGGGTTATGCTACTATTGTGATGAGAAGTTCACTCCAGGCCATCGTTGCGAACGGCCGCAATTATTTATGATTGAGGATTCACCCCAAGGGAGCATTGAGGATGTTGAATGCATTCAACCGGAAACAGCACCTCATGAAGCCATACCCGAATTTCTTTTCATGCAATCACAGGTACCCAACATCCACAAACCATACGTGTGCTAGGCAAGCTGAGAAACAAGAATGTAACAGTATTAATAGACGGTGGCAGCACTCACAACTTCATTGATTTGGCCGTAGTCTCCAAGTTCGGGCTACCAATAATCCAAGACGAGAAATTTCAAGTCATGGTGGCTAACCGAGAAAAGATAGAATGTGCGGGACAATGTCGAGCCCTCACCATCACCATTCAAGGTCATTCTGTCACTGCCGACTACTACGTTCTTCCTGTCGCAGCATGCCAGTTGGTATTGGGAGTGCAATGGCTTGAGACACTTGGACCCGTTGAGAAGGATTATAAGAAGCTAACCATGAACTTCAAAGTGGAAGGGATTTCCCACACCTTCCAAGGATTGGGACGAGCCGACATCGCAGCTTTAACCGACAAGGAATTCAATGCATTACAAGGTACTGGGTATTTTTTTCAAATACTTACTTCTAATGATATCAGTCAACCGAACTCCTACCCACTTGCGATGGGCCGCCTCCTAGCAGAATTCTCTCATGTATTTGAACCACCCACCTGCCTGCCTCCAAGGAGGTCACATGACCATCAAATTCCATTGCAACCGAATGCGGGACTTGTGAGCGTGAGGCCCTATCGATATCCTTATTACCAGAAGACCGAGATAGAAAAAATGGTGAACGAGCTCCTACAATCTAGGTTGATCAGACCAAGTAAAAGCCCATTCTCCTCACCAGTACTATTAGTAAAGAAGGCGGATGGATCTTGGCGATTTTGTGTGGATTATCGAGCATTGAATGACATAACGGTCAAGGATAAGTATCCAATTCCTGTGATCGACGAGCTATTAGATGAACTCCATGGAGCCAAATTTTTCTCTAAATTGGATTTACGATCTGGATATCACCAAATCCGGGTACGAGAAGACGACATTCCAAAAACAGCCTTTCGAACGCATGAGGGACATTATGAGTTTGTAGTGATGCCATTTGGTCTCACGAATGCACGGGCAACCTTCCAGAGTCTCATGAATGATCTTTTCCGACCCTATCTCCGAAAATTTATTTTAGTTTTCTTTGATGACATTTTAGTGTACTCAAAATCATGGGAAGATCACCTCATACACTTGAAAATTGTCCTAAAAATCTTAACAGCTCACAGTTTGTTTGCAAAAGAGTCGAAATGTCGATTTGGTGTTTCACAGGTTGAGTACTTGGGTCACGTGATTTCCAAGCAAGGAGTGGCAGTGGATCCAACTAAAATACAAGCAGTCATTGAGTGGCCTATACCAACAACGGCTAAAGGGGTTCGTGGGTTTCTCGGCTTAGAAGGCTACTACAGAAAGTTTATCCGTAATTTTTTTTTTTTTTGATAAGTAAAGATTTATTAGAAAGCACCCAGAAAAAGGGAGGGGCAACCCTTGAACAAGAACCTATTACAGAGCAAAGGAACTTAAAAAGTCAACCATTGCTTCTACGGAGTTACAAGCTCTACCTTGAACCCAGTAAGAGAGGGTACAAAGAATTGAGAATTTAAGCGTCCCATTAGAAGACTCCTCGTCATCAAACGTTCTTCGGTTTCGTTCTCTCCACAAGCACAACCACACGCAAAGGGGAGTTGCCTTCCAATAATTACGGATATGAGTGTCCACAAGGCCACCGCTCCAGGCTTCCATCAGACCTCTGGTGGAGCTGGGCATGACCCACTGAACTCTGAACAATCCCAAAAGTAAGCTCCAACAGTCACGGGCCACTGAACAGTGGAGTAACAGATGGTCAACTGTCTCCTCATTTTGCTTGCACATACAACACCAATTCACGATGATCCGTTGTCTTATCCTCAAGTTGGGACCCGATAGTGGAAAGGTTCGAGAGAAGGCTAGCGGGATGGAAGAAACAGTACTTATCCAAAGGAGGCAGAGTTACTTTGATCAAAAGTTCACTATCTTCTCTTCCCACATACTTCCTTTCCCTCTTCCAGATTCCTACCTCAGTTATGGAGAGACTTGAGAGACTTCAGCGCAATTTTTTGTGGGGGGGCCTTGGCGATGAATTTAAATACCATCTCATCAGTTGGAATCAAGCTTGCAAGCCCGTTAAGCTAGGAGGGTTAGGCATAAGAAGTTTGGGAGCCTTCAACAAGGCACTCCTTGGGAAGTGGCTGTGGAGATTTGGGAAAGAAAGGCAGAGGCTTTGGAGACGGCTCATCCTCAGTAGATTTGGGGAAGAGAGTGGAGGGTGGTGCTCTAGGGAGGTTAGAACTCCTGCAGGGGTCGGTGTCTGGAAGTCAATCCGGAAAGGGTGGCCAGAGTTTTCCAAATTCATAAAATTCAAGATCGGGAGTGGAAGAAATATTCGTCTCTGGGAAGATTGGTGGTGTGGCGACAGGCCTTTGGCTCAATTTTTTCCCAGTCTCTATCGGATCTCGCGTAATCGCCATCCCTTCGTCTCTTTCTGCTACCACCTTGATAGTGGAAGAACAATATGGGATGTCAGGTTCACGAGAAATCTTCAGGACTGGGAGATTGAGGATGCCATTCATTTTCTGGAGTCGCTCTATCTCCAAGTTGTGAATGTTGGGAGGGAAGACTCAATGACATGGACTCTTATCCGTAATTTTGGAAATATCGCGGCTCCTTTGAACCGACTCTTGTCCAAAGATGGATTCCAGTGGAATGAGGCAGCAAAGGCAGCCTTCGCCCAATTGAAAGAGGCATTGACGTCACCACCCACTCTATGCCTTCCTGATTTTTCTCAAAAATTTGTGGTAGAATGTGATGCAAGTGGAATTGGAATCGGTGCAATCCTTACCCAAAACAACCGGCCGGTGGCATACTTCAGCGAAGCATTAAAAGGGTCGGCCTTGGCGTTATCTACCTATGAGAAGGAGATGTTGGCTATCATCAAGGCCATCAAGAAATGGCGTCCGTATCTGCTTGGGAAACCATTTACGGTCCGCACCGACCAAAAAAGTCTCGAATATCTGTTGGAGCAACGGATTACTACACCGGCACAAACTCGATGGCTTCCAAAAATTCTTGGTTATGATTACGAAATTGAGTACAAAAAAGGGCCTGAAAATCAAGGTGCGGATTCTTTGTCACGTGTAGTTGAGTTTCAGTTTTTATCTATTTCTATGCCACATGCAGATTGGTGGCCAATGTTCCAAAAAGAAGTCCAACAGGACCCATTTTATAAGACATTAATAAAGCAAGGTTCCTCTCAATCAGCCCACAAATTACTACAACGAGATGGAGTATGGTTTAAAAGAGACAAAATTTTATTGAACCCCACCTCACCCTTGATTGAAAAGATAATTGATGATTGCCATTCTTCACCAACGGGTGGGCACTTTGGGTTCCATAAAAATCTCTCCCGCATTAAGCAGAGTTTCTTTTGGTCTAATATGCGCCGGTCAGTAAGGAAATTTTTGCAGGAATGTGATACTTGCCAACGGTACAAAACTGATTGTATGAAACCAGCCGGATTACTTCAACCGTTGCCCATCCCTGCTCGAATGTGGACTGATGTTTCAATGGACTTTGTAGAGGGCTTACAGCCATCCAATGGACATACTGTCATCATGGTAGTCGTCGACCGATTAACGAAGTATGCTCACTTTGTAGCCTTGAAGCACCCATTTACTGCATTCATTGTTGCTAAGGCGTTTGTTGCCAATGTGGTTCGTCTTCACGGAATTCCCACATCAATTGTTAGCGACCGGGACAAGGTGTTTATTAGCTCTTTTTGGCGCACACTATTCCAGCTGCAGGGGACCAAGCATTGCATGAGTTCAAGTTACCACCCACAGTCGGACGGCCAAACCGAGGTAGTAAATCGCACCTTGGAACAATACTTGCGATGTTTTGCAGGTGACCAACCGCGGAAGTGGCTCGATTGGATTCCTTGGGCTGAGTTTAGCTATAACACATCGATTCATTCTTCCACCAAAATGACGCCGTTTGAAGCGGTTTACGGCATTCCGCCACCTACTCTACTGGCTTATGTTCCGAACACCTCCCACGTCCAAGCGGTGGATGAGTACCTACGTGATCGGGATGCCATTCTACGTGAACTCCGACACAATCTACTACTTGCCCAAAATCGTATGAAGTGTCAAGCAGATCAACATCGTCGTGAGGTCTCATTCGATGTGGGCGATTATGTGTATTTGAAACTACAGCCTTATCGACAGACTTCTGTTACTTTTCGGGGCTCCATGAAGCTTGCCCCTCGTTTCTTTGGGCCATACCAAATCCTTGAGAAAGTAGGTTCAGTTGCTTATAGACTGGATCTGCCCCCTGGCTCTCAAATTCACAATGTGTTTCATGTTAGTTTGTTACGTAAACAGTTGGGACCAATCACTCCTATTTCAACCCAACTACCCCCATTCTCGGATACCTCGACCATCCTTCCACAGCCTGAAGCTATCTTAGATCGACGTGTGATCCGCAAGGGAAAATACCGTCCAAAGTCCGAAATTTTAGTGAAGTGGGTAGGTGCAACAGCAGAAGATGCCACCTGGGAGAACGAATGGCATTTTTCTAAGACATATTCTAATTTTATCCTTGTGGGCAAGGATCCTTAAGCGGAGGGGAAATGATATGTGCCACTTTGAATACCATGCATTCATGAAATTACGCAGCTTCTAGTAGAGGTGGCAAACGTGGGATTCGGTCAAGCTTGTTTTTAGTTGTTAGTGGGTTTAGTTCTGTTTTATTTGTTTTAGTTCATTAGTGGCAAAGTGGTTGTTTTTTTATTTCCTACTCTTCAGCAGCATTACTGTTATTTGTAAGGCTATAAATATAGTCAAAACAGAGTAAATAAGGGTATTCAGTTATCAATCCAACAAACTCTCCTCTCATCTTCTCCCAACCCTCTTCTTCTTCTTTTGTAAACAAATTCCTTGTATCAAAATGACAGGGAGTGAAACAAAATAACTTTGCCAGCAAAATAGGTGCAACACAATTTAAGATATGGATTCCCCCTAAAAGTGTTCTCCAAAGGGATGTCAACGAAAATGGATTCGGATAAAATAATGGTAGATTTATTCTGATTTGTTAAAAACTACATAAAATCACTAATAGCTTTTATGGAAGTAAGGAAGAGGAAAGGATAGCAAGAATCCATTTAGGGAAGGTAAGAGAAAGGAGGGGGGGCAGGGGGAATTGAGATATTTCTGGGATTTGGCAAGTTAATATCAGTGTTCCATTACATGTGAGCTAAAGTCAGTAGTGTGTTCAAGCAATTCCTGAAGAAAGACCAAAAATCAATTAAGAAAATAAAAAAATAAAACGATTTGACCAATAGATTTTTGGATCAACACACTTGATTGTCAAGCTCTTTTTTTATCTTCCTTGAATATTATTAGTAAGAGGTGTGCTATTAAAGATGAATCCAATATCTGCTTTTGTGAAGGAAATCGTATAAATACTAGTAAAAAGAACTTTTATAGTGAAATGAACTGAGAAATTTATTATTCAAGTAATCTAATAAGAACCAAGTTCTGAGTATTCCATGTTTATTAGCGATTAGTGGGTGAATTTGAAAACAAAAGAACATTCGACCCAGATTAAAAGAGTCTAAATCATATCCAAGTGAGGAAGGCTGCATGGACCCATCTTTTCCAGTAAACTTTAAGGAAAGCCATATTGTGGGTCGAATTCAAGGCTACAGTGTCCTCTCTCACAGCCTCATCTCAAATTCTTTTTGGCCTTCCTCTTGTAATTTTAGTACATATGATTTTGATCAATTCACTCCTTCATACTGGCACATAAATCAGCCAATCCTACACATGGCCAAACCATTATAAATGACTCTATCTCCTCTTATTATCATTATTTTTACTCTCCCTGAATGTGGTTATCTTAAATACAAGTGGAAACTGTGGGATTAAAACTCTCACACAAGGACATCAAAAGGCTGGCTATGAAACAGGCTCAGCCCAAGGCCAGAATCAAAACTCAACTAAAACACAGCATTTAAATCTGGAACATTTAGCCCATGTACTGCAAAACCTCCAAATAAGCTGTAGCAGCAATGTTGCTAGTAGTGACGGAGCCAAAAAATTATTTGAACAATGGAGGAAGAGAGGAGAGGGGGGTTTGTGCGCTGGGCTTGAACAATAATAAGATTTTTCAAACTATCATAACAAACAAAACAATAGAACACTAACATTAATTGATATTTTTGTTGAGTATATTTACAATCATCCTCAACGAGTTTTCATATTAAGAAAACACAGTATGATAGCTTCATTATTTATACTACTAAATATCTATTTTCAACATATACAATCAAATTATCACCCACTAATTGATTTCTCATCCGATGATGCAATCGATTCTTTACAAAATTTCTTCAAACTCACTACTAGAGCGCACACCCACAATATAAGTTTCAAGTTGATCATCAGGTTTATGAGCGCAAGTGAAAAAAATATTTAATTTGGATAAAATTGAGCAAGTCCGAGTTGTTTGTGCTTCTCAAAAGCAGAGAAATGAATCATCACGAGAGAGAGTCGATTACTTTACTTTCTTTAGAACCCAAAAATATCAATGGGGGCAAAAATATATACTGGAGTATTTTCAAATATTGAGTGGGCCATTTTTAACATTTTAACAAAAATTATAGGTTGTAATGTAAATTAAAAAAAATCAGTGGGGGTGGACGCCCCCACTTGGACTAAGGTAGATCGGTCCCTGGTTGTTAGGATCTCCACTTTGATCTTCATGTAATCTCAAGTTCCTTTGTGCCAAAGAACAGCAGTGAAGAAACCTCTAGACTGTTTCTTTTTTATCTGAGAAGAGGAAGAATAATTGATAAACCAGCTCACACTCTCTTGAAAAGAAATTCAGCTGACTGAAACCCTCCCAATTACAAAGGGAACAGAACCAGTACCAAATGGAATTAGCTAAAGGACCGCTCCAAAACATATGGTCAACTGAGTCCTCACTGCTGTGACAAACTGACGAAAGAATAATGCCCCTCCTATGCACTCACTTTCAAATTCTTATCGACACATTTCTTTGTTATTATTTTCTTTTATTCTCATGAAAGTTAATTAAAAGAATTTAACTATTAGATTGAACATATATCTATATATACATATATATTATAAAGTTTAGAGTATTTTGACTCTCTCGTTGTCAAGGCTGCCTGCTCCAAGGGTGTTAGTAGCCTAAAATGGTAAGTAGCTAACCTTTTTTTTCCTTTCCTGTTTTGAGGACAAAACTTGCTAACTTAACATAATATTCTGTGAGAACATTGTGACACATTCATGAGAGAGTTTAACAACCCATTCTGGCTTTCCAAGAAAAAAAAGGATATCATACTTGGATGCAAAGAAAGTAACCATACCTCTTATCAATCATGGTGAAACCAAGATTCTCATGCAACAGTGCCACAATGTATGCAGAGGAGAAACAATATCTTAATAAATCCAGATCATCAATGCCAGGATGTTGGTTTTTCAATTTATACCAATCATCTTCACAGTAGTGCCGGCCAGCCGCCTCCAACTCAGGTAAAGATGCCTTAGGAACCAGCCCAAAACACTGTCCAAGGTTGAGAAGCGAATTTAGAAAAAAGATCAACAATTGAAAATGAACAAAAGAAAATATGTAGGAAAAAGCAATCTATTTAAATAGGAAGATTAAATACCGTGAGATTGAGAAAAAAATACATGTGCAATGTAATCTACATGCAATATATTGCATCCCATAAAGCACAGACACTTCACTAAGTGTACCGTATCCATGTCGAACACTCGGACACCGTGTCAGACACTTAGACACTCCTTGGACACGTGTCAGACACTTTGTAGAAGTGTCGGACAAGTGTCCTGACATTTTTCTTTTTGGACACTTCTCAGACACTCCTTGGACACTCCTCTAACACATGTCGAACATTTCGTAGCAATGATGTATATTCAAATATTTCGAAAGAAAATTATATGCAACTAAGTTATGATTAAAAATTTAAGCTAAATATATGTAGATGACTAAATAAGTCTGGTTCTTTAATCTATTTTAATCTATTTGTCTATTTTTGTTTATAAGTTTGTTTGGTTCTTAATTGCTTGATGATGAATTGAAGTATTTCTGTAATATAATTTTTTTTGTTAAATAATTAATATATATTATATTAATATTTTATAGCCGTATCCTCGCCGTGTCCATGCCTTGTTTTTTTTAAAATTTCCCGTATCGCTGTGTTCGTGTCGTGTCGTACTCGTGGCCCGTGTTTGTGCTTCCTAGATTGCATCATTTCCTTTTATTTTAACCTAATTCAAGTAAGGTTGGTAGGTTCTTCACCTTTCCTTATTGAAAGGTCGGGAAATTCACCTCATTTCATAGCCCTCCCACCACTTCCTGACCCACTCCTTGAAGTCTTTTCATGGAGCAACATGCTCTCAAATCTAAATGGAGTTTTCTTCTTCTTCAACCCCTCGCAATCCAACAATAAAGGAATATGATCCAACACCGGCCTAGCCAACGCCACCTACACTACATTTGGAATCTTCTATTCACAATCCCAGAAACCAAGAATCTATCCAATCGAGACAAGGTGGGAGTCTACTAATCACTTGACCACGTAAGGGAAGCACCTTCCATCAGCAAGTCAAATAGTTGTTGGGCATCAATCAACTCAGAGAATTGCTCCATGCCTGTAGACCACCTCCCTTTAGTAGATCTCTCGAATGGAAATCCAATCACATTGAAGTCCCCTCCCACACACCAAGGAACCTCCCATCTCCTCCAAGCATACTTTAACTCCTCCCACAAGAGACCACTCTTGGTATCCTCAACAGGGCCATAAACCCCAAAACCACCAACAAAAGTCATCCTCCTCCAAAGAGAACAAACAAGCGATGGTGCGGGGATGAATTTTCAAAGCACATATGTTTTAGGGTGAGGGGTGGGAGATATGTCATATTTTGGATGGACCCAATGTGTGGGGATAGATCTCTGGAGTTTTCCCTCTGTTTTTCCGGATAGACAGGCGATGGCAGGTGACTGCTATAATCTTTATGGCGGCAGTTTCACTTGGGATGTGCTGTAAAGCTTCAAAAATTTTCTTTAATTTCAATTATGTGATTAATTGAGTTTAAGCATGTTTAAATTTTAATTTGCATGCTTAGTGATTTTGATGGTCCTTTGGTGTTTTTATGTACGGGTGCGGAACCGGTAAGGTTCCAGGTAATCCAGAAGGTGTTTACGGGCCTTTATAAGTGGCATAAGGGTATAAGTGAACTTTAAGGGACTTAAGTGGAGTTTTGGAAATTGAGGGAGTGCTAGTTGGTAATTAGTGAAAAGTATCATGTAACAAGGAGCAAATTATGTGAAAGGAAGGGACTAAGTTGCAAGTCTTACATAAATATCTAAGAATAGATAGATATAAGATGTGTGTAAGCATTGTGAGTGGAGAAAATCTGATTTCTCTCCCTCTTATCTCTCTCCCTCTCCCATTTCCATTTTCCTTGGTTTTGAGTGCTTTGGAGTGGGATTGAGGATTTGGAGCAAGAACAAAGTGTGTTCCTCTTCAGTTCCTCTACGTTCTAATCGGTGGAAAGCTTGGATTTGGTGAAGCTTGAAGCTTTGGAATTTCTAGGGTTTGAGTTATAAGGCTTGGAATTGAGGTAGGGGTGTGAATTCCTTCTTAGCTTTGATTCTATAGGTCACCTAGTTGTGGAATTTGTGTTTTAATGAGTTATATATGTAAGAGTAGACTCGTTTTTGAGATTTAAGCTTTCTTACATGGTCTAAGTGAGTTTTTATATGCCATTATACTTGTTATATGATGTATATGTGTTTAATATGCACAATATGAGTTCTTTATACTTGGAAAGTGTATATGTTGCGTACTAGTGTGTGGTACACTTAGATTTATTGATGTATTTGATGTCTATATTGTTTTAGAAGCATATAGATTGTTATTGGAGTCAATTACATTCATTTGGAAGCATATGTAAATTTTAGACTCCATGTGTTTAATAAAATGCCTAAGAGAAGTTTTTTTTTCACAAAAATGCATGATATTTGATTTATCGTGAGTTGAATGGAATTGCACTATTAAATGCATGATTTGAGTTTGATGTGCATTAACTAAACGAGATTGTAATGCATTTGAAGTGAGTTTTGAAGATTTCTTAGATTTGTGTACTTGAAGTACTTTTAAACCTATTGAAGTACTTTTAAACCTATGCAAGGAGGGCCTAGTGCCCTAGGGTGAAAAGCCCAAAACTTGGTCAAGCGTGTTTAGTTTGATTGTGAATGAGATTCGGTTTTTGTTGTTTATATGTATTTGATATACATGTTTTTCATAATTGTTTATGAAGTTGAGTGAGTTTTGTTTATGTGCATTATGAAATATGCTATATAGTTGGATAGGTATGCCATGTTGCATTCAAGCATGACCGCCAGAGTCATTGTTGGGTTGGTTGGATTATTTCTACTTGGCATGTTGTCGCTCACCCTCTTCCCCCCAAACATTTTCAGACAAGACTCCAGGCATGGATGATGCATAGAAGTGCTAAGGTGGAAGCACTTGGACTATTTTTGGAGCTTTTGTATATTTATGTTTATGTATGCCATGTTTGGAACTTAGGAAAGATTTGTAGTTTGGATATGGAATAAGTGATATTAGTACTATGGACATATGTACTTTGTTATTTTGATTATTGTTCCAACTAATCTCCTCTCTTTTGGACTCCAAAGATATGCAAGTGATGATATTGGACAAGTTGTATTTTTGGCCCAAACTTCAGAAGGGCATAACTTCTTTTCGACCCCAAATTGAGCAAGTTTTTTTTTAAATTGGGTATATTTAAACCCTCTATCAAATGGCATAAATTTTAGCTTAAGATTTAAATATTGAATTTGAGTTACTGTAGTTTTTTCGCTATTGCCCAAAAGTTTTGGGACCTTTCCAAAAGGTCTTGTTATGTTGTGGCTCGAATTTTGTCTTGGTTTGGGTCGTGTTGAGACTTGGTTTTGACCCGAAAAATGGGTCATCGGGGTCCGGGACAGCTCCCCCGGGAAAAATTTTATGACCCGTTTTTCGCTTGCGGGTTTTGGACTCGGGATTAGGACTCTCTTGTAGCCCGATATATAGGACATCTAAGGGTTTGGAGTGAGTAACGACAGAAAACATTGAAAATGCAGAAATAGAGTGAGAGCGAGAGATAGGGTTTGCGGTTGAAACTTGTAATCTCCTGATTTTCACATAGTTAAATCTTTCACTGGATCTTCACCATGGACGTAGGCACATCGCCGAACCATGTAAATTCCTGTGTTTTGTGTATTGTGCTATTTTGTTTTAGTGTCGTATTTCGTGATTGTGCTTGGTTCTAGACAGTTTTTCACAACAAGTCTAAATTGTGTTTTTTAGTTTCTTGGGACTATATTAGGATGGGACAATAGTCCAAAAAAATTTCCGGAACTTATATGAAAAGCTATTATTCACGAGGGGTCGAAAACCTCTTTTGTTTTGAAATTGTTTCAAATGACTTCCAATGATGAGAACAATGAATTGATATGCATATTCACCTAATTATATGTATACAAGGTTGCTTTCGCGGCTATGAGACATGGTTTGGATGTTAGTTGTCCTGAGAAGAAGGGTATTTAGGGTTATTTTCACCATTCACTCCTCATTTCCCTCACTCTTAACCAGGTGTCAGAAATCAGGGCGTGACATGTGCAGTTTGAGATATTGCAGCAAGATTGGGAGATGGAGGATGCTGTGGAGTTTTTGGCATTTTTATACATACAGAGTGTTTATGGGGGAGGGGATGGATGAGTGGACGTGGTCGGGATTGAGCCACGGGAAGTTTTTTGAAGTGAGATCCTTCCAAAGCAGATTGTTGGATACTCAGGGGCCTTCCTTTCCATGGAAGCCAATTTGCCTCATTTAAAGACGGCTTTTTCTTCAGCTGGACGACAATCCTTGGTAGGATATTAACGATTGATAACCTCAGGAGGAGGCGTCTGATCATTGTTAGCAAGTGTTATATGTGCAAGAGAGATGAGAAGTCAGTGGATCACCTCCTTCTACATTGCCCCCATGGCTAGAGACGGTTGGGCCATGCTATTCACCATCTTTTGATGCAGTGGGTCTTGGAGTGGATGCTTAGTGGGAACCCAAGGTAGAGATGCATGGCGAGTCGCCCCCCTGCATTATGGTGGGCCTTGTGGAAGGAAAGAAATAGGAGGTCTTTTGATGGGGTAGAGTCCCTGATAGGGGTGATGAAATTTTTTGTACTTAGTTCTTTATTTTTGTGGGTACATGGGAGAAATCGTAAATCCTTGGAGCTTTTAATTTCTTTTGGGGATAACCTGGGAGTATAGCTTTTGGCTTTTCGTATGTAGTTGGGATGCACTCCCCTTTTGAGTGCTCTTTAATGAAATCTTACTTGTAAAAATTATAAAAAAGATTTTGTGAACCTCAGCAGATAAAAAGCCAACGTATTGGGGGTAGACTTTTTTGTTTTTGATATGCTTAATATTGGTATTAGTAACTGTATATGAAAGTTAATGGTGTTGAGTCTCTCAAAGAGATAGGATGGTAAATCTAAATAATGGGCACCTTTTGTATGTTTGTTCATGCATTCATTTAAAGAGGTAAATGTGTCAATAGAAACATTTTTAATGGAAAGCTGTTCCATTTAAACTATAGATTACTTTGCAGACTTGATGGTTATTTGCCTAGCCATTATAAATAGTCCTTTTCTCGACTTACCCGTGACTTTTTTTTTTCTCCCTCACTGGTCTTTTTCATTTTAAAGTAGACCATGGTTTGAATTTTTGACTCAATTGGAGGATGCTGAGAGATGTTTGAAGTTTCTTTTCTAAGCTGAAAAGGCTAAAGCAAATCCATTCCTTTGAATTCTTAGCTTAAAAGGGTTTACACACAGAGTTATGCTTTCAATTTTGCCTGTTCCGTTGCAAAGATACCAAAGAAAAAAAAGAAAAAATCCAGACCATCTGCGTTGTCATGTGTTCAAATATGATGATGAGAATTAAAGGTATTGATATTGAAGCAAGTAGAAGTATTGATGTTGAGGCAAGTTCCTATAGTCTGCATGAAGAACTTTTCCATACATGTTGGAAATCAAATTGTAATGCATTCAATTTCTCATCTTCTTTCAATCCTATATGCCTCATCTATTGTATGTTGTGTGCGTAGGATCCAGTGAAAACAGACTTCTCAAACACTTGAAAATGAGGATGACGAAGGGGCTGATGGACAGATTTGGGATGATAAAAGTGAAGATAATTTTATTAAGTAGGATAGTATTTTTTGGATAATGGATGATATGCAATGTAATGTTTGTATATGTTTGTGGCAAGCCAGCTCGTACCAATTGGATTATGTTGTTTATATTAATATGATATTGGGAATAAGTTTTACTGTATTTGGGTTATGTAAATTTTTTTGCATGCTTGGTGCTTATACAGATTTTCATGTCTAGTGAAAATCTACTTGGTGTTTGATTGTATTGCACAATATATATATATATATATATACACACATTATTTTTGGGATTTTGTGCAACATTTGCACATTGCCAAAAGTGTTTTCTGTTTTACTCGACATCAAAAGCAAAACAACAAAAGTGCAAGTTTTTGTTCCAAAACACCTTCACAAAAGCAACGCCAAACGACCCCTAAGCCACATGGAGTTATGACCTTGTATGAATCCTATACAATAGTTTTTAAGTGGAAATGACACAGGTACCCACCTTATTGCAATCTAAAAAAGGCATCATTAATGCAGTGTTGTGACAAGCCTCACAAGGGTAACACTTGACACAACATTGTATATAAAACGGTACTTATAAAAAAGAAATAGGGTAAATTACACTCACCTCCCCTCTAGTTAGCAAAAAGCTCACACAGTTCCCCTCGATTTTGAGAAATATCATTTACCTCCCTTGCCGTCAGAGTCAACATTGGTCACCACCGTTAGCATATGATGTCCATACTTGTATATGGGTCTCTTTCCATCATCAAGTTGAGAGAGTGCATATATATGATGTTTATATTTATATATATATTCAAAGATGATGCACAATGAATTACATATTTGGATGGTTTGAATCAAAAGTTTTAGAGAGTTAGAGAGTGCTTTAGAAACAGGGGCGGAGCTAGTGTAGCCCGCGGGCCGGTGGCCGGGGGGCAGCACATGCCCACCCTGCCCTGGCCCCGCCCACTATAATATATATCATTTTTTTCACACACACACACACACACATATATATATATAATGCCCCTTCAGATTTTTCCCTTCAAAGTTCTCTCATTTTTCTTTTTTCTTCTTTTTTTTTCCTACTTGTTAAAACTCTTCTTTTTGCACATATGTATGATGTATGTAGTATGTAACCTTTTTTTCTCTTCTTATTATTTTTATTTCTCTTCTTCTTATTTAAATTTATTTATGTAATTTTATGAACTCAATGGGTGTAATTTCATGCATCGCTCTCAAAATACAAAAACCTACTACTATATTCAATGAAATATTACCAATAAATATTTTGGTTCTTATATTTGTCATGTCTTTACCTTTCTTATACTACTCATTGATTAGCATATTATTTTGCATTGATTTTTTTTCTTGTTTGCCTCTTGATTTGAACAATCTATATTTGTCATGTTAGTTGACTTTTTTTTTTTATCAATTACATTGCACCCCCCTGAAATGAAATCCTGGCTCCGCCCCTGTTTAGAAAGAGGAAGAGTTTTGAAGAGAGACCTATGTGCCGATCTGGTCCATCAAATGTCTCTCATCCTAGTATCATATAAATACACACACACAGAGGAGAGAGAGAGTGTGTAATACAAGGTGAAAAATGGGGGTGAAGGGGCCGAAGTTGTGTAGCTTTTCGATGAAGAACTGATTTTTTCATCTGGAGATTGGGAATTCGGTGACTTTGAGAGATTAAGGTCACAGGCTGATTGTGAATTGGGCTTTGGATATTGACTTGGGAGATATGTAGAGATGGTCTTGACAGAGGAGAGAGGAAGTTGAATTTGAGAGAATAACTAAAACTTCTGGGTCGCGATACCAGTTGGAGAGGAGTGAGAGAGTTGAAGAAGACTTGGTGGTCAATCAGGTTTGTAAATTATGGTACCAAGTCTTAATTTTTCATCCAACATTAATAGCCAGAACAAGTCAGCAGAATTAGTGGATTTCTCGAGTAGATACCCAATTGAGGAGGTTGAATTTGGATGGAACATAGAGAGGTTGCTGAGACTATTTCTGGGTGGCGGAGAACGGAGGAGGAAGAGAGGACAAGAATAGAAGAATCACCGGTCACGGCAAAGAGATCAGAAGAGGCACCGCAAAATCTGATGACGACAAAAGAGACCTACTCTCTCTCTCTCTCTCTACATGTGTGTGTGTGTGTGTGTATTTCTCCATTTCAACTCTGTTATTGTTATTCAGTTAAAAAACTCACAAGGACAATATTGTAAAATCACATACTCCCGTTAATTAGCTTCGACGACCAACTTTGAGGGGGGGGGGGGGGGGGGGTGGTAAACAATATTTCTCAAAATCAAGGGGAACCGTGAGAGTTTTTTGCTAACCAAAGGGGAGGTGAGGGTAATTTACCCCAAATAAATATTGTATATAAAACTACGATGGCACTCCATACAAGTGTAGTGTAGTTAGGATTGACCAAGAAGTGGGGTTGTCCAAAATGAAGTCCAAACAATCTTATTAGGTATCTTTCAACAGCTTTAATGTAGCAATATGTTAAAATGCCAAGCACCAGATAACAGCACATGCAATATTCACAAAGCATGCTTTTCCTCAGGAAAGATGTCAACATTGATCAATCAAAACTAGTGCTTACCCACATCCATTTCAAAGCGGATTATGGTACCACTTCTAAACCAATATAACACTCAAAATTTGAGTATGAGATTAGTTCAGATGCCAAATACAGGACTCTTCCATCCTAAAACTTGTCCTTAGATTTCCATAAGAATACTCATCCTAATATGTGTACGGTATTCTTGCAAGTTGTAAATGTCATATATTAATACCACTAGGAATACTGGAAACTTTATTTAAAAAATGTGTATGCATTGTTGCCATTTAAACCAAGATGTATTACACATCCCTATGTATGCATGCATTGTTTAGAACATGTCATACTAGTGAACTTGTATATTAAATCACGGAAGATCAACTATTCTTGCCTAAATGGAACTTTTTATTACATATGCTGGTAAATTGATCATTAACAATCATTTTGTGTGTGTGAACCATCACAAACTGATGTTGTCATATAGTGAGGATTTGTATGCAATATGCTTTAAGCCTGATTATGTGTTCAAATCCATTTAATATTGACACAATTAATTTTTAAAGAAAGAAGATTCTTCACCTGACATGAAGAAAGAAACATATTCTTTAGAATATAGATAAGAATGGAATACATCTTAAGGTAACTGCAAACCATTAAAATCTTCAAATATAAGTACCTATTCACAAACCTCAGAAATATAGAAGAATTTATCTGGAGGAACAGGCTTGCCCGGTAAGTCAACAAAGAAATACGATACTATATCACACGGTGGATGCACACATGTATCTGCACAAAGATAACCATGGGAATATTTTTCCAGCGAATTTTAAGGCAATTCAAGAAACAATGGGTTATCAATAAATTTTCTTGGCAGAATAAAAAATTTGAAAGAAAATATAAGATACTACAAATATATGCATCTGCATCTATATTAAAAATATTTGCACCCCTACCTTTTTTGACTACCAGTCTACCAGACACTAATGCATTATCAGGTAAGATTAATTTCTTTATTAAGGATATATTCAGCCAGACCTTAATATTGATGTCGTACCAGGAATCACAAGAACCAGGATTATCAGACCCAGCCCAGACTGGAAACTAGGCCTTTGACAAGTCTGGCTATCTTAACTCATTGTTTAGGCCACAACACAACTAAGAGCCGTTAGGCATGCCTGGGTTTTACGAGATCCTTTCAACCCAGGACAGTAGCATGAACCTGAAAGAGTTTAACTCCTGTTGTTCAATTAGTACTATGTAAAAAGCATTACATATTTTGAATTAAAACGACGAATCTAAGCAGCATGGACACGGACATGAGATACGGGGAATGATAGGACACGGATACGCCGACACAACAAATCCAAAAAAAGTAAGACATGGACACAACATGGACACGGCTAATATAAGTATAAATTTTCATTTATATTGTTAGAGAGTTATTTGTATATGTTTTGTTAAGGATAGTTTAGTCTTTTTATCTTCTTAGTTAGGGCTATTTCTTTATTGTTATATTTCCTTTTGTAATATTACGATTAGCAATATACAAAATACAAGGTTTCTTTCTCTCTTTCATGGTATCAGAGCAGGTGTACCACAGGGATGGGTCAAGTTTGTATCTCCTGCCCTGCGTGGAGGGGGAGAGCCAATTATCTCCAGCCCTAGCGCTGAGAGGGAGTGTTAGCATAATCTCACTTCGCCTGGGTACCTTTGGAATGTGCAGTGTATATACACATGGGCACCCTCTTCTTGCAAGCCAGTTTTCAAGGATGAGTTATACCCATGGATTTATCAGCTACGAGTGTAAGTGAGAATAATAGGAGGAGGAATAATAGAGGAAGATGCAGATGAGTCTATAAAATCAAGACCAAGTCTGACAGCTTTGTAGAAAGATATAAAGGCCGCTTGGTTGTAAGACGATTTACGCAGGAATATGGTATTGACTACGAGGAAACTTTTGTTCCTGTAGCCAAAATGATGATTGTTCGCTGATTGATTGTCATGACAACTATTCACCAGTTGGGTTTGTCACAGTTGGATGTCAAAAATACTTTTTTGAATGGGGACTTTTTTTTGATAAGTAAAGATTTCATAGAAAAGCGCCCAAACGGGGGACACATCCCAAGGAACCACAAAAATCAAAGCCTTAAGCTATCTACAAAAGTCAACAGGGACTCCGAAGAATTACAAAAGGAACCCTTCAACCAAAAATATAGGGAACTAAGAATAGAGTATCTAAAAACTCCTCAAGGATGTTATTCCTCTCATTCCATAAAGCCCACCATAAGCAATGAGGAGCAACCCTCCATGAATGTCTAGTATGCCGCACCCGAAATCCATCCCAAGCTGTAATGCAACTCGCCACCGACTTAGGCATGACCCACTGCACTCCAAAAATAACACAAAGTAAATCACATCCCTCCCTTGCTCTAGGACAATGAAGAAGATGGTGATCAACGGATTCCTCTGCCCGTTTCCACATACAACACCAATTCACCAAGATGTGTCCTCTCTTTCTTAGGTTATCGATGGTCAATATCTTCCCCATGGACGCTGCCCACACAAAGAAAGCCACCTTCAACGGAGAGGTGTGCAGACTTGGAAAGGCATTGTATGGTCTCAAACAAGCTTCTCGGGCATGGTTTGAAAAGTTCTCTACAGTGATTTCTGCTCTCTTTCTTCACTCTACTTCTATTGGTCGCATTGCTTTTCTTTTGTATGTTAATGACATGATCCTAACTGATGGCATTACTCTCTTGAAATCCCAACTGCAACAGGAGTTTGAGATGAAGGATATTGGTCCTCTTTGCTATTTTCTTGGCATTGAAGTCGCTCATTCTCTCTCTCAGTCTAAGTATGCAGCAGAAGTCATTCATTGAGCTCATCTCACTAATACTCGGACAGTTCAGACTTCTCTTGAGCTTAATGTTCGTTATACTTCTACTGATGAAGTTCATTTCGTGAATCCCACTTTATATCAAGCTATTGTTGGCAGTTTAGTGTATTTTGCTGTCACTCGACCTGATCTTACCTATGTTGTTTGCATTGTCAATCAGTTTGTATCCTCTCCTATTACAGTTCACTGGGTTGCGATTCTTCGTATTTTGTGCTATCTTCAGGGTACTTTGCCCCAGAGCTTATTGTTTTCTTCTACATTAGCTTTGGAGCTTCACGCTTTTTCTGATCCTGATTGGGCTGGGGATTCCACAAATCGTAAGTCTACCACTGGTTTCTGTGTCTTTCTAGGTGATTCTCTAATTTCCTGAAAAAACAAGAAACAAAAAATTATTGCTCGTTCTTCTGTTGAAGCTGAATATCGTGTCATGGCTGCTACTACAACGAAGGATGTTTGGTTGCGATGTTGATTTGGGAGTTTCTTTGTCTGCTCCAACTCCTATGTATTATGATAACAAGAGTGCCATTTAGATTGCACATAATTCTGTTTTTCATAAGTGTACCAAACACATAGAGATTGATTGTCATTTTGTGTGTCATCATCTTTAACTTAGCACCATTTCTTTTCCATTTGTTCCTTCTTCTCTACAATTGGTTGACTTCTTCACGAAGTCCCACACTATTATGCATTTTCGTTTTGTTCTTGACAAACTCTCGATGCTTCTCACTGTCACATCATGAGTTTGAGGGGGGTGTTAGAGAGTTAGTTGTATATGTTTTGTTACGGGTAGTTTAGTCATTTTATCTTCTTAGTTAGGGCTAATTCTTTATTGTTATATTTCCACTTTGTAATATTACGATTACCAATATACAGAATACGAGGTTTCTTTCTCTCTTACATATATATCTATTGAATAAGACAATTATAGAACTTTAATTAATTTTTAATTTATATGCTAAAGTTACATAATATAGAAGATGAAGCTACGCGAATAATGTGTCATTATAATAATGTTTTGTCATATATGAAAAAATTATGTGAGATGTGTATAATGTCACTTTAAAAAGAAAAGAAAAGGAGGACTAATACTTCGTTGTATGTTCATAATATTGTTCCAAGACTATTATGTGCTTGTATTATATAAGACTTTTTAAAAAAAAAAAATTAAAGGTTTGAATTATATAAAACTTATAATGAAAAGTGAGATTTGTTGGTCAAGTGTCCGGAATGTGTTGACTAAGTGACCATGATGTGTTAGCCAAGTGTATGAAATAATAAAATAAATTTAAATTATGGACATGTCCATGAAGTAACGGACACGTGTCCGGAAGCGTCCATGAAGTGTCAATATCCGACACAAACATGACACCTTTGTAAAAGTTTCGTGTTTCTTAGGAACGAATCTATGACCTCACTCGTGAATGGCGAAACTAATAGACAACATTTCAACTACAACCCAGTGACTAAATCTATATAAGTTTTTATTTTTGTCAATCAATGTGTCCAGAATGTGTTGACAAAGTGTTCATCATGTGTCAGCCAAGTGTCCGAAAGCGTCATGAAGTGTCGGTGCCCGACAGGGACATTTGTATAAGTATCATGCTTCTTAGGAACGAATCTATGACCTCGCTCATGAATGACTAAACTAATACACAACCTCTGAACTACAAGCCAGTGACTAAATCTATATGAGCCTTTATTTCTATCAATCAGTATCAATCAGGCAAATGAAAACTGTAGCATTACACTGATGCACAGTATTACCTTTAACTATATCTAGTTTTAGTTTCATAGTAATTACATTTTATATGTCTTAGATTGCTCATACAATCTAGCCTTAATTTTGTCAGCTCGAATCTTTTTATTCAACTTTTTTATGGTAGAACCTTTATTCCACCTAATATTACAAACTATGTCAGTGATGAAATTATTTCAAGTTTCCTAACAAGTAGAGCTTTTCAAAATCCAGTTTAAGGTTTATTGGTGTTTTTGAGTCTTCAAAGTTTTTAATATAGTACAAGGGCTATATATTACATGGAATTGGGTACGTGTATGGGATGTGAGAATGAATCCAAGTGTGTCAAATCTCCAAACAAAAGGACACTAGGACACTACAAAATATTCATATTATTTAATATTTTTAGTTTATTTTCTAGAGTTAAATATTGTATTTATATAACATTGTGTTTAATATAGACATTACACTCATTTTGAAACAATTAATAAAATTGATTATTTAATATACCTTTTAGGAGTATGTCCAACTAAAAGTGTCGGACACATCCCATACCCATGTCTGAGTATCATGTGTCCGATACGGGTACTTTACCTATTAAGAGTCCATGTAACATAAATTAAGGGTATCCCATAACACTGATGTTTGGTTGGATTGATGAGAGAAATCTTTTCCCTTTTCGCGCCATATCATCATTGGCTGAGGCAGACTGTATTCATATTCATTATAGGTAAAGATAAAATCTGTGGTACATTGGTCAAAGAGGCACTTCTTTGTTGCCACTACGAGGGCATGCTTATTTTTCCTTGATGACTTTCTAGAAACTTTGCAATATTATCCTGTCAGGTCGTCTCAAGATTTTCTACTGTCTACTATTGTAGTTTAATGTCAAGAATTCTCTTTCATTTAAAGAATTCTTATCTTCCATACGCTGAATATTACTTATCAAGTTAATGCAACTATTTTTTTTCCCTGAGAGAGGAGATTTGTGCTTAAGGGGGATCCTCATTCAATCAAGAAGGGAATCATGATACAAGAACCCACACAGTTGTCAAATGGCTGAAATTATGGCCCATAACCAGACCAGGTTTTGACACTCCTTGAAGATAGAAATGAGCTAGGGAGGCTATCTTAGATTTTACAGGGGCATATAATCTTATAGTTACGAATACCTATTTTAAAAGAGATATGAACATTTAATAACCTAAAGTGGATCAAATATGAGTCCAAACGATTTTTTTCAACTAAAAAGGTAGATCAATTCACAAGAAAATATTGTAAGGTAGTTCTTGCATGTACTAAATGAAAGAACTTCTTGTTTTTTAAAGGATTATTATTTATTTTCCATCAGCAAGGGATCAAAAGATATACTGATTAGTGAATAGCATAACAAATGACTACACATGGTACCTTGTCTCCTCTTTGAGGAGTTCTTGCATGTACTACACTCGTTTTCTAAAGGATTATTACTTTTCCATGAGCAGTGGATCAAAAGATATACTGAATTGTAAATTTTTAAGTAGCATTTCAAAATTAAATCAACTGTTCCTACGAAAGGACTCATGGTACCTTGTCTCCTCTTTAACAATGCCATCACTTCCGATTTGCAAGCAGAAAAGTTTCCAACAGACTGAGGTGCCAAAAGTTTTGCATCGCTTGTGTTTGATGTAAGGTTGTATCCTTTGGGAATGCAAGGATTACTTTCAATGCCCTTTCTAGAGGTAGAGACTGCAAAATTGAGCAAAAATTAGCAATAGTACAAATAATATGCAAGGCCATGTTGTCAAGTGCATCTGAGACATGAATGTAAATATGCTTGGCTCATTAAGACTGCTGTGTGGGGGAGGTCTAAAATTAACACGAAATCAATGTACTCTCTCTCTCTCACACACACACATAGAACATGTGCAACAAAAAAAAAAAAATTTGCCTTGTTCTGCAGACGAAAGCAGCATCAAACTTAATGGTATACTGCAACATGGTGCAAAACCACCTAATACCCGCACAAGGCCTCAGGCCAGCAGTGGCAGGCATACAAAAGCTAGGTGAAGCGAAGTTTATGTCAAGTCAACAGATCAAAAAATGCTCAAGAAACTGCTCAAATGAGATTTCTAACAGTTCCTTGAAGAAATCTGCTAGGACATGAAACACCTTAGTAAAAGTGTGAAGTGCCAATTCATAGTCCTCTTGAACTAATTTTATGTATGTGAGGGGTCAATGTGACAGGATGATTTTAAACCACTTGATTTGGCACCATATCCAGCCCTTGTAGCTTCCTTAGGTCCATGTCACCAGTGCCATTACTTGTTACAAGAACCAGCTCCACCCAACTGGTTAAACCAGTGAACTGGCAAACCCGACACTTGGCTGGGCCAGTTTACATGGTCAAACCTGGTTTATGTTTTCTGTAACATGTAGAAGCCTGATGGGGAGGGATTTGAACCATCCACCTCTCCTATATAATTAGGCAAGTCGAACCTAATGTGCCATCGCATGATGAAACGACTAAATTTTCCAAAACTGAACTGGCCAACTCAGTCCACAGTTAAAACTAATTGATCCCTAGACCTGGCTATCAAAACAGGCCAATGGAGCATTGGTTCTGAAACTATACCCTCTCACTGATTTTTAAAAACACTAATTGCAACAAACAAACACATATAACACAACAATTAAACATTTGTATAAAATGAACGGCATTTTAAAGTAATACATTTACGCACTTGAATTTAGTGAAATGTAAACTAACGAAACTCACTCTCGCCTCCACTTTTTCTTTCAGTTTTAATTGCTGTGCATATATAGATACCAAAATTGTAATAGATAATTATAACTATTTTCTTTGACCTTGTACAAGAGTTGGACACAGTGTTCAAATACATCAAAATGACAGATTATCCACCAACTGCTTCAAAATTTTAGGAATATCACTAGATATTGCATACTTTATTCTAAAGTTGTCAAATCACCTACATGTATACGAGTATAAATTTCATTCATTAATATACTGATATCAGTTTTTCTGCCTCCATCAGCTTTGGGAGAATCTATAATTTTTCATTGGCCAAACATCCCCAACATCAAAATGACAGTGTATCCACCAACTGCTTCAAAATTTTAGGGATATCACTAGATATTGCATACTTTCTTCTAAAGTTGTCAAATCGCCTACACAATACAAGTATAAATTTCATTCATTAATATACTGATATCGGTTTTTCTGCCTCCATCAACTTTGGGAGAATCTATAATTTTTCCTTTGGCCAAATATCCCCAAAACCCACAAAAAATAGATCTATATCAACATTTATCTTTGAAACATTTACTTTCTTCTCATTCCCAGCCTTATCCCCTGTTAAATAAAGAGTCATATTCTGGTCAAAATTGATAATATGTAACTTAAGCAATCAAAAAATTTACATTGCAACAGTCACTACCTTCCACCCTTTTCATATCCCTCTCTCCTTCTCCCTTTCTCTCTCACACATATAATAAAGAAATAGGTCATGGGAATTGCTTACTATTGTTACGCAAATTATTAATTTGACATTTGTCTTCTTTTACCCAAAATATTGGTTTTGATGTTGACTTTGTGAACTTTGAATGGTAATTTCATAAGGTTCATAGGGTACTTTGCACCAATCATCTGATGTATAGATTTTATGTTCAAAATGGATACTTGGAGAGGATGGGTAGGGCACTATTGTGTAATGCATTACTCTATAGTATAAACTCAAATACTCATTTTAGTATACTCATTCTAACCAACACTGAGATAAAGAGCCAACAATATATGTCTAAGAGATGTACATGGTCATTAGTTTCTTCTTTCTATGACTAACTATACTGTCAGTTTGTCTACGTTATGTTCAATGGCATCATGCAATCTTTAAATATATGGAGGTTATTCTCCTCAATTTACTGGCTTTTGAGATGCAACCTCAACGCCTACTTGAACTGGTTAAGCAATTCATATTTTGAACACACCTTTTTCTATTTACTGCAGACTAAATATGAGGCATCATTCAAGTAGTATTCCAAAACTAATACTTCTACAAAGAGCATCTAACAGTGCTTCTCTTGCTCGTGGAAGCAAAATTAGTTGGAAATTGAGTTTTAAAAGAAAAAAAAAACTATGTGGCATGACTGTAAATATGAGCCACAGACACAGAATTGACACTTTGACAACTTTGAATTTTAAAAAATAGGATACAGATACGGCAAGGACACAACATATAAAAATATATTTTTTCATGTATATAAATTTAATAAAAGTAAATATAATCATGATCGATTTCTAAAATTTCTGTATCAATAATTGCATACCTTGAAATATGACTCCCAACAAAAATTATGCACATAATTTTTAAATTACTACTAATTCTGTTTTGCTATTATCGATTTTTTTTTTTTGAAAACAATATTAAAACAAGTCCAAGCATAACTATTTTGGACAACTATATGATACTAGATTCCTTTTGCGACGCATGTGCGGTACCATTGATACGTTTCTAGGAGTGTCCAAGCCTTGTCAATGGAGACACAGATCCACACGAGTGTTCATGCTTCATAGCCAAAAAAAAGAGAGGAAGTTTTGAAATTATAACTAGCCAGTTTCCCCCCATAAAAATGGCAGATGAATCTTTCAAGTAACTACCATATGATTCTTTCTATTTTTATTTTAGTTTTTTGCAAGTAAAACTTCATTAAAGAGCTCGCCAGAGGGGACCTGATACAACAGCACAAAAAAGAACCCTCTATACTCTCAAAGAATCCACAAATTCCTTTATAGAATTACACTGCCACCCATGTACCCAAAAAAATAAAGAACTCAGCATTGAGAATTTAAGCACCCAAGATGGGGCCTCTACCCCCATCAAAGCACCTTCTATTACGCTCTCTCCCTCCACAAGCCCCACCACAACCATAGAGGGGCAACTCTCCAACCGTCTCGGTCTGGCCTCCACACTATACAACCCTTCCAAGCCTCAACAAGATTCCTCGTGGAATTTTAAATAACCCAATAAATGCCAAACAGAGCAAAAAGCAAAACCACCCATCCCTAGCCACGGGGAAATGCAAAAGGAGATAGTTTACTGTCTCTTCACCCCCTCTATACATGCAACACCAATTCATAATAAGTTGTCTCCTCCTAAAATTGTCAATTGTCAAAATGCTTCCCACCAAAATCTTGGCAATAAAGGACCGCCAAAAGCTCAATTACCTCCACCAATAGTTTACTGTCTCCTCACCCCCTTTGCACATGCAACACCAATTCATAATAAGTTGTCTCCTCCTCCTAAAATTGTCAATTGTCAAAATGCTTCCCACCAAAATCTTGGCGATAAAGGACCGCCAAAAGCTCAATTACCTCCACCAACTCCCAATCGTGAACATGTCTCAGCATCTACACATCCCAAGTCACCCTCCCGCTACCAAGCCGATACTAGTCGGCAACCGAAAACTAAGAATCCGCAACAATCCTAACAATCTCGGAAAAGAACACGCCAGAGAACAATCACCACACAACGTGTCAGACCAAAATCTCACATGCGTCCCACTCCTTATCTTGAAGCGGATATGTTTGGAAAACTCATTACACCCCTTCCAAATAAACTTCCAAACCCCCACCCTTGTCATCCTCACCTCCTCCGAACTCCACCCTCTCCACTCCTCTTAACTTATTCACAATGACTCTCCTCCACAACCTAGACCTCTCTATCCTAAATCTCTAGAGCCATCTGCTCACCAAAGCCTTGTTGAACAAACTAATTTGAACAAAAAAATAAGAAATAAATATTTAAAAAATTCAGAAAATTATAATGAAATAATATTGACTTGTTTTAGCTAGAATATACTTAGGAAACTAGGTTTAGGTGAGTTTTAGACTAGTTAGTTATTTATTTAGTTTGAAAAGTAGCACCTTAGGCATGGAATCTAAGAGTATGAATTATTCTTAACTAATTAGGTCTCGAAATTTGATAGTTAGCTAGATTAGGTAGGATTATGTTTCTACGTATGGTACTCTACTTAGATTAGGGTTATAGGTTAGAAATAGTAATTAGAACAGATTTTAGGGCACGCTTGCATAGGTTTGTGTGTGTTGTGTGTGTGGGGTTGATGTGATGATTGAGACTTGTGGAGTTTGGACAGGATGTGTACGTGACCTAATTTGATTGGTTCACCAATCTTTTGATCTAAGCGAACCCTTACCATCGATAGTTATTTGGGTACAGTTGTGTATGGCCCTTATCACTACAATATGTGTTGAGTTGAATTGTGTATCTCTTCCACATTACCTAGAGAGTTGTGTATTCTCCCTGCCACACAGGAAGGAAGAGTGTGGGTTGAATTAAGAGGTTCACCCATGGCTTTCAGAGACAAGTATTCTCTTATTTGAGGGATTATTGGTCATTGTGTACGACCTAAGAGGGAGGTTCTCATCAGTGTTGAGGCACAAAATTAGCTACAGTGATGGATAGTTCAGTTTTAGTTGATGTCTTGAACTTGCATGTTGAGTGCATACTAATAGTAGCTAGTTGATTATATGAATGTTAAATTGATTAAGGGATGAAATTTAGGTATTGATGGTTGATTTATTTCTGGTTGTTATATGTCCTTGTCACGAAATTTATTAATAATAGAATTAATGAGTTGGCACTGTTTAAATCATAAGATTTTAATATAATTGTATTAACTGTTGGGGTATGGGGGTTTTTGTCGATTAGCAAGAATGTTACTTACTAGATTTTCAAAGCTCACCCTTTATTTTCCTCTCGTTTCAGGTACTTGATATTTGTAGTCTGGTAGCATATTTGAGGCAGACTACGTGTGATTTTTGCAATGGGATATTTTACAATTGGATTTAGTTAGTTCTGGATATCAGTTGGTTTATTTTATGTTGACATTGAATTATAGTTGTTATGATTTATAGTTATGCTGAGAAAACTTGAGACAGCAAGTTGATACTGGTTATTATTGAGTTGATTAATTTTATTGGGATGTGATATTAAGTCATGCACTTGTTGCTTCCCCAACCCTGAAGCACCACACATCTAATCGTAAGGTTGCTTCCCCCCACTGTCTCCTTCCCTCTAGCAAAACCCTTATTGCTTCTGCATGGCACAACAGTTAGAAAAGCATCAACGAATTCGGCAGTGGCGACACCCTAACTCCGCTCTCGCCACCTTCCACACCTCGAAGCCCACTCTGCTATTGTCTTCATCAATCCCCTTCTTTATCAAATTTTCCCATAAGGCACACCTGCAACATATCCCTTCACTGCCATATTCCCTTGTCCTCAACTTTGAAACCACGTCCTCTTTGTCTCCGACGCCGGCAAAGCTATGGTCTCCCCAGCAGTGTATAATTGCTGCAGCCTTGCTACCTCCACAAACAAGCTTCCCACCCCTCTCATCTCAGTTTCTGATGTTAAGCAGTTTTTCCACGTAGCTTTATGCAAAGGATTTTCCAAAGCATAACTTTACCAAAAAGCATACCATAAGCTATCACTTCAAAACTCACGAGTTTGAAGCTTGAAGGAAGTCTGATCTGTTCTTTCTAATTACTATATAAAAACTTTCCCATGCAACACATGATAAACATCCCATATTAGATTAGCTATTATCCCCTGAATTCTATCTAACACGTAGACCTGTATCAGGTGACACACAAATACCCTAAAACTTTTCCCTTTGTCATCATCATCCTTGCCTTTATCCCATACAAACGAGGTCGGCCAAAAAACTTTTCGTTTGTCCTTTGATAAATAAAAGAATGCATCTTTTCTGGTTATAGAATTACCTATGATACCTTGCTAATGTTGAAAGTTGTGTATTAGTAAATTTATTCATGTCCAAGCTGTTAACAGTTAGAAATAGTGCTTGGAAAGTTGTTTCCAATCTATTGAATATCTAAGCTGGACTTGCAGGTTGCTATAATTGCTAGTTGAAGCTGATTTGGATTTCAATAAGCCACAACTGAAGCATGTAGTGTGGTACATGCCAGTTTAGTAGGTTTGACATCTTCTAGTTGATTTATTGGTGGCACAGTGCTAGTTGTTTGTTAGTAACAGTGTTTCCTGATGATTATGGCCTTTTTTTTCTTCTATTCAATTCTCTTTTCTTTTCTTTTTCTTTCCTTTGATTATTCTTTTGAATAGTACGCTAATGGTACCTTGTCAAGCTTCTGTAAGTAATACGGAATCTTGAACTGTCATTGCAGCCTGTCCAGCATTATGGAATGCACATGAGACTATTGAGGATAGCAGAAGAAATGGTTGAAACATTTCAATGTTACAATCCCAAAGGTAAATAAGTAATAAACTAAGCAAGTTTGTAACAGAAAATGAGTCATCAAAACATAGAAAACTAAAGAAATAAGGACATCAACTCAACTGCTAGCTCAACTTACCTCACTGAAAAAATAAAAATAAAAAACTCAACTGCTAGCTTAAAATGAATGCCTTGTGATTGTGAGTATAGAATCTACAGATGGAAAAACTATTATGCATAATATAACAGCATAGGAGTTGACAGGCTTAAAGGATTACTTGTAGGCACATGATTTGTTGAACACATACGTTTGGATAAGATATGCAAATAAGGGAAAAAGTGACGTGAACTTAAAATTTAAATAACAGAACCAGAACCAGAGCATTTTGTAACAAACAATGAGAAGCAAGCAGCTCTGCATGTGGCAACAACTATATGTAGTTAATGAACACAAAAATTATGGAGAGACTAGGTTTTACCCCCACCAAAATTAACATAAGAGAAAACAAAGATTCTTACATGTCGACAAGTCTCTGGACTTCTGTATCTCACCCAGTGATTCCCATACTGCATCCTGTACAAGAACAAAGGTCACACTTTTTAAGCATCATCATGTCATCATCAATTTTATTGAGATGACATAAAATAAGATTCAATTTCATGAAATACAAAAGAAGGGAAGATATAATTTGCAGTTCCATTGTCCCTAATTGTCAACCATAACTCACAAGGGCAGAAAGCAGAATATTTGTTTTTTTCTTTTTCTAATTTGCCCTCATACAAAATATTTACAACAAAAACTCCTCGAAGAATTCACATTAACCTCTAAAAATTACTCACTATAGCTTTTATAAGGCATGTTGGGAAATCTTAAATCAGAAGTGCAAAGTAGCAATTCCATACTCTATTTATCAAAAAAGTGTAGGATAGACAGAATAATTTCAAAGATTCGGCAATGTTTTTTTTTTAATGCATTGGGCAGAAACTCATCTTAAAAACGTAAGCTGTTAGAGAATGAGGAAAACAGAATATGTCATGGCTTTAATGAATTATTACACTCATTCACAACTCTGGTATTTATAAATTAAAAGAGCACATGTTAATATTACAAGAAAGGAAAACAAATAAAATCACCACAAATTCTATGCCTAAATAAAGCTAAATCCCATGATTCTAGGCAATCATATCTTGTCTAATATGGTAAGTCACATTCCATGATTCTAGGCTATTATATCTCTGCTACCACTCCCCCTCAAGTTGGTACGTGGATATCTGAGACGCCTAACTTGGACAATGCATCTTCAAACACAGTCTTGCTAACGCCCTTCGTAAGAATGTCTACAAGTTGCTGAGAAGTAGTGAAAAACGGAGTACAAATATGTCCGGTAATGATCTTCTCTCGAATGAAGTGTCGGTTTACCTCTACATTCTTAGTCCTGTCATGCTAAACGGGATTTGTTGCAATGGTAACGGCAGACTTGTTGTCACAGTAAAAAGAAAAAGGAAGTGACACTGGCAGGCACAACTCTGTCATCAACGTTTTTAACCAAAGCAACTCACACACTCCAAGAGCCATAGCCCTATACTTTGCCTCTGCACTCGATCGAGAGACAACATCCTGCTTCTTACTACGCCAAGTAACCAAGTTGCCACTAATAGTAGTACAGTAGCCAAAAGTTGACCTCCTATCTGAAATTGAACCTGCATAATCAACATTTGTCCAAGCCTCAACCCGTAAGTGACCATGATTGGCAAACAAAATACCGCGGCCTGGACACCCCTTTAGGTAGCGAAGGATCCGAATAGCTACATCAAGGTGAGGGGTGTAAGGAGAGTGCATTAATTGACTCACGAAACTCACGACATAAGCAATGTCAGGTCGAGTCATGGATAAATAGATGAGCTTCCCAACAAGTCGCTGATACTAATCAACATCCGACAATAACTCCCCCTCAGAATCAACCAACTAATGATTCTGCTCAATTGGAGTATCAGCAGGACGAGCGCCAAGCTGGCCAAAAGCAGAAAGCAAATCAAGAACAGACTTGCGCTGAGAGATGAAAATGCCAGTCTTGGAGCGAGCCACCTCAATGCCCAAGAAGTACCGAAGGGGACCAAGATCCTTAATCTCAAACTAGAGGCCAAGATAACTCTTAACCTCAGCAATTCCGATAGTGTTATCTCCGGTAAGAACAATATCATCCACATACACAATGAAAGCAACTGTCTTACTGCCTAAATGGCATAAGAACAAGGTATGATCAGCTATACTCTGATGAAAACCAAACTAGAGTATGGTTGTGCCAAAGCGATCAAACCAAGCTCGAGAGGATTGTTTGAGGCCATACAGGGAGCGACGAAGACGACAAACCATCCCAAAATGAGTAGAAGAACGAAAGCCCGGAGGGGGAACCATATACACCTCCTCCTGTAAGTCACCATTGAGAAATGCATTCTTGACATCAAATTGAAAAGGAGGCCAAGAACAAATCGCAGCAACGGAAAATAAAACAAGGATGGTGCTCATCTTGGCAATAGGGGCAAAAGTCTCCTGATAATCTATGCCATGAGTCTGAGCATAACCTTTGGCAACCAATCGGGTCTTATAGCGAGCAACTGACCCATCTGGATTATGTTTAATGGCAAACATCCAATGACAGCCCACAACCTTTCGTCCAACAGGTAGCGGAACCATGTCCCAAGTCTGATTTTTCTCAAGTGCCTACAATTCTTCAGTCATAGCATCACGCCACTAAGGTTGTGCTAGTGCATCTGCAACACTAGAAGGAAGAGAAAACGAGATAATAGAAGCAAGAAAACTCCGATAGAAGGACGATAGAGCACAATCAGAAACAAAATTTGAAATAAGATAAGTACAAGAACATTTACTCTTTCAAAGAGCAATAGGACGATCATCAAGCGAAACAATAGCTTGAGTGGGTGGAGCTGGTGCCGAAGGGACACGGCAATCAGTCGTGGGAGTAGAAGCTTGAGCATGTTGTCTGCGATTATAAACATGTGAGAATGGAACAATTCCCCCTACTAGAGGGGTATCACGAGGAGGAATAGTAGCAAAGGAAATAGGAAAAGGTAGAGGAGTTAAAGATGGAAGGAGGTGATCATCAGCCATGTTCAATGAGAACCACTCACTCTGAGAACCAATTGAACCACTATAGTATGGTGTATACTCAAAGAAAGAGACATCCATGGATATAAACTGCTGACGACTGGAAGGATGGTAACACCTGTAACCTTTCTGAAATTGAGAATAACCCAAAAATACACACTTTAATGCCTTGGGATCAAGCTTTGTACAAGTCTGCCCCAACTGCTGAACAAAGCACACACACCCAATACCCGCGGGGGAATCGAAAAAAGAGATTGATTGGGATGTAGGATTGAGAATGGGGCTGCAAAGTTAAGAACCCTAGAAGGGGTCCTATTAATAATATAGACAGCTATAAGAACTACATCTCCCCAAAACGACTGGAGAACATTCATACCAATGCAAATGGCTCTGGCTAAGTCAAGGATGTGGCGATTCTCTCTCTTAGAACGACCATTTTGTTGAGGGGTTTGAACATTGGACATCTGATGGTCAATCCCAAATTCTGTACAAAACCGTTCTACCTCCCCATAAGTGTACTCCATACCATGATCAGATCTGAATTTTTTAATGATATGACCATACTGAGTATGAACCATTGTCACAAAATTTTTAAGAATAGTGTACATTTTATTCTTGGTCTTCATGAGATAGACCCACGTAACACGACTATGATCATCAATAAACAACACAAAATATCGAAATCCAAGACTAGAAATAACTGGGGAAGGCCCCCACACATCTTAATGAACAAGATCAAAGAGTGTTGAAGCAGATTTATTACTACTAGTAAGATAATTGGAACGAACATGTTTAGCTAAATGACACGTCTCACAGGATAAATTTGAGGCTGTGACATTACTAAATAAAGAAGGAAACAAATGTTTTAAATAACCAAAAGAAATGTGTCCTAAGCACAAGTGTCAACGCATAAGCTGCGCTTTATTAGATGAAACAGAACTAGAAAAGGAAACTGAATGTGCATGAGGTGACTAAGGAGCATACAACAGGTATAAGTCGTTCACTTCACGCCCACTGCCAATTGTCCGCTTCGACACTAGATCTTGAAAAACACAGTGAGATGGAAAGAGTGTTATGCTACAATTTAATTGTTTTATAACACTACTATCAGAAATAAGATTAGTAGTAAGTTGTGGAACATGAAGTGTATCTAATAAAGTTAAAGGAGTAACAAATATGTTATTCTTCCCGGCAATGGAAGATGGAGAGTCATCCGCAAGGCATACCTTGCGATGGCCAGAGCATATACTTTAAGAGTGGAAGAAGGATGACATACCAGTCATATTGTTTGAAACACCAAAATCAATGATCCACGATGTCGAAGATGTAGATACGCTATGTGCAGAAGTAATAGTACCTAAGTGGGAATAAGTGGAGGTTGACTGGGATGATGCCTCCATCTGACTAAAGAATTGTTTGAACTTGTCCAAATCAACCTAAGTCAAGGTAACTATGGCAGAGGATGAAGAGGCAGAGTTGTCAAGGGTCGATAACGAGTCTGGCTGTGTAACAGAATGCACAAAAGATCGGGGTTGTTGTTTCTTATGTGGTGGACGTCCATGTAGTGCATAACAACGAGATTTGATGTGACCGACCTTCTCGCAATGGTCACACCATCCACGCTATCATCCAGGAGGAGGGCCGATGCTATCACTCTGAACTGACTGAGATGGTGCAGGTCCTGTTGTATTAGGAACACGAAATGCCATAGCGGAGCGATCAGTAGAAACAACACCTAACATATGAGTTCAATGACTTTCATCTGACAACACATATGAGTATGCATCCTCCAAAGTAGGGAATAAAGACAAGCCCAACAAATGAACAGGAGTATACTCGAACTCATCATTCAACCCAGCAAGAAACTGAAGCACTCAATTCTTCTCCACGATCCCCGCATATAAAACTGCATCCTTAGGATCCTTCCAAGAGTGGAAGGAATCATAATATGACATCTCCTCCCAAATAGCACGAAGTTTGGTTATGTAACCTAAAATTGTCGAGTCACCCTGAGTAATCCTAGTGATATCTCGCCCCAACTGAAAAATCCTTGCGTTATTCTGCCTCTGAGAATAAGTGTGTTGTACCGAATCCCAAATTTGCTTAGTTGTCTACATAAACATATAGCCAACAGCTATGTTTGGCTGCATTGAATTGACTAGCCAAGACATACCCATGGCGTTATCTGCAAACCACTGTGGATATGTCTTATCTGCCTCAACTGGCTCTTTCTCAAAACCAGTAATATAGCTAATCTTGCCTTTGCCACCAATGAACATCTTGGTAGACTGTGCCCAAATCAAATAGTTGGAACCATCCAACTTCACCGTGGTGATTTGAAGTCCTGGATGCTCTGATGACTTGGTGAAAAAAATGGCACCACCACCCATAGAACTCGAGCCATGAGAATTACAAGTCGAGGACTCTGAAGCTGCCATACTCTATCACACGATAATAAATGACTCCAAAAACACCACAAATTTTGTCAACTAATAAAAAATGTCTCCTCAGACCATAAACAAACAGCAATGTCTCCTCAAACCATTTCCAAAAAATGCAAATACAGACTTTTTTTTAGGAGTGCTGCCCACTTACATACAGCTGAACAACCTCCTCAAAAACTAGAACCTCTCTGTAGACTTACATCGGGCTACAAGAGAGTCCTAATTCGGGTCCAAAACCCGCAAGAGAAAAACGGGTCATAAAAATTTTTTTGAGAGCAAGCCCATTTTCGGGTCAAAACCGGATTGCAACGCAATCCGGACCAAGACAAAATTCGGGCCACAATATAACAGAGAGGTTTACCAAAGAATGGAGGATATGTTGAGAAATATTGAAGCGGCATTATCTCAAAATTTTGAGATATATACAGAAGTACAATTTTTAGTTATGGCACGATGGGGAAGGACGAATCTTCCTTTACATACACTTGCTTATGTGCTTACTCCTTTTTACTATTCTAATTCTTGGTTGACAAGTGTAGGTCCAAATGGAAAGGAAAGGGTGAAGCCTCATGCTAATTCATTTATGCAAGGAGCCTATTTGAATGTTGTTGATAGACTTGTGAGAGATCCTCGAGATGCACCTTTAATTCAGCAACAATTTAGTGATTTCACAAGTGATGAAGGTCTTTTTGCTCGACCTCAATCAACTGAAGATAGAAAAATGATGAGTGCAGTAGCTCAGTGGAACGTATATGGTGTTGCAGCTCCCCAACTTTATGCTTTAGTAATTAAGGTGTTATCTCAGAGTGTAAACACATCATGCGCAGAGAGAGTATGGAGTACTTACAACTATATCCATAGTGTCAAAAGAAATAAATGAATGTTGATCGTGCAGAATCTTTGGTTTATGTTCATTACAGCAATAGATTGTTGACAAGATATAGAGAAGACTATGAGAAATCTTACAAGAACTGATATGATTGTGCCTATGAAGATGATTTGGATAATGATTTGGAAGCCATCGATAAAAGGGAGCAAGCTACACTTTATGCTGATGAGATTGATGCTTCAAGCTCTTCTCTAAACAATGCAACATCTAGCAGCACTAGCACTTCTTTCCCATCCACTCAAGGGGTTAACATGTCTCAAACAAGCCGCAAAGAAGAAATTTCACAAGGCAAGAGGTCACGGAACAACTAGCTTGAAGCAAAATAATCTCTTAACATTTTGTTTTTGTAGTCTCATTATGCTTTTGAGCTTGAAAGTTTGGATATATTCATGCTTGCTTTAAAGTTTATTGGAAGAATTTATAAAGTGAAGTACTGTTGTCTTTTTCTTTTGCTTATTGTTATTTCAAAGACAATGATTGTCACTTTGAGAGCTTCAAGCAGGTTTATATAGACGAATGAAATTTATTTTTATTTTTTGCTATTATGCTTGTTCACTGTTATGATTTTTTGTTTTTACAAAGCAGGTATCTTGATTGTCACATGCTTGATTCACTGTTATTATTATTTTATAAAGCAGGTATCTTAATTGTCATGCTTGATTTACTATTTTATTTTTTCTACATGAAGTTTATTTTTTTTAATAAAAAAATGCTTATAACATGGCGCTCCCGCACTAAGAGTTTTTGGGATATGCCGCTCTCGTGTTTTCGCTTCCGCTCCCTCTCCTGCTCTATGTGACTTAGGTTGTGACCACTGACCAAGGGCAAGTTCATTATGTCTCGGCGGAGTCCCCCTAGATGCATTGAGTGGCTGATAAGAGGAAGAGGAGAGAAATAAAAGATAAAAAGGTGAGTGTGAGCTTTAACCCTTAAGAAGGCTGACAACTCCACTAATATTAATATACTTTTAAAAACTGAAATTACAAAATTAGCTGATGCAGCTTATCAAAAAAAAAAAATAGCTGATGCAGACCATGAGAAGAGCAAATTCAAAAAGAAATGTTTGAAAATTAATTAAATTTCAAAGAAGAGCCACTTGGGACCTTGCATAATTTAGTTTTGATTCATATAGTCTGCAGCTCTGCTATCAAGCTTTTTAAGTTAAATAAGATGTAATTCAGTTCTAAAATTTTATTTATGTTTCATTAATTTTATGAGTTAATGATATTTTGGTAATTTCCAGATTTATCGTAGTGCTCATGGGTCATCTATTATGTTGATGAGTTTTTTTGTATGGTCATAAATTATAAGAAACATATTAAGAACTTGGAAACTTTTTCATATATATCAACCAAACATGTGGCAAGAAAGTCTAATTCATGTGTTCTAATTATCATGTGACCAAAATTAAGATATAAATAGAATTTGCACGGGAAACACCTGACCAAGATGAGGCATGGTATGGATATACAGATTGTAAGTAACCCCGGCAAGTTTTATTATTTGTGAAAGTTGCAGTGGTGGTGGATCTCTTGGAGCAAATGCAACCTGCATATGGACATAAACTGTTTCAGAAAAGAATTCCACATTTTTTAAATAATTAATATTCATCTAGTAAAAGGTACAGCAGTACACTAGACATCAACATTCACATATAGATATGATGTTGTCAATAATCATCCTCTTGAAGAAAAAATGAAAATTCAATGAGAGATGAAGGCAAGTACTGGAATTGTTAGGAATTAGTATAATGAGCAATAAGTGTTGGGGCCATATTGTAATTATCATCACATTATATAAGGTACATAATGAAAGCAGGCCCTAGTGAATGAGCCTCTCTTTTTCTTGTTTCTGTGTGTTCTTCTTCTCCTCTCCTTTGTTGTTTTCTTCTTCACAATCATAAGACGGTATCAGCGAATCGATGCTAGGGATAATGGCAGAGATTATTCACTATTGCATCCCTTTTTCATCCCACTTTTTAAGCATGCATCTGCTGTTCCAAAGTCATTTACAGACTCTAAGATCGTATCTCCAGCTCCATCTCGTTTCACAACTATATAATCTCACATACTCACTAAAATGACCCCACTGTTTCTCTTGATATGGCAATTGAAGTCTTTTTCAAGAAAATTCTCTTTCTTTACTGTCCCTTGTACTATTCCAGCCATATCGTTACAAAATTGTCATTTAATAAGTTCATCAAATCCTTCTCATTCTCTATTATCCTACCTTTAATTTTATTAATATTATTCTATCTCCTTTCCTTTTACATCTACAATTTCCATTTTATAAATTTATCTACAATTACAGCTACCCCTTTCCTACGTTCTGCTTAATGAATACAACCACCACTTCTACATATGAATTGGATGTTATTCCCTTATAAACAATGACCTCTATGTGTCACATATGAAGACCATTGTAATTTTAACATATTTTATTGTAAATATAATTTAATTTTTACATTATTACTTAATGTTTATGGAAAAAGTTCAAAAGATAATTTTTCCTATTCAGTAACATATGTTCATTTTTCATTTTCTAATAAAGAGACATTTTACTCGGTTAAAAACATATAATTTGCAAGATATTTGTTGCATTCTACAAATATTTTTGTACCTTAAAACATGCAACACTCAAATTCATCAATAGTGAGGGTGTATGTGTTTGAGTCTCTTTCAGAAAATTATGGGCAAAGACAATAAGTGGATGAAAGAACCTGCAGAGATGCCCCACCAAGTTCAACTATCCCAGTGGTTTCCTGAGGTTCTCCTCCCAAGGTTCCAAGAGCATAGTTTGCAGCCACCCAAGCGTACAGACCTTCTTCTTGACCTGCATCAAGATCACACAATGGGTCATTTAGATCAGTAATGTTCAGTATAAGAAAAAAGAAATCTAACCTAGTATAGAAATGAGATTCCGAGTTTGACTAATTACATCTCGCAACTAATGAAGTACTGTGGAGTGTAAGATTTGAAAAACAAGGTAGTGGTAAATCACTATATCAGCAGAAAAATGTTTGTTTTGTCCTTGCCCTGACACGATAGATTTGCCACTAAAATATGGATGGCTCCACTAAGATCACTTTAAAAAATTTAATGTTATGTAGTTTAAGAATTTGGCTTAGCATAGAACCCATACGGTTTAAGATAAAGATACTTTATACTCACGTGACAGAAATTGAAATAAGCAATTCATGTTAAGTTCCTTTAACCTTCTTCATTGGTTCTCTAATTTTTTCAGTAACACTTTTTGTGGAAGTAATAAGTATTCATCACCATATGACCATTATTGTGAACTACTTAATTTATAAAATTGGCTTTTAGTGATATAAAGAATCTAAAATTTTTCCAACATCATACCCAAAAGAAAGAAAAAAAAAATCTGGATGGACATTTAAGCATCTAATGTATGGAAATCAGCTTCAAGGTTCTAAATGAAATTATTCCCACTCAAAATGCAACTTACTCTAACTACACATACCAACCATTTTTTTAATTTTAATGGGATAGAAGTCCTATTTGAAATCTTCTATTGAGAAGCCAACATAGTATATTATTTTTATAGATAGGCCCTTGTGTAGTTTTGTGTGTTGTGTTCCCCGTTTGAACGCTTTCTAATACAATCTTGTAAAAAACATATATTATTTGTCTAGATATATACGGAACTCAGCTCAACTAAATCTTTTTAACTTGGAGTCGGCTGAATCCTATCTACCCATTTCTAACTCTATCATTTCTTGTCTTCTCGCACATCTATCCCAACATTCACATTTTGCAACACTCTCTTTACACATACGACGTTACGTTGTTTCTTGACTACCCAACATTGTCCCATAAAGAAAGGGTTGCCAAACGGTTATTTTATAGAACTTCCTTTCAATCTTAGCAGAACATGCCAATCACACAATGTACTAGACACACTCCTCCATTTAACCCATTCAAGCTTGATTCTATGATTGACATCATCTCCAATTTCTCTTTCATTATGAACTGAGCCTAAATAACAAATATGTGCACTTTTTTGCACCTGTTAATCTTCAATCTTAATAACGACCAGGTTTATCTATAGGTGTATGTATACACACTATACACATACATTCGAACTTATCAATGCTGATAAAAATATATATTGAACTTCATATCTAGGGCTTGCCCAGTGCACAAGGCTCTCGCCATTGCGAGGTCTGGGGAGGGTCAGATATACGTAGCCTTACCTCCACATGGAGAGGTTGTTTCCGGTTTCGAACCCGTGACCTCCAGGACACAATAAAGCAACCTTACCATTGCACCAAGGCCCACCCTCATATTAAGCTTCATGTGTGAAACCCATAATGGTGATTCCAATCTTTTTAAAACCATATAAATAGAATATGAAATATAACCTTACTACTTCACAATCATTTGGCATTGAATGAACTATTATATGGTCAAAGGATTCTTTACACAAGTTTAAACTTATCAAAAATAATATACATATATATTTTTAAATTCATATAAAAAACCCATAGTAGTGATTCCATGCTTTATAAGGCCATATTAATAAATATGAGAATATAACTTTACCACTGCAGAGTCATCTTGCATTAAGTGAGCTATTATATGACCAAAGGATATCAATTGAGAGGAACGCTCTGCTGGTTCCTATTTATCAATATGTTGAAACAATTTATGCTTTTGGCTTGAGTTAATCTCTCACTATACTATAGTAACTTTTTTCTATCAGTTAATCTCTCACTATAGTAACTTGCATTCTAAGTGATAATGCAAGGATCTTTCCTTCCCTTGGCCTCCAAGATAAATGTTATCTCTGTTTTTCTTTTCTTTTTTAACAAGTAAGATTCCATTAGAAAGCATTCAACGGGAAACGCAGCCCCAAGATAAATATTATCAATAGTGAAGATTCAAGTCTTTACTTTACCTTTGTCAAATATTATAACCTGGTGTTTGCCATTTTCCTTCACATGACAGTTTGTATCGATTAAGTTGGCAATGCATAATTTGTATGCTAGTAACTGGATCTCCCAAACTGAAGCATACATCTCTGGGCAGAACTGGGATCAGCAGACAATTGCTTGTTTACCATTCATTCACCTCACTGTGTGGACCTTTCTTCTTTAAAAAAAATATCTGAAAAAAAGCTCCCTGATCACTTAAGCTTCCAATGCCAAGGGTGACATATTGTGGAAGTTTTTCTTTTAAAATACTATGGTTGATATGAAGTCGATATTGGAACTTGTATCTCCAACTTTGATGCTCCTTCAGTGTCCTTGCATCCCACAATTTAGATAACAAATAGTAATATTGCTCCTCGTTATTCAGTTGAACTTTCCACTCAACTTCTAATTAATATAAGTAACTTAATATATACTATCTATCGCTAAGTGAAGTTATTTAGCATGCAAGTGATAACCAAAATCAAGTCACATCACCCTCATTTCCAAATCCAAAAGAGATGCAATTGTAGAATTCAAATTGAGCGACAAAATTATATAAATTATGAGTATTTCACATTATAAAGTAGAGCACACCTTTCATTATCACAGCCCACTCGTCCTTGAACAAAAAACCAGACGATCTCAAAACCCGCCTGCACGACTCCAAAACCGCTTCCTTTGATTCCAATCCCAACTTCTCCAACTCTGTGGCACCCATCAACTGTACCTTAGTGTTCTTCCACTCCGACCTCGGAACCCGTTTTTTCGCAAACTCAATCAACTCCAAAATCACCCTCCCTGCCCCATCCGAGTCATTGGCGAACCCGGGCAACCCCGGCCGGACCTTGAAAGAACTCGAACCAGCACCGTCGAGCCCAATTAACGGAGTCATCCCTTCATTCAAGAACTCGAATACGTGGATTCGGGACATTGTAGAGCTTGCGTCGATGATGATTCCGAAGAGTTTGGATTTGGATTCGCCGAATTTGGGGGACTGGTGGACTCCGCGACCGATGGTGAATAGGTAGAAGAAGAAGGGGACGACGAAGAGAGTGGCGGCCAGAATCAACCACCTGTCTCGGTTGGATTGGGAAGAAGAGGGTTTGGGTGGGTTGTTGGGAGGAGAGAGGGAGTGCATGCGAGGGTGGAGTTGAGTACGGTGGAGCGGAATGTAGGCAGACGAAACCCTAGATTGGAGGTTCGATAGGTCCATGACGATTGTGAGGAGAGAACAAGAAGAACAACAGCACTGTTTTACATTCCGTTGTGCTCTAACGGTATAACGGATGTTGTGTTGCTTGACTGTGTATCAAAGGAGAGGAGAGGAGAGAGTGTGCGCAATTGTTTGTAATTCAATTCAAGTGAATGATCTGAACATCGCGCAGAGAACGAGAATCGGATAGATGTGACAAAAGTCTATATGTATTGACTCGACGGAGCGATTTACCGTTATAGCAATTTTCACCGTGAGTTTCAGCAGATTTTAATGGAGGAGAGAGGTTTAGCTCTTTTTTTTTTTTTTTCTTCTTTGGGAAGGTAAAGTATATTGGATAAGAAATATTTACAACAAAGCTAAAGCCCGAGGCAGAGAGATACCCAGCCCAAGCAAAGTCCAAAGCAATACAATCGGAGACATCCACAATCTAAAGGCTCAAGCTTAAAGACCGTTATTGTCTAAGCCTATTACAATCGAATTACAGATGATTGGTTAGATAGCCTCAAAATCCGTATGATTGTCGTTGAAATTTAACCTTCAGCAAACCTATCAGGGGGCTTTGGAGAAGGACAAATGAAACAAGAAGGAATATCCCACTCCACTATGATTCTTCTCGCATAAATAGACATGGAAAGATAATTTATTCTTAATCCTGTCAGTGATGATCTTCAAGACTTTCGATTGAGGCTTTTTTCTTCATTGAATGACTTTAGTGTTGCGTTCGATCCAAATTGTATTGACAGTAGTTGAAAGCACAAGTTTATTGAGAAAATTTTGAGCATTTTTTGTTTGCCAGTGATGCGAGGCCCACTCAATCAGTTGGTTTCAAGAAACAGGGGAGATATGAAAATTGCATTTCCCTTTAAGATGGTTCCAGATTTGGCTCGTGAAAGCACAAGAAAATAACAAATGAGAGTGTGTTTCTAAAGATGAGAAGCATAATTGACACACGTTGGGTATATGCTTATGGGCCATGCTCTTCTTATCAAGGGTGGACAATCGGTTTTGCACCGCAAGTCAAAGGGAGAAGTTGCATCTGGGAATAGAGAATGAATTCTAGATTAAGTGGTGCCATTGAACATCAGGAGAATGTGGATTAAGCCAATAAATTGTATGCTTCAACGAGAAGGAACCACTAGGAGATAGGGACCATACAGTTGTGTCAGGGGATGTTGAGCATGGGAAGTTGAGTAAGAAGGATGGTTGGGAAGGTCCATTCATTGTTCTTAATGAAGTATGACAATTTTGATTTCTGAGAATTTGGGGTCTCTGGATGAAGTCAGAAGTGGTTCTTGGAGCAAGTGGACCATTCCAGAGCCAATTATCATTTCAAAGGTAGGTGTTCTCACTATTTCCAACTTTCTTCTTTATCATTGGTCTCACTAAATCCCACCCCCCCCCCCTCCCCCCGAGTTACATGAGCTTTTTTCAATTCCATGAACACACTTGTAGGTTTGATATCCCAAATGCATCTATTTTGGATAAGTTGCACTCTAATCCATTGAACTCAAAGTGAGCCCCTATTGTTTGACAAAATGTTCCATAGATGTCTAAAATTAGCAGCTTTGTTTAGAACTTCAAGGTTTTGAAATCCCAACCCTCCACATTATTTTGGCCTACAAACTAGGTTCCATGCAACCTTAGCTCCTAAGCTATTGCAGTTAGTACCTGACCATAGAAAATTTCTTAACTTGTTAATGTCAGTGATGATGAATTTAAGGAGAATGAACAAACTAACCCAATACATCACCATGCTGTAAAGTATGGATTGTATGAGTTGTACCCTCCCAGCATATGACATAAAATTAAAAGCCCAATGAGTAATCCTTTGAGTAATCTTGTCCACCAATCCCCTACAATCAGAGGCTTTAAGCATGGTAGAGATGAGGGTGCCCCAAGATACCTAAATGGTAGTGAGTCACAATCAAACCCTAGCAAATTTTTTATTTGTAAGGAAATGTTTTGATCAATTTTAGAGGCAAAGAAAACACTTTTGGACTTGTTGATGGCTAACCCTAAAAGTGTGAAAAAGTGATTGAGAGCATTATTAAGAGTTGAAATAGAGTTAATATCTCCATAAGAGAAAAGCATGAGATCATCTGCAAAAACGAGGTGGGAGATAGAAAGTTTCTTACATCTCCAATGGATTTTGAATAAGGGGTCTGAAGAGATGAATTGGTTAGTGATGGATGTGAAGAACTCCATGGCAATGGAAAATAGAGGGGGGGGGGGGAAGAGAGGGTCCCCCTGTCTAAGGCCTTTAACACCCTTGAAATGGCCATGAAATTCTCCATTCAATGAGATAGTGAAAGAGGGGAAGGTGATACATGACTGGATCCATGTAATAAAAAGTGATGGGAATCCAAAGAGTGACAGAGGGTCAAGAAGAAACTCACATCCAATAGAGTTAAAAGGTTTTTTAAGGTCCATTTTAAGAGTACATCTTGGAGGTTTAAGTGGCCTATGATATCTTTGTAAGAGCTCTTGTACAAGCATGACACTATCACTGATTTATCTACCTTGCACAAATGCACTTTGGCAAGGGTCAATAATGAAAGGTAATACAAGCTTGAGTTTGTTTACAATGAGTTTAGCAATGCATTTGTAAATTGTGTTGCAACATGATATAAGTCTAAATTCATTAATAGTGGTTGGATTAGGGACTTTAGGAACTAGGGCGATATAAGAATTGTTGATCTCTTTCAAAATTTTCCCATTTAGAAAGAAAGCTCTAATAACTTTAACAATGCCATTGCTCAAGATGTGCCAAGCCTTGTGGTAAAAATGTGCATTATAGCCATCTGGCCCTGGAGACTTTTCCTTATTCAAGGAGAGGAAGCATATCTTGATTTCACTATTTGAGGGTATGGATGTTAATGAAGAATGCCAATGATGTGGGATTTCTTTGGTTATGAAAGGTTGCAAAGAGGATTTGCCAGGGTATGAGGGTGGGAAACTTCCAAGAAGGTTCTAAAAGTGTTATATTACCTATTATTGACAAGTTTTTCATCATCAATTGAGTACCCGTGCTTAGGGATGGCAACGGGGCAGGATAGGGCGGGTTTTGCCTTCCCCATAACCGAAACCGTTTAACTTTTTTCGCCTTGTCCCTGCCCCGCAACCGTGTATAAACGGGGCGGGGCGAGGCGGGTTTTGACTTCCCCATTCCCATAACCGTTTAACTTTCCCCACCCCGCCCTGTTTATACATTTTTTTTTAATGCAAAATTTTTTATAATAATAAATCTAATATTTTGATACATATACACCAAAAATACACATTTAGGTACTTGCAACACAATGAATAATATTGAGTCATCCATTACTGATATAATAAACTTGTATAGTTGTATGATATATATAATATTAATATTTTCTTTATACATTGTTAATATTTTCCCTATATATTATATATATAAGTATAAATATATATACTCAAACGAGGCGGGTACCGGTCGGGGTAGGGTCTTACCCCCGTCCCCGCCCCGTTTAAACGCGGGTTATTTTCTCTAACCTCATCCCTACCCCGTTTCCTTAAACGGTTCCATAAACTGGTTTTAAACGGGGCGGGGCAAATTGCCATCCCTACCCGTGCTGGTTTGAAGGCTCACAATCTTCCTCCTATTGATTCTAGAGTTGAACAAATTGAAAAAGTAGGCAGAGTTGCTATCTCATTCCTTCAGCCATCTGATTTTGGATTTTTGCCTGATGATTTGTTCTTGAATGAGTGCTAAGTTTATGTATTTGTTCTTCAATGAGTGCTAAGTTTGTGTATTTGTTCATAAGATCCGTATCTTGCAGCCTCAAGGCTTCATCAACTAGATTAGAGTCCAAAGAATGTTGGCAGCAAGAAAGGTGGTGCTTGATTTGTTCGACCATTGCTAAGAGATATGAGAGCTCAACTCTGCAATTTGCCTTGAGTGGTCCTTTCAAAGATTTAAGTTTTGAACAATCTGGAACATGGTAGAGCCTCCGACATAGGTGAACCAAGTCTGTTGCACTGTAGGCAAAAATTGAGGGTTGTGAGATCATGAGTTAAAATACTTGAAAGGTAGTATTTCCAATCTTTACTAAGATTGGATTGTGATCAGAGATGCAAGGAGGCAGAAACATACAATCTGACATGGGAAATGCCATTGACCATTTCTCATTAACCAAAGCCCTGTCCAGTTTCCTAGCTATGTTATCTACCCCTAAACTTTTGTTGTTCCATGTAAAATGAATTCAAGAATGTCTTAGGTCATCAAGGCAAGAGTTTTGAATGCATTCCTTGAACTTTGCCATTGCATTATTCCACTTGTGAGAACCTCCAAACTTTTCCTACATGTTAGTGATTGCATTGAAGTCTCCAACTAGTAACCATGGCAGGTCTGAGAAAAGCTTAGAGTGGTGAACAAGATTGGACCATAAGACCTTTCTATCAATAGCAGCATTAGCCCCATACACAAAGGAGATACAACAACTTTCTTTAGAAGGGAGGGTGACTAAGCAGTGAAGAACCTATCTTGAAGCATGAATAAGTGAAATGTTAAAAGTATCTAGATTTTAGAGAATCCATATTTTCCCAAGTGAAGAAAATGTGTAGTTGTGAAAGAGACACCATTTATTGTAGATGAACTTATGGATTTGATCCATATTATTAGGGCAAACTCTTGTTTCCAGTACGTAAAGTCGGAATATCTAACCTATTAGAAGTAATGAATTTCCTTTCCTCAAACTATTTTGAGAGGCTATCCAGGCCTCTAATATTCCATGATGTAATGCTAATCATTTAAGAGGTTTCTTGGTGATACCTCTTAGATGCCCAATTCCTTTAAAAAAATAAGCATGTAATTGAAGAGCTCATTTAGCCTTCCCCTTCACAACTGATGATTTTTTGGCTTTTTGTAGGCCAAACTTGCTTGTGAATGAGTTACAGAGATTGACAGGGGCTGGGGCTGAGAAGAGCTATCTTTAGAAGCATTGGAAGGTTCCTCAAGGTCAACCTGCTCATTTATTTACTAAAAGAGATCATTTAAGGCTTTAGAACTATCCTCTTGTTCCAGGGGCTCAAACATGTTTGTGCTAGCCAAATTTGGTGGTTTAGATAGGGAGGGGGAAAAAGAAAGAGCATTGGGGGTTGTAGGATGATGGAAGGCTTTTGAGAGGTCCACCACAAAATTGTGGTGACTTTGCAGGTTTATAAAGGTTCTAGCATTGGTATAAGTTGGTGGTTGAAAGGCATTTTTATCTGAGTTTGTTGGGGACTGACTTGTGATTAGCAAGTGTGGGTGTAGGTTGGATGAGTTAAGAGGAGATGATGGGTTTAAATGTGGGTTTGGTTTGGAAATGATTAACTTGTGATTGGTAAGTGTGGGTGCAGGTTGGATGAGTTTAGAGGGAAAGAAGGGTTTAACTGTTGGTTTTGTTTTGGAGATTTGGACTTGGGTTTCTGTAAGGGGCCATTCTCCACTTAGTGGAGCTTTGGATATTCTTACCTAATGGTGTTTCAGTAATTTTCTTGAGCTCAGGGCAAATGGAAGTGGTGTGCCCCACTTTTCTACAACCTGTGCAAAATTTTGGTATCCATTGTTATACCACCCTAATGTCAATGATACTTCCATCCCCTGTTTGCAAATTTTAGCTTTTGCCTATTCTCAGTCGCTTGATTAGCATACATTGGCTTCCCAATAACACTAGCGATATGACTGAGTCCTCTAGTTGTCCAAAATTGTAGGGATATATCATATAGTTTGATCCAGACATGTACAAGATGACTGATGGTCTTTTCAAAAGGAAGGCATAGGTGCCATTTGTGTAGTTGCATTTGTTTTCCAGCAATATCAAAGGCATGGATTACATCCATGGATTGATCATTTTCGAATTTGAAATAATAGGTTCCATTTCCATCAACTAAGAGAGGTTTAGCTCTCGTCATATCATTTTGGCCAAATTGCACTAATTTCCTACTGTAAAAAAATTGCAAAATACTCTCTACTACTTTTTTTTTTTTACAACAAGCACTCTTTAATTTACAAAAAGTTGTAAATTACTTCCTCTGATATCCGAGAGTTAAAATATTGGTTGCCAGAAGAAATAATTTGTAATTTTTGGTAAATTGAGAGGTGTTTGTTAAATAATAGTGGGGATATTTTGCAACTTTTTGACAGCACAGGAGTTTAGTGCAATTTGACTTATAATGAAATTAATTTGCCAATCAAGAAATATATGGATGTAACATTTAATTTTTTATTTCTTAATAATTTGATTAAATATCTGTGAATTATTAATTATTAAAATAGATATAACAAACAAAAAAATGTGCATTCGTACAATAAAAAAATGTGCATGCAAATATATAGGCGAGTAATTGAAAATTCGCTAAAGTGTACCATATAGCTAAGCTTGTAGTTTTAGATTATTATAATCCTATTCTGTTGCAAGTGGGTTCTTACACACATACCTGTATATCTATCCAAAAGATAGATATTTTGTACCTCCTCTCATATGCCTATAGATATGGCACAAGCATATGTTATAAAGGAGTGATTTTCCTTTCAAGAAAGAAACTTCTCTCTGCTCTCTCTCAATCTATTCTCTTACTGTTATATATATATATATATATATCTTCTCTCTCTCTTCATATATAATAGTTTTGTACTTAATTATATACTACTATTACAACATATTCCACTTATTAATCCAACATTCTTTATTCATTGATTAAATTAAATAACTTCTTGGAAAGTCAAGTTTATTTTTTAATTTTCTTTAGCATATTTTGTTTTTCTATTGTTAAATAAGCCTATTTATTAAGTTTCTTGAACTATTCAAAAGATTTGCAAACGTGGCTCTCCGATAAAAATGCAAGAGTAATGATAGACACCGTGAAAGTTATCAGCGAATTAGAAAAGTGAATCACTCTCATCCATTGAATTGTAAAATTGTAGCGATTTACTCGGTTATAACTTTCACTGCCTGTCATTACTCAAAATGTAATGCAAATTGTGATTGGATCCTCATTGTCTTAATGCCTTGTGAATGGAGTCAACCACATGAATTTTCTCTTTAAACTTTTCTATTACATGTCAATTCACCTATTTTATTTAAATTTTATTTTTAAAATCATCTTTAATAATCTCATTCCGTGCTATTTACTCTCTTGGCTAAATGAACCAAATTCGTTATTTATTTATTTTTTACCAAGATGATGTCACAAATTCTTCTTATCCATTTTCATGAATGGCGGGTCACAAGTTCTTTTGAATCCAAGAATAATACATGAAATTTGGCGCTCTGTAACAGGTTTGCAGAACATCTGTAACTCCACAATTGGATACTCCCATTGGTAAACATCCTACACATTATAAGAAAGGAGTCATGACACGGTAAAAGTTATTACTGAATTAAAAAAATGAATCATTTTTATTGTTAAATATAACAAGTGGAATCCAAACATTTATTACGATTTACTTCGCAAGATAGGTGTCTTGCCAATTAAATCGTATTTTTTTTCCATGGCATAGAAATCTAATGAGATTTAGAATGTCAAATGCTCACTGCTCAGAGATGATAATTGAACCATAAGGTCGCTGATTTTATGTTATTATCATAACCAGTCCTTTTTCTTCAACATATTAAGAACTCGTGTGTGAATGATAACCAAATTACACAAGTACCTTCTCTCCAAAGTAGAGCAAGAATGCTAAATTATGGCCTTTAGGTTACTGACAGACTCTTTACCAGGGCTGAAGGAAAACAATTGAATTGCATCTTCTTATTAGCCATAAATAATGGAGTGGAGAAAATGATGGGAGTAGAAAAGGCTTAAAACTGGAACTGCATATGGGAAGTGTATCCAAGAGCTTCAAGGTTGGCAGCCATTGCTTTGTTCATGGGTGGTGGCCCGCACCTTAATATCTGCAAAATCACAGAAATTGTGGTATCAAGGTGTTCAACTAAAAAGTGTGTGTGTGTGTGTGTGTGAGAGAGAGAGAGAGAGAGAGAGGTTTACTTTAACATCAGCAGCAGGCACAGGACAGTGGGCTTGAATCATCTCCTTGGATATGAACCCAACTCCACCATTCCATCCCTCTGGTGGCTAATGACACAACATAAAGCAGGTTATAATAAGTACAAATACTGGATGGCAAAGAAAGCGTAAATACAGAAAGTATTAAGGTGCTGTCTAATAACACTGGAATTTTCAAGAGCTGAATTTTAAGTGCTAATAATAAATTGAGAATTTTTTCATTCGTTTGAATTTAAGTGTGTTCAATGTTTAGTGCATGGTTGTTAATGGCTCAAGACGCACTAAGGCGCTAAGGCCTCCTGAGGCGCGTCTGTGACAACTATGGTTGGTTTAGTGATATCTGCAATAGAAGGCACATGTTCTAAAGCATTTGAGAGAATGTAGTCAGTTCTGTCAGTTGTACTGCAATATGAAATAATTACCCTGCTATGGTAAGCAGTATTAATAACTTTTTTTTTTCATGTTTTTCTTAGCAAATATGGGTAAGCAATCATTCAACATGTTTTTTTCCCAAAAAAAAAAGCTTCTTCCATCAAAGGGAAAGAGGACACAAGAAAGAAAAATCAAGAGCGAAGGTGCAAAGAGAAAAGAGCAATACCTGATTCAGAACATAGAAAACTGTAAAGCGGTTAGGAAAATTACTGGCCAGGTTATCCAGCTCTTCCTGCAAAGGACAATTGCAATACAATTATTTCACTTGTGACAGTCACCAGTTGAAATGCTGAATTCATGTTCCTTTACCTGGTTTTGAGTATATCTTAAAATATCTCATGTAATTGTTCCTCATACTTAAAAACTCCTCCAATGATCAAGTCCTTAAATTCATCCAATGTGATGACAACTTGTATAGATAAAAGCATTAAATTTCATTCACCCATGATAGATAGCACTTATTACATTAATGGGAAAAACCTCCTGTGTTGTGAAAAATAACACCGACCTCTCCCTATGTCAATTGATGGCGTTAACGATTAGTGACGATTTTGCCCTTATTTTCCTGATGTTATTTTCATTGACAAGTCAACAAAATCTAATGGCATTAATTCGATGTTTTCATCATATGATTGAAGACCTCATTTAACAAAATCTAATATGTACCCATCCTTGTGTCCATATTTAAACCTGTTAGATGTACAGTCCAATAAGTACAGAGGAATAAGGATTATAGTTAATATGTCCTAATTTTCTTGACTAATAAACAGCCTCAGTTCAAGAAGTCTTAACTAAAGAATAAGATCGAAAGTTTCTTAGATTAAAAAAAAAACTGAAAATTAACTTAGGCTTTAGTTTAACTGGGTGTCTCTGATGAGTACTGCCATGCACCAAATACGGTGTACCTTTTATTTTTATTTTATGTTCTTTTGGCAAGATTTAATAACCATGTTTAGTTTGAACAGGTTTTGCACTAACTTTAAATGGGATATACTGAAACGTACTCATGAAAAATATAAATGTGTGTGCGTCTTTGTAGGAACTTGATAAAATCAGGTGTCTAAATGTATTCATGATGGAATTTTAATAAAATCATAATTAATTTGAAATTTATACTCTTCTATCAGTTTTTTACACAAAAATGTGATGCATAAAGTTCTTCGGCAAACTGCTCTGTGTTATGTCAGATAGTGCAGTAATCTTATTTTAAGAGAGGCCCAACTGGTAGCATTGGTCAATGGGCCTTAATTCCAGGAAGATGCAGTGGAACATAATGTTTGATAGATGATTTTCTTCCGGGATATTGCAGAAGCTGCAAATGAGGCAAGGGAACTGTATGAAGGGCTGATCTGAACAAGAAAGGCAAATTAAAATTGTTGAGGAAAAGCCTCCAATCTTGCACTTCTAATAGGCCCTTAGGCTTTGTTTGGATAAACATGAGAGAAAAGAAAAGAAAGGATAACATTAGTTATGAGAGAAAAGAAAGGAAACGATAACATGTATTCGTGTTTGGAGAAATTATGAAGGAAAAGAAAGGAAATGATAGCATTCTCGTTTCGAAAAGGTAAAGGAGAGAAAAGAAAAGAAACTATTTTAATCAATTTACTATCATACCTTTTTGTGTTTATATTAGAAGATGGACCCAAATGTCTTTTAAATTTTGTTCTTTAAAAGGTTAGGGTTATTTTTGGTATTATGAAATATTTACTTATTCTTATCATTTCTCTCCAAATCTTCCCACTTTTCTCTTACTAATGACAAACCAAACACAAAAAACACTATCCCTCCCTTTCTTTTCTTTTCCTTCCAATTCCATCAATCCAAACTAGCCCTTAGTGTCTTGTCAATTGGAAAAACATGACCCAGTGTTGTCTAGAGTTTTGGAAATTGTATCCCTGAATAACAGAGATAACTGTGTACACCCGGGCAATAAAGCTGTGTGTGTTTAGATGGTGAATTTTTTACCCCCCACCTAAGGACGTGTGAACACTAAGAATTGTAGAAGGATCCTATTTTCTCTCTCTATTGCCTGGAATCAAATTATGTGTTTATGCAACATAGCATCTCCACCATGGGGGGTGTTCAATCATTTCAAAAGTTCCACTTAACGAGAAAACATGTATATATCTTATTGAACACCATGTTGCCTATGACATTCCTTTGTATCCCATTGTCTATCAGTATGTGTCCAGCAGAGGGCACATCGGCACACATTCTATATTAATTTTCATATCCAATAACGTTGCATCTTCCAAGTGCCAATGGTACATCACAACATTAAAGTATAGTAACATACCAATTTATCATGTATATGCGTCTATGGTGTTTCTGCACACGTGCATGTGTGTGTGTGAGAGAGAGAGAGAGAGAGATTTACCTTCAAAAGAATGTCTTCATAGGTGACATTGGCATAAATTAGATTAATGTTGGTTTTGTCATTTGGATTTTCAAGTATGGCTCTAGTAACCTAATGCAACAGAAGAGAAACATAAGCAATAAAATAAACTCTGGATAATATCCCAAAAAAAAATATTACATGACAAAAAGAACAATATCCAACTATGGGTTAGCCTCCAGCTTTCCTGCCATTAAGGTACATACCTGGAACATTGGAGTGATGCCAGTGCCTCCAGCAAGCATCCCAAAAGCCCTTACTTGGCCAGGTTGATACTTAAATCTCCCCTGGTACCATCACCATACATCATCAACTACAGAGAAATAAATTCTGCTATAGATCGGAAAATATATGTTTTGGGAAATAGGATGGTGAAAAAAATTGACTTCCAACAACCCCTTTAGCTAAAGAAAGGAAATTAATTACCATGTGTGCTTTTCTTAATGTCTTAAAATATTCAAAATAAAATAAATTGCTCATGCGAGTCCAAAGAACTTTCTAAATTGTACACTCACTGTTACTATATGTTCATGACTATACTATGTGAAATCAAAACTTGGATATTGTTGGATGTGTACAAGTATGAAATACACCTACTGTTGTTGGATACCACTCTCATGTTCACGTGGCACTCTTAACAGCATGCATGCGTAAAAGATTAAAAGTTTGCCGTACTTAACATCAGTTGGTTTTAGGTGAGATGGCGGCTTGAGATCCGACAAGTGGTATCAAAGCTAGAGGTCACGGGTTCGACTCGCGTGAGTGCCATCTTGTGGGAGAGTGTTGTTGGATATCGCTCTCATGTTTGTTGTGTACACGTGGCACTCATAACAGGATGCGTGCTAGCCTTTAAAAGATAAAAGTTTGCCCTCCTTATCACCAATTAATTTTAGGTGAGATGGCGGCTTGAGATCCAATAAGTGGTATCAGAGCAAGAGGCCATGAGTTCAACTCGCGTGAGTGCCATCAAATGGGGAGTGTTGTTGGATATCACTCTCATGTTCACGTGGCACTCTTAACAACATGCGTGTTAGCTCGTAAAAGATTAAAAGTTTGCTCTCCTTAACACCAATTGGTTTTAAGTGAGATGGCGGCTTGAGATCCGACAAGACCTACATATAACTTGCATTGCTTTCAATTTATAGATGGATGCCATAGGAGAGGGTACAAAGCAAAAGGAAGGAGAAATGAAAGTAGCAAAGATGATGCAAGATGAGAAATAATTGTGAAAAAATGAGCTACTACCAGAGATGGCAGCTATGTTACCATGAAATGAATTGACATGATACAGAAACAAATCACGTTAACCATATATACTCAACATGGTAAAATGGGGGACAAAGTAGGTATTTTTTTTGGGCAACAGTTTTTTTGGTATATGTGAATTGTGACTGTCGTCAGTCAACTATTCCTTAATTAGGGATATATCAATTATTCCTCAATTAGGGACAGAATCACTGCATTCCATTCATTGTTGCTTTCCTTATTTTTTTCTTTAGATCATTATAAATTTAGATTGTAGTCCCCCTTTGAATACATAATAAAAGAGTCTATTTCTCTCCTCTCTCTCTAAAATTTCTCTCTCAACTTAGCCTATATTCTTGACATGGTATCAGAGCATCAAGATCCGCGTTGAAGGCATAACGTAAGAAGCTTCTTCTTCTCTTTTATTTCTTCTTCCTTTTTTTTTTTTTCAATTTCTTCTTTCTCAGTTTCTCTAGTCTTTCTCTATATGTTCTGTTTCTCTATTCTTTCTTTGGCAAAATGACCTAGAACCCTAGGTCTCCAAAAAAAAAAAAAACAATAGAAAGAAAGTTGTTCTCTGTAATTCTGGCAGAGATGACTTAAAAAAAAAAAAAAGCAAAAAGTATTATGTTCTTTTTCTATTTCTTATTCAATATTCTATAGCTCTCTTTCATGTTCAATCTTCTATAGTTCTCTCTCTTGTACTCGGATTGTCTCGTCCCGACTATCATGGGTGAAAAATCGGAAAACAAGGACTCTCTTTTTCAGCTCGATAACAACTACCAAATTGAAGGGTTCCAATTACCTTCAATGGTTTTGGGCAATCTAAGTTTTTCTAAAAGCTCGTGGGAAACTTTCTTACATCTTGTCACCCAAACCTAAGGAGGAAAAACAGATTGATGCATGGAAACAGGAGGATGCACAGATTATGACTTAGCTATGGAATAGTATGGAACCAGAGGTGTTTAATAATGTTTCCTTTTTGGAGTCTGCTAAAGAGATTTGGGACACATTCAAAGAAATGTACTCGTCAGAAAAGAATATTTCTCGTATCTACTAGTTATGCCAGGATATCTTTTCTCTTCAACAAGGTGACCAATTGATCGAAGAATACTACTCGGAATTGAAAGACAAGTGGGAAGAACTTAATGTTTATCAGCCTTTGACTATGAATTTAGAGACTCTGAAACAACACAGAGAAGAATTTCAGGTAGCAAAATTTTTATCAGGACTTCGGCCAGAACTTTCTCCCATAAGTTCTGAAATTCTCTCAGGCAAAGATTTGCCAACTGAGACTTTTGCTCGTGTTTGACGTACCTCTATCCACTCTTCTACTACAAAGAAGGAGGATCGTTCTACCCTTGCTGCTTCAACTGAGCGATTAGATACTTCACGTGGTGGTCGAGGGGGACGCAGTCCTCCTCGTACTAGTAAAGGTGGTTGTGGTGGTCGTGGTGGCAAGAATTGTACACACTGTGGCCGCACCAATCACTCTGTTGATTATTGTTAGGAACTTCACAGCAAGCCTGCATGGGCAAATCAGGCTGTGATTGAGGGGGAATACTCTAATCTTGCTGCTGAAGAACAGGTTCTTATCTCCAAAGCAGAGTATGATTCAATTGTCAAGCGTGCCAATCCTCCATCCACTTCCACAGCTACTTTTGGTGATTCAGGTAATACTTGTCTTCATTCTTCCTTCAATACACCTTGGATTATTGATTCTGGGACCTTAGATTATATGATAGGTAACTCCTCTCTTCTGTCTAACATTACTCGTGTATCTTCTCCCTCGTTTGTTACAATAGCTAATGGTACCAAGTCTCCAGTCCAAGGAATTGATACCATTAGTACATCTAGTCTAACCTTCTCTTCCGTCTTGTATCTACCTCATTTTCCTTTTAACTTGTTATCAGTTAGTAAAATTATTTCTGCTCTAAATTGCTCGGTAACATTCTATCCTACTCACTGTATCTTTCAGGATCTAAAGTCGGAGAGGATGATGGATGGGGGATTTGAGAAGGATGGGCTCTACTACTTTCAGTCGTCTTGTTCACCTATTGCATCTGCACTTCATACCTCGACTTCTCCGTATTAGTGGCATTGTCGTCTGGGACATCCATCATCTGACAATTTTTGGTGTTTAGTTCCTTCTTTGCCAATTTTATCTAGTTTTAATTGTGAAACGTGTGAACTTAGCAAGCATCGTAGGGCTACTTTTAAGCTTAGAACTGATGGGCCTTATTTACGCCCTTTTGAGCTTGTTCACTCTGATGTTTGGGGTCTAGCCCGAACTACTGGATTAGCTGGTGCCCGTTATTTTATTTCCTTCATTGATGATTATTCTCGTTTGACTTGGTTATATATTCTTAAAGATCGATCTCAAGTCTTTCATGTGTTTAAATCTTTTTATGCTGAGATAACTAATCGGTTGAATGCTAAGTTACACATTCTTCAAACTGATAATGCCCTTGAATATAAAGATGGTCTCTTTCAGCAATTTCTAGAGGTGTCACCCATCAAACTTCCTATGTTGACAGTGACAAAGTAAAAGCAAGAAAGGTATACTCAAGTAATGGAAGTGAATTAATAAATTGTCATTAGAGTGCACTATTTCTAATTTAAGGTATAAATTCTATATGAAATACCAAATTTGTAGCCACAAAATCCTCCCTTAAGCTATACACGTCAATTAAAGATCTTCTATGAGGTGCTAACGATCTTCCTGATAACTCACTCAAAGATACTTATGTGATAAGATATTACTAAAAATATTATTTTGCACACTTCCGGCATGTCTCACTCATTCTTATCTTTCATAATTTAAATGGCTCCATGTATCTTACTTTGTCTTGGGATGTTTAGTTCGAGAGATTTTTGCATGATTGGGAGGTGGAAGATACGATTAAGTTTTTGGCTCTACTTTATAGTTAGTCTATTATTTATGGAGCCGATGGATAAGTTGCTTTGGTCAGGTACGAATCATGGGAGATTTGAGGCCCAATCGTTATATTGCCTGTTGTTGGATGCTTAGGGAGTGTCCTTTCTGTGAAAAGGCTTTTTTTCTAATAGGTATTCATTAAAGAGTGCCCAAAAGGGGGTGCAGCTCTAAACAACTGCACAAAAACTATAGCCTCAATCTATCCACAAAAGACAAGAGAATCTCCATAGATTTACAATTAGACCCTTGTACCCAAAAGAATAGAGAACTAAGCACATTATATCTAAACATCCACCACGGATTCTCCACCCCATCAAAAGATCTCTTGTTCCTCTCCTTCCAGAGGCCCCCCCACCACTAGCAAAGAGGGGTTGTCCTCCACTCATCTCTAACTTGGGGTCGCACTCCACCACTGGCAGAGAGGGGTTGTCCTCCACTCATCTTTAACTTGGGGTTGCACTTGGCAACCACCCCAAGCCTCAATCAATCTCACGCAGTCTTGGGCATAACCCACTATATCTCAAAGATAGAGCAAAACAGATCCCATCCATCTCTAGCTTTGGGGCAATGAAGAAGTAGATGATCAATTGTCTCCTCAGCCTACTTGCATATACAACACCAATTGGTTATGACATGACATCTCCTCCTCATATTGTCAATTGTCAAGATCCTCCCCAAAGTCACCGTCCACCCAACAAATGCCACCTTCAAAGGGTCTCTCGAATGCCAAATGTCTCTTTATAGAAAGGACGTATCAAACAACAATAGAATGAACGGACCTCAAATTTCCCATGCCTCATACCCTCCCAAAGAAGCTCATCCATACCCTCTCTAGGCATTGTCTGACTATAAAGGAGGACCAAAAACTCGATCGTCTCCTCTACCTCCCAATCATGCAAGTCTCTCGAACTGGACATCCCAAGACCAATTGGCTATAATATGACGTCTCCTCCTCAGATTGTCAATGATCAAAATCCTCCTCAAAGCCGCCGTCCCCCCAAAAAAATGCCACCTTCAGGGGGTCTCTCGAGCGCCAAATGTCTCTCCATGGAAAGGACATTCCCTAAAAGCCCATCAAATGACAATAGAACAAATGGACCTCAAATTTCCCATGCCTCGTACCCGCCCAAAGAAGCTCATCCATACCCTCTCAAGGCACCGTCTAACTATAAAGGAGGGCCAAAAACTCAATCGTCTCCTCCACCTCCCAATCATGCAAAAGTCTCTCGAACTGGACATCCCAAGACAGTCTCCCGCCATCAAGATGATAGCAATGTGCGACTGTCGCTTGCCTATCAATCGCAATTCCAATCAGTCTCGGATAAACTCTCTCAAGTAGTCTCTCTCCACACCAAGGGTCCTTTCAAAAACTAACAAGGTGCCCATCCCTCACCTTAAATCAGATGTGCTTGAAGAATTCATCCTAACCCTTCTGAATGCTCTTCCACAAGCCAACACCCGCCGGAGATCTCAACAACAAAGAGCTCCAACCACCCCTAGACTCCCCGTATCTCTGGCAAATGACTCTCCTCCATAGACTCTACCTCTCCACCCCAAACTGCCACATCCATTTCCCAACAAAGCTTATTGAACAAGTCCAATCTCCTCACTACCAACCCTCCTGCCTGAATAGGTCTACAAATATGCTCCCACCCCACTGGATGGTATTTAAACTCATCCCTCATACCTCCCCACAAGTTCTTCTACAGTGTCTCAATCCGTTGCACTACAAAAGCCGAAATTGGATAGAGGGACATAAAATAAGTGGCCAGGATCGAAAGGATGCTCTTCATCAAGGAGAGACGCCCCCCTTTTGAAAGATATTGCTTCTTCCAGCCTGACAGCCACCTCTCAAACCTCTACACCACTGGATCTGAAGACAAAGCTCTCTTTTACTGAACACCCAAAGGTAGGCCCAAGTAAATCAAGGGAAAAGTCCTTTAAAGGTGGCCTTTTTTTTGGATGAACAACGGCTTTGGGGAGGATCTTGACCATTGACAATCTGAGAAGGAGACGAGAAGTTAGACGCCCCCTTTCGAAAGCCTGCCAGTCGCCTCTCAACCCTCTACACCACTGGATCCCAAGACAAAGCTCTCCTCGACTGAATGCCCAAAGACAGACCCAAGTAAATCAAGGGAAAAGTCCCCCTAAAGGTGGCCTTTTTTGGATGGACAATGGCTTTGGGGAGGATCTTGACTATTGACAATTTGACAATCTGAGAAGGAGACAAGACGTCATATTATCGTCAATTGTTGTTGTATGTGTAAGCGAGTCGAGGAGTCGGACTCTTCTCCTTCATTGCCCTTGAGTCTGGAATGGCTAACACATGCTTTGGGCTATCTTTGGGATCCAGTGGGTCATGCCTAAGTTTGCGGTGAGCTTGATTGACGTTTAGGGTGGTTGTCGCGTGCTACCCCAAGTTAGAGATGCATGGAGGACAACCCCTCTATGCTTGTGGTGGGCTCTTTGGAAGGAGAGGAAGGGGAGATCCTTTGAAGGGGTGGAGGCTCCATGGGGGGTGTTTAGATATTTTGTCCTTAGTTCTCTATTCTTTTGGGTTAAGGGTTCCAATTGTAAATCTATAGAGATTCTTTTGTCTTTTGTGGATAGTTTGAGGCTATAGTTTTTGTGCAGTTGTTCTGGGCCACGTCCCCCTTTTGGGCACTCTTTAATGAATACTTAATTATAAAAAATATATATATTTAAAAATATCAGCAATAAAATGATAAAAAAGATTAAACTCATGGTGAAATAATCAAAATTCTAAAACATTTAAAACTAATAAAAAATGGCTTCCTCCAATGTAATAAATAAATAAAGAATTTATACTTCTACAAAATCAAACAACGACAGTTTTTACAACTAAAAAATACGATGACTACGACACAAACAACTCCATGTCTCCGTCAAGACCATGCATCTCCCTCTAATAGAGTGGAAACAATACCACTCAAGCTAGATAGCTGGTGGCATTGAAAATACGATATATGTAGATATCAGTTGTCAATTCCATTTTCCTATATATAAAAATAAAAAAATAAAAAACATTATTTTTCATTCCTTAAAATTATAACATCATTAGTTCCTGCGAACAATTTTAAGCCACTCTCTCTTTCTTACTAGCAGCACATGCTCTCCTCAAGAGAACACATTCAAATGCATATTATTCCCCTTCCAGACCACAAAATCTTTCACCAACTCTTATTTGTTTATCAAAATCTCAGCTGGGGAGTTTGCTAAATGAGGTAGGGTTTAAAATGGAAGAGGGAGCAAAAGTAAAACTTAGAAAGACATTTGGGTGGTGAGGTTTCATTGGTGGATGGCATTCCACAAGTAACCTAAACCATCATAATCCATGATTTCCTATTTAAATCCCATTTCTCTGAAACACAACTCTCTTCCACAAGCTGTCTCCTTAGGATACAAAGCTTCAAAGCTATTCCACATAAGTGATTAAAACAAAAGAACCAACAATCACTACTAAAACACATTTTCTTATAGACACCTTCTCAACCTTTTAATCCCAGGCTATGTATGGGTCAAACAGTAATATAGATGTGAAAGCATACTTGTTTCCTGTATACATTGGGCTCTTGATGTGTTATGGTCCTTTCCCAACTTGTATCAGTTTCCTTTTATTGTGTTTTAAAAACACTTTCTTCTACAATGTTTCCCCAAAACTTACTCAAAAACATATAGCAAAGAGGCAAATAGAAATTTTTCGGAGAGCTGAATTTAGTATGGGGAATGTTCACTGCATTTCCACTCGATCTGGAAAACAGATGCAAGAGTATAAGCATTTTGCAATTCCTAAATTGGAGAGCAATGCAAATGTTGCCACACATTAGTCACATTTATTTTTTGTTATTATTTTCTGATAAGTACAACATTAACTTTTTATATAAATAGAGGTGGTGGATCCTTGAGTTGATTGTTGTTACCCACCATCTACTCTAAAAGCTTGATGTCACGCCCCATAGTTGGAAGCTATGCCACACAGGCACCACGCGCGCGCAGCAGGATGATGACATGGGAGTCTGCATGGCAGGAAGCTTCCGAAACATTCTAGATTTTTCTACACAAGTGTGGACTCTTTCGAAATTCTCTAGAATTGTGTGGAACTCTCTAGACTTGTGTGGACTTCTCTAGCATTCTCTAGAACTCTCTAGATTTGTATGGAGTATTCTAGAATTGTATAGAACTCACTAGAGATGTCTAGCATTGTAGAGATAATTTTATGGAACTTTCTAGAAACCTATTCTAGAATTCTCCTAACCGTTAGATTGTTGACACTTGTACATATCTTAGCCATTCATTGCAAGGCCAAGTGCCTATATAAGGAGGTGGGAGTTCATTTGTTCCTTACCAAGCTACCAAGCTTTATAAGAGTTCTCAAGTACAATACAAGTTCTATACAGTCTCTCAAACTCTCTCTTGCTCACTTTGCCTAACTTCTCTTCCTTCACTTGTTTAGCCTTAGTCTTTACTAAGCTAATCATTCGGGTAGGCTGACTTAGCACTTCAAGGGTGCTTGAAAGTGTCTAAGGCCGCATGGGTGCTTGGAAATCACCAAGGCCGTGACAATTGGTATCAGAGCTAAGGTTGCGAGGCGTCGCAATACTTGTGTGCAGGAAGTTATGGCAGAATCTCACATCACTACACATGATGAGCAATAACGTGGTAAGGAGGAGTAACGCCCTTATACTGATGCGAGGCAACAAGTTAGGTCGAAGGATATCATTGCAGGCTTTAACGCAAGGCTGGCGGAGGTGGAGACTTCCATAACCAACTTGGGCATAAGGATGGAGGATGCTCACCAACGCATAGAGGGGTTGGAGTCAGAGGACGCTGAGATCCATGACGCTATGAATGTGTCCTTGAATTCTCTAAATGGTGACCTTCAAAGGGAGATCCAGGTGCTTCGCAGCTTCTTGTTGGGAGAGCTGGCCAACCTACGTGTTCATATAGATCGGGAACTTGGCACATTCGTGAGCACGTGGAAGAAGTGCAATCGAATTTGGCACTATGTAAACAGGCAGTTACGTCCGGCACAGTTGCTATGAGGGAGGCAACACCACGAATTGATATTCCAAAGCTTAAGAGCTATGCTGGCGCAAGGAATGCTCGAGAGTTGGAGAACTTATGGGGCATGGAGCAATACTTTGAGGCTACGGGCATGGGCATGGTGGAAGAAGCCACGAAGAACGCACAGCGACCATGTACCTCACCGACACGGCCACTATGATGTAGATGAAGGCATGGTGACATTGGCAAAAGTACAGTCTCTGTCGATACTTGGGATGATTTTAAGAGAGAAATTAAAAAGCAATTCTATCCTAAGAATGCTGAGGAGGAAGCTAGAGGCCGACTTCGACCCGCAATCCATTGGTGCGTGTATGAAAGTAGCATACTTGCTAAATCGATCAACCACCACAATGATACTCCCGCATCCCTCTTACTTGGGCAGTGCATAGATGAAGTCAATAGAGACACTCTCCCATGGTCTCTTTGGGATAGGCAGAGGCTCTAATAAGCAAGCCCGCGGGATGATGCTGCTCCACTTTATCCTACTGGCACACAAGACAAGTCCTCACATATGCTTCCACGTTGTTCCTCATCCTAGGCCAATAATATGAGTCATCTAGGAGTGCAAATGTCCTCTTCATGCCTGGGTGGCAAGCCCACTTCGTGTCATAACACTCCTTGATAAGCTCCTTCCGCAAGTTGTTCCACTTAGGGACAAAGAGTCGGTCCCCCATAATGAGAAGTAGATCCCCCTTAAGCCAGAACCGTCGAGTCTTCCCTTCCTTAGGTAATTGTATGAGGTTCTTAGCTAGAAGGTCATGCTGCAATCCCTCTATGATCAGATCCATTAGAGGGTGTTGGGGTCGACTAATAGCAGCGAGCTCGGCCTTTCTGCTAAGTGCATCTGCCACCACGTTGGTCTTGCTCGGCTTATACTCAAAGTGATAAGTGAATTCAGCCAAAAAGTCTTGCCATCGTGCCTGCTTTGGGCTGAGCTTCTTCTGAGTCTGGAAGTAACTGGTGGCCACGTTGTCCGTCTTAATGACGAACTGTGCAACGAGCAAGTAGTGCCTCCATGCATGTAGGCAATGAATAACCGCTGTCATCTCCTCTTGCACAGTGTACTGCCGCTCGGTGTCATTGAGTTTCCGACTCTCATAAGTTATGGGGTGTTCTTCTTGCATCAATATGCCCCCAATAGCAAAGTCTGAGACATCCGTATGCACCTCGTAAGGCTTGGAGTGGTCAGGTAGGCACAGCACAGGCTCCTCCGTGACTGCCTTCTTTAAGTCATCAAATGTCCCCTGGCATAAGTCTGTCGAACTCCAAGCGTAATTCTTCTTTAGTAGATCCGTTAATAGGACTGCCCGTGCCGAGTTGCCCTTGATAAAGCGCAGTAGTAGTTGACAAGCCTGAGAAAATATAGTAACTCTGTCACTTTGGTAGGCAGCTCCCAATCTTGGATGGCCCTCACCTTTGCCTCGTCCATTATAAGCTTTCCATCCTATATCTTGTGCCCTGGGAATAACACCTTCTCTTGGGCAAACGAGCATTTCTCCATCTTGACATACAAGTTATTTTCCTGTAACACTTGGAATACCTTCCTCAAATGCTCCACGTGATCTTCCAGGGTGGTACTATACACCACTATGTCATCCAAGTAGATCACGACAAACCGATCCAAGTATGGATGAAATAGCTTGTTCATCAAAGTACAGAAAGTAGCAAGGGCATTAGTGAGACCAAAGGGCATAGCAAGAAACTCTACCTCATCACGCAAGTAGTCTTGGGCTCATCCCCATCTGCAATCGTCACTTGGTAGTACCCCGAGCGCAAGTCAAGCTTAGTGAAGTATTGCGCCCCACCAAGCTGATCAAACAAGTCTGCAATGAGAGGTATAGGGTACTTGTTCTTAATAGTTACCTTATTGAATGCCCGGTAGTCTATACACATACGCAAGAACCCATCCTTCTTTTGCTGAAACAACACATGTGCACCGTAGGGAGCTTTAAAGGGTCGGATGTAACCAGCATCCAACAACTCCTTTAGTTGCCTCAGTAACTCTTCCAACACTGGGGGTGTCATTCGATATGGGACCAAGGCACCCAATTCAAGCTCAATCTTATGATCCACCTCCCTCCTAGGTGGAAGCCTCTTGGGCAGCTCCTTTGGCATCACGTCCTTGTACTCTACTAGGACCGCTTAAATCTCCGTAGGCACCTCCTCTTGTGGGGGAGGGACTAGCTCATTATCCCGGGCGCTAGCGTAGCAAGCTAGCTAGTTTCCTTCCTCCTACAGCCTTCTTGAATTGCATAGCCGATAATGCTTGCTTCTCGATCTTAGCATTTCGCTCCACCGGCATTATGCATGTTGTGCTACCTTCCATGATGCACATGGCGTTAGCAAAAGGAATACGGAAAGCTTTTACCTTGTCTACCCCACCTTTGCCATAGCCATGTTTCTTGTCCTTGTCCTTGGGCTTGGAGGGGTCTTTCTTGGTGCTAAAGTCGATGAAAGACTCCGCTTCCGCAATAGCTGTAGCAAGGTCTTGCACCCCACGTCGCCTCAACATCGTCTTACCCCAAGGTTGCAAGCCATCCATGAAAAAGAAGAGAGAATCTTTGTCGGACAAGTCCAGGATCTCGAGTGTGAGTGTAGTGAACTCCTTGACATAGTTCCGGATTGACCCCATTTGTTTAGGTCGTCGAAGTCTGCCTCTAGCTTCCTCTTCGGCATTCTCAGGATATAATTGCTTTTTAATTTCTCTCTTAAAATCATTCCAAGTATCAACAGAGACCGTACCTCTGCCAATGTCACCATGCCTTCGTCTCCACCATAGTGTGGTCGTGTCGATGAGGTACATGGTCATCGTGCGTATCTTTGTGGCCTCTTCCACTATGCCCGTAACCTCAAAGTATTGCTCCATACCCCATAGGAAGTTCTCCAACTCCCAAGCATTCCTTGCCCCAGCATAGCTCTTGGCTTCGAAACATCAATTCGTGGTGTTGACTCCCTCGTATCAACTATGTCAGACGTAACTACCCATTTACATAGTGCCAAATCCGATTGCACTTCCTCCACGTGCTCACGGATAGTGCCAAGTTCCCGGTCTATATGGACACATAAGTTGGCAAGCTCCCCTAACAAGAAGCCGCGAAGCACCTGCATCTCCATCCAAAGGTCACCATTTAGGATATTCAAGGACACATTCGTGGCCTCATGGATCTCAATGTTCTCCGACTCCAGCCCCTCTATGCGCTGGTGAGCATCCTCCATCCTTGTGCCCAGGTTGGTTATGGAAGTGTCCGCCTCCACCAGCCTTGCGTCAAAGCCCGTAATGATATCCTTCGACCTAGCCCGTTGCCTCGCATCCGTATGAGGGTGTTGCTCCTCCCTACCACGTTCTTGCTCATCATGGGTAATGTGTGAGATTCTGCCATAGCTTCATCCACACAAGTATTGCGACGCCTCACAAGTCACAACCTTAGCTCTGATACCAACTGTCACAAACTTGGTGATTTTCAAGCACCCATGCGCCCTTAGACACTTTCAAGCGTCCTTGAAGTGCTAAGTCAACCTACCCAAATGACTAGCTTAGTAAAGACTAAGGCTAGACAAGTGAAGGAAGAGAAGTTAGGTAAAGTGAGCAAGAGAGAGTTTGAGAGAATGAAAATTTGTATTGCACTTGAGAACTCTTATAAAGCTTGGTAGCTTAGTGAGAAGCAATTGAACTCCCACCTCCTTATATAGGCACTTGGCCTTGCAATGAATGGCTAAGATATGTACAATTGTCAACAATCTAATGGTTAGTAGAATTCTAGAAAGGGTTTCTAGAAAGCTCCATAGAATTATCTCTACAATGCTAGACATCTCTAGAGAGTTCTATACAATTCTAGAGTGTCCTATACAATTCTAGAATACTCAATACAAATCAAGAGAGTTCTAGAGAATGCTAAAGAACTCCACACAAGTCTAGAGAGTTCCACACAATTCTAGAGAATTCTGGAAGAGTCCACACTTATGTAGAGAAGTCTAGAATGTTCCGGAAGCTTCCTGCAGTGCAAACTCCCATGTCATCATCCTACTGTGCGCGCGTGGCGCCTGTGTGGCATAGCTTCCAACTGCGGGGCGTGACAGGGCACTCAACAAGTGGCTATCAAGAACAAGGACCCTATACCTCTCATTGCAGACTCGTTCGATCAGCTTGGTGGGCGCGCGGTACTTCACTAAGCTTGACTTGCGCTCAAGGTACTACCAAGTGAGGATTGAGGGCGAGGATGAGCCCAAGACTACGTGTGTGACGAGGTGTGGTTCCTACGAGTTTCTTGTTATGCCCTTTGGTCTCACTAATGCCCCTGCTACTTTTTATACTTTGATGAACAAGCTATTCCATCCATACTTGGATCGGTTTGTCGTTGTCTACTTAGATAACATAGTGGTGTATAGTACCACCTTGGAAGATCACGTAGAGAATTTGAGCAAGGTCTTCCAAATGTTACAAAAAAATGACTTGTATGTCAAGATGGAGAAATGCTCGTTTGCCCAAGAAGAGGTTATTCCTAGGGCACAAGATAAGGGATCGGAAGCTTATGATGGACAAGGCAAAGGTGAGGGCCATCCAAGATTGGGAGCCGCCTACCAAAGTGACAGAGTTACAATCTTTTCTCGGGCTTGTCAACTACTACTGCCGCTATATCAATGGCTACTCGGCACGAGCAGCCCCATTGACGGGTCTACTAAAGAAGAACCGCGCTTGGAGTTGGACGGACTTATGCCAGGGGGCATTTGACGACTTGAACAAGGCAATCACATAGGAGCCTGTGTTGTACCTGTCTGACCACTCCAAGACCTATAAGGTGCATACGGATGCCTCAAACTTTGCTATTGGGGGCGTATTGATGCCAGAAGAACACCCTAAAGCTTATGAGAGTCGGAAGCTCAATGACACAGAGTGGTGCTACACTATGCAAGAGGAGATGACAGCGGTTATTCATTGCTTACATGCATAGAGGCACTACTTGCTCGGTGCGCAGTTTGTCATTAAGACGGACAACGTGGCCACCAATTACTTCTAGACTCAGAAGAAACTCAGCCCAAAGCAGGCACGGTGGCAAGACTTTTTGGCTGAGTTCACTTTTCACTTCACCATAAGCCGAGCAAGACCAACGTGGTGGCAGATACACTTACCAGAAAGGCCGAGCTCGCAGCTATTAGTCGACAACACCCTCTAATGGATCGGATCATAGAGGGATTGCAGCATGACCTTCTAGCCAAGAACCTCATACAATTACCTAAGGAAGGGAAGACTCGACGGTTCTGGCTTAAGGGGGATCTACTTCTCACTATGGGAGACCGACTCTTTGTACCTAAGTGGGACAACTTGCGGAAGGAGCTTATCAAGGAGTGTTATGACATGAAGTGGGCTTGCCACCCAGGCATGAAGAGGACATTTGCATTCCTAGATGACTCATATTATTGGCCTAGGATGAGGAACGACGTGGAAGCATATATGAGGACTTGTCTTGTGTGCCAGCAGGACAAAGTGGAGCAACATCATCCCGCGGGCTTATTAGAGCCTCTGCCTATCCCAAAGAAACCATGGGGCAGTATCTATATCGACTTCATATCTGCACTGCCCAAGTCAAAGGGATGCGGGAGTATCATTGTGGTGGTTGATCGATTCAACATGTATGCTATTTTCATACCCGCACCAACGGATTGCACGACTGAGAGGGCGGCAGAGTTATTTGTGATCGAGACCCGCGCTTCACGAGTTGATTTTGGATGAGGCTTTTCAAGAAGATGGGGACGGACTTGAACTTCTCTACGAGTTTCCACCCCCAGTCAAATGGACAGACGAAGCGTATCAATGCTCTATTGGAGCTATACTTGCAGCACTATGTAAGTGCCAACCAAAAGGACTGGACCAAACTCCTTGGTGTGGCGCAGTTTTCCTACAACTTGCAGTGGAGTGAGGCTACCAATCAAAGTCCTTTCAAGGTTGTTACTGGATGACAACCAATGACACCCAATGCCATTGCTTCTCGTTGTGATGGAAAGAGTCCAGCGGCCAACAAGTTTGCTAAGAGGTGGCATGAGCAAACCGATTTGGTAAGGGCGTACCTTGACAAGGAAGCTAAGAAGATGAAGAAGTGGGCCAACAAAAAGAGGAGACAGGTGGAGTTCACGAAGGAGGACATGGTGATGGTGAAGTTACTACCCCAACAGTTCAAGTCACTACGAGGAGTGCACAAGGGGTTAGTACGACGGTACAAAGGCCCATTCCCAGTTGTCAAATGGGTGGGTAAAGTCTCCTACCAAGTGCAACTTCCACTCAAGATGAAGATCCATATAGTCTTCCATGCTGGCATACTGAAACCATATGACGGAGACACGGAGGATCCTAGCCGAGGGGTATCACAACGGGCACCCACCGCCATGGTTACATCTTATGATGAGGTTGAGTGTATACTTGCAGACCGTGAAATGAGAAGAGACGTGCCCATATACAAAGAATAATTGGTAAAGTGGAAGAACTTGCCAGATCGCGAAGCAAGCTAGGAGAGAGAGGATGCATTATAGCTGTTTGCAGAGCATTTATGGTTGTTCAAGGAAGAGAGCGCGACGAGGGCGTCGCAAGCTTAGGTAGGAGAGAATGCCACGCCCTGCAGTTGGAAGCTATGCCACACAGGCGCCACGCACGTGCGCAGCATGATGATGACATGGGAGTCTGTATGGCAGGCAGCTTCCGGAACATTCTAGACTTCTCTACACAAGTGTGGACTCTTCTGGAATTCTCTAGCATTGTGTGGAACTCTCTAGACTTGTGTGGAGTTCTCTAGCATTCTCTAGCATTCTCTAGAACTCTCTAGATTTGTATGGAGTATTCTAGAATTGTATAGGACACTCTAGAATTGTATAGAACTCTCTAAAGATGTCTAGCATTGTAGAGATAATTCTATGAAACTTTCTAGAAATCCATTCTAGAATTCTCCTAACCGTTAAATTATTGACACATGTACATATCTTAGCCATTCATTGTAAGGCCAAGTGCCTATATAAGGAGGTGGGAGTTCATTTGTTCCTTACCAAGCTACCAAGCTTTGTAAGAGTTTTCAAATGCAATACAAGTTCTCTACATTCTCTCAAACCTGGCACTTGAAAGTGTCTAAGGCTGCACGAGTGATTGGAAATCACCAAGTCCATGACATTAAGCTGTTAGACAGAGTGTAACTTAAATATATAAATCTTTCAACACGCCCCCTCACGTGTGGCCATTTTTTGGTCCAACACATGTTTCAATTTTAATTATCAGGGTGACGGTGAAGTTTGAACTCAAGAACTTTGACTCTGATACCATGTTAACCACCATCTACCCTAAAAGCTTCAGCTGTTAGAGAGAGTATAACTTAAATATATAAATCCTTTAACAATTGTTATTATGGTAACATCAGAATCACCTGCAGTGTTGTGTTAATCTTATGGTATAGGTAAAAGATGCGTTGAAAGACAATAGGAGTCACGGTAGTAATGATCATTGTACCAATTGTAGGAAATGAAAATTGAAGATACTTGTAATGATGGCTGCAAAGTTTGACATGGAATTAATATGTGGCAGACAAGTGTTTTCGTACACATATATGCATTTCTCTCATTCAAGAGATAATCTTAAACTCGTGAAACAAATCTTTTCTAAAAAAGCCAACAAAATATTAATATGGTCTAAATGCCCATACTTAAAGATGAAGCGAAATTTGACGCGCGATTCGGGTCAACACTAACCTGAAAAAGATAAGAAAAGGGTAACCGGGAGGACACCAGTGTGGTGCCGGCCGACTACACTCTAACGGTCAAATCAGAATCGGAAAGGCTTAAGAAGATGTAAAGGCACTCAAAGGGTATTAATTGCATACCTGGTTGATGAATCGACACTGTATTTATAGAGGCGGTGTGCACTTCGTATCCAACTAGGAAACCAGCTCTTTAGACTCCCAATTCCCCTGAAAGTAGAAGAGCCTCGTTAAGAATCTAAGATTTACTGCCACTGCTCTCCCTCTACGTCATCCACATTTAATGGAAGTCAAATACCCTCATCAGTTGCCCCTTGTCAAATCTCAAGAACATTATGTTCTGCAATTTATTTGATGACTTTGTTAGATAACCCCAATTGACAGCCCAGGAATTCGTAGGGGTATTTTCGTCTTTACAACGGGTGAGAGACTGAGACCAAACGAACGATCAGAAATACCCGTATAAACCGGATCCTTGACCTTCGTCGAGCCAGACCCTTTGGGCCCATAATTAACCGGTCGGATCCACAAGCCCAGTGGTGACTGGCAGGCCTCGTCAGGGATGGCAGTTGACCGGCCAGCCTCCTGGGGCCGGAAGTTGACCGCTCCTTGGGGCTGGCAGTGCCTTCTTGGATCCAGCCACCGGCCTCCTCGGCGCCAGACGTGTTACTACCCAAGACCTTGGGAATTTGCCTAGCACACAGGTGCACGCCCTTGAGACCGTTGCAATGTGAACGTTACAAAAGTGACCATTTGAATGCAAAGTGAACGTTACCAGTCCTTTTTTACAAACTAGACGTTGGACCTATGACTATATAAAATCCAGTGCAGGGGTGTAACCATTGCCATACACTCATTCTATATGCAAGAAGAACCACCCAGCTCCCCTTTTTCCTTCCTGAGTCGTTGCTACCATTTCCTTCAACCTAACTTCCATAAGCCTAACTTAGAACCATTTGTACCTAACTCCCACGTTCAAGAGGGTATTGACTCTATCTACTCGTCCGTGGAGGATTACCAAGAGTGCCAAGTCTTCGAGTCTACAATGACTCCCCTGGAAGTGGCAGAGCTTGCCACCCATTATTCCTTTCCTGCCGGATTTTATGCTAGAGCGCCCACCAGTGCAAAAAGGGCATACTCCATTGTTGATGGAGAAACATGCTTCTATGAGAGCGCATTCACATGCGGCTTACGGTTCCCGATTCTAAAGTTCATCAAGGACCTACTTCAGGCCGTCAACCTTTGTCCTTCTCCAATTACCCCAAATTCTTGGACACTCATGGCTTCTGTAGTCCTGTGGAAAGCCTGTTGAAACGAATCTCGTTCCATGAATGAATTCCTCTCTTGTTACACCATCGCAAAGAATGCTGACTAGTGTCACTTTTATGGTCGCCCGAGTGGGAAAAACCTATCAAAAGCCCTGGTGATCATTGATAATGGCGCGCGCATTAGAGGGTGGCAGGAATGGTTTTTCTTTGTCTCAGGGTGCTTGGAGCTTCCATCTTATAATATTCCTTGCTCCTGGACAGATGGGACGTTTCTGGTAATATCCAAATGCTCTCCCTTTTTACACACGCACCTTTTATTTTGCACACATAAGCTAATCGTGCTCATTCTCAAATTTAGCTACGAGGCCTGAACCGAGCGTAACAGACCTAGAAATAGAGAGGCTGGAGAAAGCGTACGCCCACCCGATAAGAGATGCCCTCGTCCTGACTTCGGATGAGGGGCTAGGCATACTGGGCTTTGAAGCTTGTCCCGCGGCAACACAGGGTACTGTATCCTTATCCCCGTTGTTCTTTCATGCTCTACGGGTATTGCTCGCTTCTTGATGACTTTTTTTTTTTTTCTTTTGAAAAAGTAGGCTCTTCCTGGAGGAAAATCGACACCGTTGCCAGGGCTAAAGATCCAAGAGTTGGGTCTTCACCTTCAGCCTTGAAAAGACAACGACAACCCCTCATCCTTGGGCAAGGGAGTGCATCATTAGTCCTTTCCGTCGGGACTTCTCCACCGCCTGTGACCCATACACACCCCTGACCCGAGTTTCTCAGATACCATCTACTCACTCGTTTGGGAGTATAAGCCTTCAAGCACCTTTCACCACTAACTCCAGCAATGATTCAATGTTAAACAACCTGCAATACGCCATTGGCAAAGCTAGGCAATTTGTTCTTCAGAATGATCTAGAGCATGCAGATGCCTTGGGAGCAACTGCAACCACCGGCCAACTCGGCTAAGGTTAGCCCTTTCTTTGTCTTTTATAGCCCTTATTATGTACTCTGGTTACATATTTATACTTCTCGGTGTGCTAGTAGGGTATCACCTTTGCACAGTGTGTGTCCAATCGTCTTTTGTGGACGGAAGGCACCCTTTTTAGAGAGAGAGCTTCATTTAATGCTGAAAGGTCAAGTTTCAATACAAAGCGCGGAAACCTGAACTCCGAGATAGAATCCCTGCGTTCTTCTCATGCGGGCGAGAACGACAGCCTCAATTCCCGACTCCACCATTTACAAGATGAAGTGGCCAAGCTTAATGCAGACATTCCTCGAGTGAGGGGCGGGAGCCGTCGAGCAGTTCAAGGATTCGCCTGAATTTGACAATCTGCGATCAATCTTATGTTGAGGGGTTCGAATATTTTTGAGAATTGACACATGGCATATACCTAGGAACGGACTTCTCCCACCTTCAACTGGACGACATCGAGGGGCAAGACCCCCGATTTTTATGCTTTTGCACTTGTGCATTTGTAGTATTATCATTTTGTAGTGTTAGCCAACCTATGAGCTTTGTGCTACTTTACTGTTTCTTTGTGATGTTGTAACTCATATCGCCAGCAATAATAAATCGTCATATGTTAAAAGCCCTCTTAATGAGTTGTGCCCTAATGGGGTCGGTTGACAATGTTCTTGGAATTAATTCATCCCGCCTTTTTTATTAAAGACCCTCTAAATGAGGTGTGCCCCAATGAGGTCGATTGATAATATTCTCGAAATTAATTTATCCCGTCTTTTTCATTAAAAGCCCTCTAAATGAGGTGTGCCCCAATGGGGTCAATTGACAATGTTCTCAGAATTAATTCATCCCGCATTTTTCATTAAAGCCCTCTGATGAAGGTATTTGACTCCCATTAAATGTGGATGACGTAGAGGAAGAGCAGTGGCAGTAAATCTTAACGAGGCTCTTCTACTTTCAGGAGAATTGGAAGTCTAAAGAGCCGGTTTCCTAGTTGGATATGAAGTGCACCTCACCTCTATAAATACAGTGGCGATTCATTAATCAGGTATGCAATTAATACCCTTTGAGTACCTTTACAGCTTTTTAAGCCTTTTCGATTCTGACTTGACCGTCGGAGCGTAGTCGGTCAACACCACACCGGTGTCCTTCTGCTTACCCTTTTCTTATCTTTTTCAGGTTAGCGTTGATCCGGATCGTGCGTCAATTTCCGCTTCATCAGTTGGCATCGTCTGTGAAAAATTGCATTTGACTGTACTACACGAAGCATGACACACCTACGATCTGGGTTAGAGACCGGAGTCGGACAGGACCCTCATACCGGTCACAACCCGCCAGCCGGTCGCAGGCAGTTCCGAATACTCCCTTCGGTTACAATATTCTCATACTTGACATAATATTCTCACATCCATAGACCACAAACACAACCTTGCAATAGGAAGGACCCGGGAAAAATTTTATGACCCGTTTTTCGCTTGCGGGTTTTGGACTTGGGTTAGGACTCTCTTGTAGCCCGATATATAAGGGCATCTAAGGGTTTGGGGGTACGTACGAGAGAAAACACTAAAAACACAGAAAGAGAGTGAGAGAGCAAGAGCTAGGGTTTGGGTTGAAACTTGTATCTCCTGATTTTCGCATAGTGAAATCTTTTGTCGAATCTTTGCCGTGGATGTAGGCACATCGCCGAACCACATAAATTCTTGTGTTATGTGCATTATGCTTGATTCGTTTTGTATCGTGTTTCGTGATTATGCTTGGTTTGCGGCTGTTTTTCACAACAGTTATAGTATGAATCATAAGAGTTAAAATTCCAAATTACTTAACAAATCGACTATGTTTCTCCCCCTTTTTTTCCTACTACAAGATTTGAAAGAAAAATAAGTACCATAGCACATCAAGAGCTCCACATAAGTAGGAAATATAGTTCGATTCTCTACATGTTCTATTCCAATATAACGAATTTCATTAAGTAAATGGGCTACTTATTCTTCATAGAAAAACTTGATTTCATTATTCAATACCTTGCTGAAAGGAAACCACTCTTGATACAAGATCAAGTTCCACCGGTCATATATATAAGCTTATCACTAGAACTACCACATCATCTCATATATATAAGCTTATCACCTATGTTACCTAGACTCGCCGAAGTAGGCAGGAGTGTCCGTGTCGACATGACATGGACACGGGATATGAGTCCAACTCTTCATCTCATCTAGTGGACACGGCTGTGTGTGCGTTGCTGTGGCTGCCAATCATGGTGTTGAAGTTTACCGGTTCAAAACTGGTTCTCTGGTTCGTAAATGGTGATTTTGAAAGGTTGAAGATGAAGTTCTTTTTACGCTGCTATCTCTGCCCAATATCTTGCACATGGCTGATTTTAATGGTTGGTTAAGATGATGCCAGGTGTTTGCTTTTTAAGAAAAATATAATTTAATGCCTTAGAGTTGTACACCACTTACTATTTGTAATTTACTTATAGTTGTCTACAACACTTACCCTTATAATTTATTGACTTACAGTGATACTACATCACTTACTTTTTTAATTTATTGCCTTACAATTACTTTCTTACAGCTGTGCCTTACAATTACTTTCTTACAGCTATACCACACACTCCTTTACTTATAATTAATTTTTCGAAAGGTTAATCTTGACTTGCAACTTTTCATTTTATTAAATTTATAAAGTAATAAAATAATATAATTTTACAACTCTTTCTCATTTTGTAAATAAAATAGTAATAAAATTGATGGCCCATACATAAAAAATTATATTTTTTTTTTCCTTGCAAGTGTACAAGTACCCGTGTCTAAATATTGGACACTTTTTAGCCGAGTCCCTGAATCCTATAATTGATAAATTGACGAGTCCGACCTCTGGATACGTACCCGTGTCCGACACTCGTAACCGAGTCCAGGTAACATAGCTTATCACTAGAACCACCACATCATTTCACCAATTCGTTTATGTAAGCTTATCTTATGTGAACCAAAAAAATCCCTGTTTCAACATAGCATCATGCACAAAGGGAAACCAACAAAGAAAACAACCTGCAAATATCTTACAAGTAAAATGTTTTACCTTGGGTCCCTTCACGGCCATGTAATCGCCTTCACGCATCTCTCTAAAATGGTGGGACATCCTTCCTTGTGGATACATCTACTTTTTATAAGGATTTGAAAACACGAAACCAATACAATGAGATAACAAGATAAAAGCTAAATCAGTACATAATTAATTAATCAATGGAAAGTTCCAGAATGGAAGTACCTTTATAACTAGTTCAAAGTATCCAACATCTGAATCTAAAGTGGTCGGAGTATACGGTTTGATAACTTCTTCACCCTGACTATCTTTTCCTCTGAAATGAAATTAAATTAAGATTGATAAATTTCATGTTTAACCTTAATTCAAACCATTATTGTAAAAAACTTCAAGAATTCTGCGAATTTGGACACTAGCACTGTGCAAATACAAGATTGGAGAACAAAAACATACCTGCAACTCATATGTTGTCCAATTGGAAGTCCCAACACTGAAGTTGGTGTAGGCAATGCAAATCTAAACAAAGCCACATTATGGCTGAGCTCGGTGCGTTTAACAAGTTTGAATTCCTTGAAGTTTTCAGGGTCCAAGCAACCTACCGAAAGATATAACTGTGTCAGTTGATATGAGACAATGAGGACCAATCTTCCAATGCAAAGAAACAAAAAATCAGAAAATTCTATGACTAATTGCCTTTTTTCTTTTTCTACAGAGAAAAGGTGAATACAGACGACAAGAAAACAGATCAACGTGAAAAAAATTAAAAAAATCATGGTAGCAATATTAAGAGTATCAGTTAATGAATGACTGGAATCAGTCACTGAAACCGTTAATATATTCTTTGTGATAGCTGCAGGTAAGAGAATTTGTACACGTCATTCTGACAGAAGCTGATGAAATAATAGGCGGAGGTGAAGAAGAAGAAGAAGAAAGAGAGAGAGACGATGTATATAGAGTGCGTAGACAGATAGGACCTTACATTCCCAACTTCTGCGTGCTAATTTGAAACGGGATTCATGATAGTAGATTGAGTTATAGCAAAAGATGAATGATCAAAAGCACCTGTTATGTGTGATGCTCAACAACCACATGGAGTTCTTAAAAAAGATGCCTACAATGGCCATCTGGGGTTCCATGTCACATGTAAGAGCATGGCTAGTTTGATGGACAAAATAATTTTGATCAGATGAAACCAATTGACTAGAAATTAAATGGTTTTACAATGTTAACGTTTGGAGGTTTTAAAAAAAGTGATTTGCTTTTCAGAGCTATAATACTATTGTAAAAAAACAAAACGTTTTTTTGTAAAACCTTGAACGAATATTGGGATGAATTATTTTTTAATTGTCTGTCAAGGTCACCCTCCCTCCTAACAAATTTTTTTCTAGATTAGTTGGACAATAGGAACATAGAGCATGAATGAGGGCCTGTCAGGACACGAAGAAACATATTTAGCACGATAGAGTTTCAGTATAGTTTTTAGAAAGACAGTAACAAATTCATGGGATGCCACACTATTTCTTTTGCTATGTAATAAACTTAGTTTGGATATTTAATTCTGGATTTTATTATTCATCCTATTTTTGAAATTTATAGACTTATTTATGAATGATTGTGGGTTTAGAATTATAGTTAGATTCTATATGAAAGATTGAATCAATGGACTTTTAACATATTTAACTTTTTATAGAAAATTTATTTTGAGGTGAGAAGAGTTGGATATGTTAGATAAGATATATAGGACTATATTCCAGACTTCCACTAAAATGTAATTAAATTTGGACCTGTTTGTTATTTATAGCGAATTCGCAAGTTGCCCTATTGCTGTTATGTTAAGAATCCACTGTGGATGAGCTATACTTAGAAAATAATTTGGGTAATGAAAATTGACGAGTCATTTATCCAATTGAAAGCTTAGGAAGCCTACATTCAGGAAAAATAATTTTGCCATTGGGATGTCAGTAAAGAATTTCCTGTAATTCGATGAATATCAGTAGGGTGGTTTGCTATCAATAATTAATCTGGCAGAATGTTCACTTTATAAATTCTTTAATAGTCATAAAATGATATTTTTGGAGTGTTTCAATTTTTTCCCAAGTATTCTGGATAAATCTACATTCTAGAAATTCAGATTTCATGAAATTTGAGTTTCTGATATGTGAGATATGAACTAATGAGAAAGATTTCTGCATATATGACCAAATCGGCCAATAATATCAGAATCTGATAAATTGGCCCACACCAGCTTACTAATGGGATGCCCTAATACATTACAAAGTTTCGCTTTAGCTAATGATTCAATCAAAGGAATAATTGGAACTATGGTATCGAACTTCTTAAATCGCATTATCTACTAGAAATGAGTTTTCTAGCATTTGACCCTGTACCATTGAGGGGTTTGGGCGCACATTTGAAAGATATCCCAGAAACTCGAGGAAATAATTGGATAATTGGTTTATAGAGATCATTCCTTGTTGAGACCACGTGTAAAAATGACATTACCAGAAATTGACAAGGTAATATTTACATCTATTCATCAAAAGAGACATCCCCTTTGCATCCAGAATTGATTTTCCTTGATACTTAAAATAATGTATGAAAGGATCCTTGAACAACCATAAGCTAACCTGAAAATCCTTAGCAAAGACTTCTGCAATATGTTTTATTTTTCCATAGAAATATATTCGTTCAAGAAGGGCTCCAGAAGATGTTGATCGTAAGTGAGAAGATTGGTTATGGAAAAAGAAAAAAATGGATTCGTATTCACATACATGAGAATTATATAGGAACAAGAATAATCTTTGATTTCTTTTTGAAAAAGAGGAACTGGGTTTCTTTGGAGTAATAAGATTATTCCAATTACGATTACGATATTCGTGTAGAAGGAATCGTAATAAGTGCAAAGAGGCATCCTTTAGTTTGAACCAAGATTTACAGATGGACAGGATAGGGTATTCGTATATCTAACACATAATTTAAATGTAAGAATTTATCCTCTAAAAAAGGAAATATTGAATGAATTGATCGTAAATTATGAGATTTTACTATCTCTTTCCCTTCGAGAAAGATTTTACTATCTCTTTCCCTTCGAAAATACAATTTCTTGTTGTGCCCCAAAAATTGATTTTGGTTAGAAGCATTAGCAAAACTAAGCAAATGATTATGTTGATACATTCGAGTAATTAAACGTTTTACAATTACTAAGCTAGATTTTTTTTTGATAAGTCAATTACTAAGCTAGATTTATTATCAAAACCTGCATTTTCCAACAAAATTAATCTATTTAAATCATGATCATGAGCAAGTGAATAAATATACTACTAGGATAAGTGAGTATAGGAAATCGTGTTGCTGAGATTTATCTAGTTCTAATTATCTTTGGAATTCCTCCATTTGAAACTCGATTTGAACCAAAGGTGCGCGTGAAATTACAATCTTGTCCATCAATATAATAATCATACTTTATTGAAAAAATGTATTAGGGTGAAATGACCAAATTAACCCATGCATATTAGTTGGATTCAACACTTATCATGTGCCCGCTCATTCTCTCATCCCCATTTCTTCTCACACTTCATCTCTGTGCATGCTAACAGAAGATGATCCAATCCAAACTCCCACCACTCCTCGTCTCTCTCTCTCTAACAAGTATACACATATTCCACAAGGTCTCTCTCTCTCTCTCTAACATGTATAAATGCATATTCCTCAAGGTCTCTCTCTCTAAAACAAACCATCGTCAACAACCACACACAGAATTGGCCGTCACAACGCCGCCGCCATCACTGTCCATAGCCCCGACTCCCAACACCCCATTACCAGAAAACCAGCCAGTCGGCAACCCAATCTTCGCCCAAATCTGGCTGGCCACCAAGTCCAACATCCCACACATCCACAAACTCATCCACCATCCTCACCCATCATCCTCTTTGTAGCACCATCTTCTTCCTCTATAATCTATTTGTATGTATCATGTGTATGTGTGTGTGTATATATATATATATGCATTCTCTTATAATTATACAATGAAACCCAAAATCTTAACCCTAGCTCCACCCCACCAGATCTCAACCACTTCCCAACCCTCAATCTCCAGTTATTTTTGACAAATCAGAATGTTGCGTAGTGGACTTTTTATTGTATTTTTCGGTTTAGGGTATTGGTTGAATGTTCATGTTTTGGAATTTCTTGTATTGGTTCAGATTTGGGTTTGAAATAGGCATGATTACTTCGGAAGATAGGAACTCATGTTTGAAATATATTAATTGTATATGAATTATTGATTAAAAAATCTTTACAAAGAAAAAAGAATTAAAGGGCAAACTCAAATAGAGATAATTATAAACAGTAAGCTTATATAGGTGTGTATATGTGTGTGTGCACCATATATTAGGGTTTAATACAAATTTCACTTAACAGTTTACATAAATAAAGTGTCAATTGCTAAAGGAAAGATTAGTGAGCCTGAGAGAGAACATGATGTTTATATTGCAAACAGATATATATATATATATATATATATATATCTTTTAGGTTAAAGGGATAGAAGGGGTAGTTTGGTTCAATTAAAAAAGTAAAAATAGGGCAATTTCGTCTTTTCAATTGATTTAATGAGGTTAATAATGTCTTTTCCCCAGGTGAAGGGGACGGTGTTAGTGTACCATCCAAACAGTTAGAAGATGGTTAGGAGTTAGTTGAAATCATACCCCAAACCTTAGGAGGTCTCAGTGTAGGTTTCTCCAAATTATGCACCCATGTGTAATTAGGTCTAAACTCAGGGGGTGTCAGTGTAGTTTACTCTAAAAATTAAGAAATTAATCTATAGTTTCCGAAAACCAGTTTGGATTTATGCCAAAGGATCATGGAATGTAAATTTAATAAAGTTTCGAAAAAAATAATAATAAAACAATAACAATTGAAGACCAAAGGATTACTTATAATAGTCATTTTTGGTAGTTAGGATCAATAATACAAAAAGATGGGGGAGATACATGATGGTGTCACCAATAGCATTAAAAATGGATGGACAAAATAGAAACAGGCCACTGGTGTCCTATGTGATAAAAACATACAATATAAGTTAAAAGGAAAATTCTATAAGACGGCATTATGCCAACCATCTTATACAAGGCAGAGCGTTTTGGGTATTAAAAAAGAAACAAGAATAACGCACTCATGTAAGTAAAGAAAATGTTGAAATGGATGATAGGAATGACTAGAATAAATAAAATTAATAATGAAAGTGTGACGGAGAGCCGACGAGTAGCGTCTACCGGTAATAAAATAAGAGAAAAACTGCTAAGGTGGTATGGACACATACAAGATAGACCAATAGATGCAAATGTGAGAAAAGGAAGATTGGTTTACATAGAAGGTAAGTGACAAAGAAACCAACTAAAAGTAATATGGGATGAAGTAATTAAAACTAATTTTAAAATTTTAAATATAGGAGGAAACATGATTTATAATAGAATTGAATGGAAAGAAAGAATTCATTTGGCCGACCCCATTCATTTGGGATAAATACAAGGAAGAGGAGGATCAATTCATAAATAAATATTAAAAAAATAAAAAACGTCATTTCATGGAGAAAAGAAAGACTTATCAACATAATAATATTCTGGAAACGAGAAGGGAGTAAGATAAAAATAAGTAACATAATTAAACAAATCAAGCAGGGATCAAGAAAAATGTAATCAACCAGCATCCCAATAAAATTGAAAAAAAGATTACGTACAAGGACATAAATTGAAAACAATTATAGTTACAAAAAGAAATCCCAAACAGTTAGTCCTATTAAGAAAAGGAATAAGCAAGTATCAACATCAATTGAAACAAGAGCAACAAGTATACCTGCCATCTACATCCTACAAGATTTTAGAAGCCCCAGTTTGATCATATAAGAAATTAAGATTCCGATAAATATAAGGGAAGCATAAATGTGGAATTATGACCCTCTAGTGCTACCCTTTATTCACTTATTTATGGTAGCAAGCTGTTAATAATACAATCAGACCATTAATATTTGGATATTTCACTAACGTGTTCCTACCCAAGAATTCTTTCAACAAGGTTTGCCTAACCACTTAAATCTCTTAGCCAACAATTGGTTAAACATTTTACCCAATGCACAACAAGCAATGTAACCTTTGTCATTTTGTAAATGAACTGAGGTAGCTTCAATTTCAGCTCTTTCAAATTAAGAAAAAGAATGTTCAATCAACTGAGGTAAGTTCTGCTGAAGTTGATGACATATCTCATCCTTAGCACATAATGGAAAGATACCCAACCAACGAACAAATTAAATAAGATGATAAAATAGAATTTCCCACATACAGCAATCTCAAGAAGAAGAAGCAAGAGAAACCATTAGATTTTTAAAATGAATTATAAGCTAAAAATGCTCAAAAATGTTATAAACAAAATGGTAATATTAGCGAGTAATAGTCAGATCAAATAATCAAACCTTGACCAACTAACAAAGGAGAAGATACATACGCACATATATATACACATGTATCGATGTATAAATATATACATAGAGAGAGAGGGGGGAATATAGGACCTTTGGCTTTCTTATTGGAGATATAGAAGTAATAGGCAGTGCCGGCACCAATCGCGACGAGAGCGAATGCTATGCCGACCATCATGTCCACCCTCTGTGATTGCGAAAGTTCCATTTTCGTAGACCTTTTAGAGAGAGAAAATGGAGGTGTTTCAGCAGCAGAGAGGGTTTTTCATTTCATGTCTCGCTATATATCTGTTACTATATCTCTATATCTACCTGCCTTTTGTTTGGAAAGGGTTTGACCTGGACACTGGAGGCACATTACAAAAACCACCCTCATATTATAGATTTTGTGCGCACAACTTTTCTCTAGTTCATTTTGCCGTATATTTCAAATGTTGCAAATTAGGGTTCGCGGTGAGCTTGCCGTTAACAAAAGACCGTTGAGTAGACATGTGCACATGCCATATTTGACATCTGAAAACCCTTAAATACCCTTCCCTATTCCAAAAATACCCCCTCTTTCCCTCTACGATCTCTCTCTCACACACTCTGCCCACTCTCTGCCCTCTCACAATCTCTCTCTCTCCTCTCTTTTCTCTCACACTCACTCTGCCCCACTCTCTGCCCTCTCACAATCTCTCTCTCTCTCTCTCTCTCTCTCTCACACACACACACACAAAATCCACCCAACTGAACTTAATACAACTATTTTCTATCGTTAATACAAAATTTTCATTTGTTAGAAACCAAAACAAGTAAAAACATGCAATTCAAAACTTTAATATCAATTTTGTCCTTTTTATCAATTTTCTACCCATTAAAATAGCAGACTATGACCCATGTAAATAGATACAACATCAGATACAATATATACAAATACATACATACATATATATATATAGAGAGAGAGAGAGTACCAATAAATAACTCGCCAGTGGTATCGTTGATTCGGAGATGAGGCTGCTGGTTGCCGGCGGTGGAGATGAGATGGTTTTGAATTGCTCTGAGGCGGTGTTGGGCTGTTGAATCCATGAAATTTTACGGTCTGGATTTGGGAGATTTGCCCTGTTATTTACCCTCTGTACAGAACACAAAGATGAGTTTTAGGTGCCAAGCTTTTTTACCTCTGTTTTTTATGAAGTCCTGTACTCTATTGGTGTCTCTGTTTGTACAACAATCAAGAACAGAGCAAATCTATAATATAAGCAGTTTGAGAAGGAGAGAGCTAGTAAGTGGTTGCAATTTGTTTAAATGCCATGGTTAATTGATGCTTCATGTCGTCTCTATGAATACTTTCTCTCTCTTCTGTAAGACTGTAACCCCTACATTATCCTTCATCTAATATATTTGAATAGTCACTTTCAGAAAACAAAATGAATATATATATGTGTGTGTTTGTGTGTGTGAATAGTTTTTTTTTTTTTTTCATACTTTAAAAATTACTAATTTCTAGACAACTATAATTTAAGTGTTTGAGACGAGTAAATGGTGACTTGGAAGGTTCCATTGAGTTTTGGACGCTATGTGATACATGTTTGAGACTTAAAAACAAGAAGTAGCAAATCTAGGAGAGTTTCGATCAGCTGAACCATCCATTAGCCGATTAATACTCTTGAGATCTCGAGAGATGAAAAATTACAGGTTCTGCAGGGACATGTTTCGGTCAACCAAAAGTTCCCTTTAGCCGATCGAAAGGTAACCTTCAGCAGACCAAAGAAATTAGTTAGCCAATTGATGAATTACCTGGGTTTCAGCCAACTAGTGGATGTTTATCGGCCAACCGAAATCTACAAGATGGGCCAGTTAGGTGCTATTATGCACTTGGGAGTTGGGGCTAAGTACAAGAGAGCCTAGGGGACGTACCATCACATGATGGTGATTACGTAAGCTAGTTTCCTCATGAGCATGATGACTAAATATTGGATTTGGAGTTCGAGTGTCCCACACAAGGATTTATGATGATTTAGTTAAGCTTTTACGGGTTTGTCTCGGTGGTCCATATCGGAGCTAAGAGTAAGAAATGGTAATTGTCATGGTTGTTTGGGTTGTGGAATGACAACCAAATAATCATGACACTTTACAACCTGGAGTTTGGACTCAGACCGGGGGCGTTCCGATGGTCCGAATTTTGGGACGTGACAAAACATGTCAAATGCGTTCTCAAGTTGAAAGTATTAGCTTTTTCTTTGAAAATTAGAACAAAATCTTTTTTTCTCTAATTAAGAGGTTTTAATTGTTTTATCAACAAATATTTTCTTTGGTTTGTGATGGTTATATTTATAATGTTAGTTCGTAAAACTAGTAATAATATATATTTCAAGTTTAATTAGTTTTATTGTTTAGGATGAGTCAAATTGGAGAGTGATTATTGCTTATTGTGTGATTACATGTAGCCATTAAATTGGAAGGAAAGTTCTATAAAATATAACTCCTTCTATGCCTTATTTATAGAATCTTGATTAGAGGCTTTTCTCTCATTTGGTGCTGTAATTGCTTGTTGACTTAATGAAAGTAGATTTAGGAAGAAAAAAAAATTATGCATATGTCTTAGGGTAATGCTACTCAGGCAGAATTCTTAGACATAATTCATAGGCAGAAACTTTTAGAACCATTGGATGTATGTAGTAGGCTCCACCACATACACTCACCACATGCATTCAATGGTTCTAAAGTTCTGCCTAATGTTTCTGCCTGAGTAGCATTATCCTATGTCTTATTATTGAAAAGGGTATGGTCTTATAAAACAAGGGTTGATGTATTAACGAGCTTAGGGATTTTTTTGTTATTTTCTTTAAAAGAAAAAAGAGAGTGGAGTGCAATAGAAAAAAGTGAAGTGTGAATATCACATCCCTAAAATAAATAACTATTAATCAATAAAAAGATAGATGAACAATTAAAATAAATAAGTAAGAATGGAACATAAAATTGAACAAAATACAAAGAGATGAAAAGAGCTAGCCTCGTAAGAGGTGAGACACGCAATGTATTGTCCTAAATGAAAAGTGTCATTCATATTGCACGGGTGCAACTGTATCATTATTCTTCCAAAATACAATACTTAAGTTCGCAACAACTTTCTTCTGGGGTGGGTCCATGAAGAGAGAGAAAAAAAAAAAAAGAGGGGGAGGGGTTTGTTTGTTGAAGAGAGAGAGACCTTGAATGTGAGTATATAAAATCTTAGAGGCTAGAGATGAATTGGACTAAATATTTCAAAAACTTTTACTCAACAGTTAATTTAATATAATGTTGTGGGATGAACTCTTCACCATTCAAACTAGTATCAAGCCAACCAGTAAGTGGTTGTGGTACATCTCGGACCTTCCAGATGATACGAAAAAACCGTGGAATTTGGTACACTTGCATCAGTGAGTAGTTTGCATGTTTTTTATTTATTTATTAATTAAAAAAATTAGACTCCAGTTTGTAATTATTTGTAACTTTAACTCTATGGCCCAAACATTAGCTCTTGACAATTTTTACTCTTATGTTACATTTGATACGCAACAATGAAATGGAATGTCAATATTATCATTTTGTATCAATTTCTTTGTTTGATAAAAAAAATTAAAGTAGGAATAATCATTCTGTGTCATTTATTTAAAATTAAAAAGAATGAAAATTCATTTCACTACGCAACTTATAAAATAGTCATTTCATTCCTAATAAACATTAAAAAATAAAATCTCGTTATAAAAAATAATGTAATCGTTATTCATTTTCTGATTATTTCATATTTGAAACTAAACAATAGAATAAAAATAGAATAGAAGTTTATTCTCACTTTAATGAAATACGCATTCTATTTTATTGTTTGCACGCGAAACGCAACATTAGTAGTTGACTATCAATTTCAAAAGGTCACCTTTCGGCACCGTCAGTTACTAAAGATGTAGTAACTATATTTTCTGAATGACAGCCACACGTGTAAAGTGTTTTGAATTATTAATAAATTATTGATTCACTTTTTATTTTTATTTTTCATTTGATCGAATGAGATATAAATTCCATGTGCACACAAGGCTTTATAACCATTGATTCAGGTTCAAATTTCATATGCAATTCCTTGTTATGGCACATAAAATTGATTTTCTTGTGTTGCTTTCTTCTAAAATATTTTAGAGACTGTTTATCTCACGATCATGCAACTCCCATTTATGAATTAAAAAAAATAAAATATTATTGACAATTTCTTCATGCGGTTGAAAAGGACATTGTACTAATTCGCTATAAAGAACAGAAAACTTCAGAAAATTTTGTAATGTTGAACCAATTAGGAAAACTCCTCCTCTCTATATTCCTCTCCTATTCTTCCTCATTTTAAAACTAAACTTGGGTTGAATTTGGTTGGAGAGAAATGGGAGGAGAAGAAAATGGAGAAAAAGTGGAGTAATATTATCCGATTTGGAGGAAGGACGACCCTTTGCACAACAATTTTTTATCCTTCAAAAGTGTGTTCGAGTAAAGGAAGGAAATAAATTATCAGCTTTGTTGCGACAGCAACTAGTGAATTTTAGAATAATTTTTTGAATAGAAAATGACATAATCATGATGTCATCAACACCATGATAATGTCGCACCCTTCGCACATAAACTCATTCAAAAACAATCGAATTGGAAAGATATAAACTATTGAAAATTAATAAACATTTTCCTTTATTAATTTGATAGATAAGTTAACATTATCTTCTCCTTAATCCAAATGCACTCTGATGATCTTTCTATCACGAGTAGATATTGGGTGAGCCGAGTATACCATGTCATTTGTATACCAAGCCAATTAAAATGCATCATTCAATGAAACGTTCAATGAATGGGTCCCACTTACATATAACAACTACTCTCAACCAACTTGAATGATGTATTTTAATTGGCTTGGTATACAAATGACATGGTATACCCGGCTCACCCAATATCTACTCATCTATCACACAGACATATCATCCACTTCAGCCTCTCGTACCCTCTACCCATATTTAATATAAGTATGTTAAACGAGGAAGAAAAAAAAAAAATACTCCTCAGATGTCCCTTCAGTTCCACATAGCTCGATCAAATCAGATAAAGCTTCAGAAATTGGAACGATATTACAAAGCATCTGATAAACCTCATCATTGGAGCATTACAAACAAAGAACTAAAAAAATTTCCATTGTTTTCCTTGTCCAGAGAGGTTAATGATACAACATCATCTAAGATAAAAGATTAATTTTGAAACAAGACATGGAATTAAATAAATATAAAAGCAGATCAAATGAACTAGTACAATAAGGATAACAAACTAGATAAACCCTAACCCTAATTTTGCAGGTTTATTATGGTTTTAATCGAAAATGATGTATGGGTGAGGTTTAGGTTTTTGGGTTTAACTTAATCGTATATGTTAATAATCTTATACAATTACCTAGTCTTCGCCAACAACAAATAGTCTATGGCCTGCATAAGGAAGGGCACAAACCAGGAATGCCTTGATTAAATTTTCTGCATTTCTTCTTTTTCTCCTCCTCTCAGTTTTTAGCCCAAAATTAGCAAGATATATAAGCTATGTGGTAACCATTTGAAGCAATTGCAGGTGAGAATGTTGGGAAAAAAATAATAATAATATGATGCCTCAAGAAAGAAAGGAAAAAAAATGTTTCTAAAGAAAAAATAAAAGATCCCATTAAATGTTGTTGGTTAACATGCCTTACTAGATTTTTGTAATAATTTTTATTATAAGCTCGTTAATCCAATCAATATGAAATCTAATTTCTTACCTGGTTAAAGAAATGACCCTTCTCTAAACTCATTATAATCAATGGGATAATGATTTGAAGGCCAATCAGACTTAGTCGGATTGTTTTTTTTATGTGAGTGGGGTAGTGGACCCCAACACATGATGTCATGTGTGAGATCCACCATTCCACTCACATAAACTATTCTTGGACTAGTCCCATTCGGACTCTCTATCATTACTCTGATCAACGAGGAAGGCCCGTCTTCAAACATCATCAAGATCAAGAGTTAAGGGAGCACTGAAATTTAGGAGAGCTAATGCAATCACTGTAATTTTTTCAAAAGTGAAATCAGAAATCCAAAAAGTTAAGCCACCCATTGTCTTTTTGGTAATAAAACCTGCAAGCTTAATTAATGCAAGTACAAAAGACAATTGACCTGGAAGTGTGGCTTATATGCCAGGCTAGCATAACATAGCACTTGGAAGAAGACGAGCAACCAAATATTTAACTGCCAACAACTCAGTGGACTCCAAGCTTAGGACTTTTTTTTCTTTCACTAATATATCACTGATTCCAAAGAAACTGAAACAAGTGCACGTAACTCCTATAAAATTCCTACTTGAAAATAAACTCTACATAAACTGAGAAAAAGACAGCACAAGGGATTGTGACAAAAAAAAAACTGAAGAAATTTTTGTCAATGGAATCCTCTGCTCCTTCCCAGAACAGGCAATCCAGATTTGGGGTACCAAAAAGTAAGTTTTTGAAAGAGAAGAGAGCAAGGTTGTACATAATCCGCAAATGCATCTACATGCTACTTTGTTGGAGGGAAAATGGAGAGTAACAATGCTGGTAAAATTGTACTTCGTTGGAGGGAAAATGTAGAGTAACAATGCTGGTAATATTGAACAATCATGATGTTGCTGACATTCTTGTTCTTAGTCTTTAGTAATAGAAAATTGTAACACATAAACATGTGGCTATAGGAACTCAGAAAGTACATACAAGGGGTGTGTGGGTGTAAGTGTGAGGGAGAGAGCTATGCACTCACTGTAATTTTTCAAAGGTGAGCAATGCAATTTCCGTACTTTTCCTGTGCTTTCAATACTTTTCATGTGCAACAGTTTCTCTTCTTTCTTTCTTTTCTTTTTTTAACTTTCAATAATTTTCTATTAGCTTCTTGGAGAAGTAAAAACTCTCTTTAAAGACTTACTAGAGCAATAAGAAGACTCACTCATATGGTATGAACTTTCCTGAGCAATGTGTACAAAAATTTCTCTCTGCACTCATACAATCCAATCCAATAGAGATGAAGATTCAACAAAAAACTTCATAGAAGCCCCAGTCCAAATCAACAAGATATTTGCATTTTGTTGTGCAACTTTAAAATGCCTTTAGTTCATAGTAGCAATTTAAGATGCATTTGTGCCTGCATAGAACAACTGGCATTAGTTTCTTCTTTGGAGTTGCTGAGAATGGCCATCAGCCTGACTTATTCAGTTATTTCCCTAGTTAATCAGGGTAAAATATAAGTCAATTTACTTGTCAAGCATGGCCACAAATGCAGAAAGTTTGTCTGTAGGGAAAGCTACAGGAACAAGGACTTCTAATACCACCAAAATTTAGTCAGTTAACCATCCCCAGGTCTTGAAACCTTGGAATTACTATGCTGCCCAGGTCCCTCCAACCCCACCTCCCTGAAATTTATAAACCAATGGTCTGTTTGGTAGGAAGGAAGGAAGAGGGGTGGACGGAAGACAGGAAGGAAGAGAAAAACTTCCTTCGTTTGGTAGAGGGGAGACAAGGAGAGAAGAGAAAAGAGGATGGATGAGTCATCCTTCCTAGTTCACAAATTTTCATCCCTCCAAATATGGACGGAAGAGAGGAAGGAAGAGAAGCAAGACAGCTATAGAAATTTTAAATTACAACACTACCCTTCATAATTATTTGATAAACCAAATATTAGCAATCTCTCTCTTCCCTTCTCTCCTAACAAACAAAGTAAGAAGTTACCTCATTCCCTTCTCTTCCATCCAACCAAACAAAAAGAAGGAAGGACATCATCCTTTCCCTAGGGATGTCTCATCCATCCCTTCTTCTCTCCCTTCCATCCAATTTTCTTCCTTCCTTCCAAACGTAGCACAAAACTATCCTGAAATCAGCCTTTCAATATATCATTTAGGCACCACATAATCTTTTTAGCCGAATATAACCCCGCGTCCAACTATTTTTTTCCATGATCAACCTTACATCGAACTTTCTATATTTTAAAAAATGAACCCCATCATCGAGCTCTTTTCATTTATGAAATTCCCTTACTTTAAAACTGCATAAATCAACTGAAGCCAGTAAAGTTTACTTTGCTAACATAAATGTAGCATCAAATTTGATCATGCAAACCTCTATGTGTGTGTGTGTGGACAAAAGAGAACCCATATCTCCCTCTTCCCCCAAGCTGTCATATATATGTAAATATCCATAAATATGCAAGCATTTTTTTTATAAAGGAGGTTCCATCAATGCAATAACAAACATTAAAAAACCATAAAATGGAAGAATGAAACCACCTTACAAAAGATCAGAAACAAAAAAAATATATCAAATGTGTTATCCAAATCCTATATCATTGTTTCTTTGCCTAGCCAAAATGAAAATACACAGACAGAGAGAGAGAGAGAGAAGAAAAGAAAAGCTTATGTCATTACTACATTGGTAACAATGGTAAGTCGCTGTGATTAAGTAATACACATAGTTAAGTTGTAGTCGTCAAAGGTTAGGTAATGGCCTTTATGAGTAAAGATAAGAATGGCATAAAGACAATCCAGAATTTCAGAAAGTAGCTACCTTCAAAAGCTATATTGTGCATAACAAGAAAAGGTCCACTTTAAGAAAGCCGTACTTTTAGCAACCTACATTTATATTCATTGCAACAAACCAAAGTAGGAGGATTAATATATAACACTTCAATATATTAATATTCATTGCAACAAAACCAAAGTAGGAGAATTAACATACAGCACACTTCAACTTTAGATATGCTTAACATATTGTAGAACTTTATCTGAAAATTTGTAGATTTAGCTCAATGATTTAAGAATAAACCACATTAGTTGACTCCACTCAGTTATCATTTAGTGTCATACTGTCAATTCTCTAATTCTACTCATTTCTTTGTATCATATGCATTTGTTCGGTTTCTTCATGTTTCTAGTCCAAGTTTATACTATCCTGGTCCAGTCCATGGTAGTCCAAAGGAGGACACCTAATTTAAGACACACATGGTGCAGTCTTCATACGGTATAACCCTCAATGCTAGAAAAGAACAATGGAAGCATCTGAATCTCATTCATTCCTCTCACAATTTTCAAAATTATAACTATTTCTCATAAAAACCCATTTTCATCATTTCGCAGCCATTAAATTTCACGAAAACCACAACTGAATGAAAGACAGTGGTCAGAGGGGGTCAGTAAAGTTAAGGACAATGAGTCATGCAATACCAAGCTTTCTGACTGGGTTGCCAGTGCTATGGAATTCCTGCACGTGCCCCCCCTACAGACTATTGTTGTATTCCTTACCCATCACCCTCTTTTACTCAGCCCTGTTTTCATAAAACCAAACTTATTTTTCAAAACAATGAACATGAGAAGGTCAAAAACTCTGATTTTTACAGCTTTCTACAACCAAAATTGCCATGAGATTTGCTGACTTGGTCAATTCCCTTGAGACTCATATGAGCCTCGGCCGATTCTCGGGTGATTCCAATTCTCACAAATATATATATTAGTGAGTATTGGACTCGGCTGAATCCCTTGCAACTCGGCCGAATCACAGAGACTAGACCAATACAGGGAGCTATGTTTAGAACCCACCCAATGCAGATATTGAGATGCCACTGGGCGTTACATCTGTTTTCAAAACCCAAAAACATTTTTTTCAAAAATCCAAGGAAACTTTCGAAATTTTTTTGAGGATAAAGATATTTGGGAGTATCATTTTAGAATGTGGTAACCATAATATTTCACGGATACTTTAGAGGTGCCAAATACCTCCCTCTAACAGTCTACCATAATTGAACCCCGATTTCATGAATCTCAATAATGTAAACTTAACCTGGAGACTGGACTTACTAACAAAAAGGTCTTTTCAAAATTCATTTCCAAAAAAATATTTCAAGCCCTGCATTTTGCTAAAAAACAGATTTCAACGTGACCTAACATACTTCCAATGTTAAGGTGCTAACTCCATGCATTTCTACATATTGCACAACAAATGAGCATTGAATTGGTATAAGATGATATACATAACAGGTAAATATTTTTTTAACAATACAAGCATCTTAAAAGCAAAATGAAGAACTTGACCTTGTCTGAAGTTAGTCTAGCAAAGCATCATGCCATACTGAACCAACTTCCTTTCTTTGCCTTCCTGTGACTAGTTTCAACTCCAGATGCATTTGTTGTCCTGAAAACAAAATTGTAGAAAGGAAAAAGAAAAGCAAGAAAATACATTGACCCTCTAGTCAATATATAGTCAGAAGAACAACCTTTTTTCTTTCTATTTTTTTTCTTTTTTTTTGGCTAGAAATTTTCTCCAGAATACTAAGCAGACACCAAAATCACTGTCTCCCTTGGTAGCTTGAAGGACAAAAGGTGTTTGGGTGTGGAAAAAGAAGAGGATGGCTTATGTCGTCTCTCTCTAAAATTGGTATCTTGTAGTGGGTAGTTTGCTTTCTGGGTACTAATGTATTTATAGTTTCAATTATGAATTTAGTTCATATTGGCTTTCTGGGATCAGTGATTTTGTTGTAAATGGAAATTCTTAATACTACATGGAGTTATTATTATTATTTTTCAATAGATAATATTAGCGATGCCTTTTGATTTGTGTTTGATTTGAAAGGTAGAAGGTATAATCCACTTGATGGAAGGAGAATATTTTGGACCTTTCAATCTTGGAAATCCGGGAGAATTCACCACGCTTGAACTTGCTCAAGAATCATCTTTTAATATCTATCTAATGTATGGTACCATTTTCTAAACCATCACCCATTTAATGATGCAGTCTTCCTGACTGATGTCTTCTAAATTTATTAAAATAACCTGTTTTTTCTATTTCTTTCACAGCATTCTCATGTTTATATAGTCAAAATTTTAAAGTAATAAAAAGTAACCAGAGGGTTTCCATCGTCTTCCTTTATTTTGTGCAACCTGTATGGAAGTAAAGGAAAATGAAGTGGGATAGATAAAAGAGCAATATATTTTAAGTTGTCACGTATTAGGAAGTGTTTCATTTTCCAGTCAACATATTTGTTTCTTATGTATTATTTGGTTTCTTATTAAATTTATACATGATTAAAGGAAAAGAAACAAAGAAAATAATAGAATATCAGAACCTAACAGCGCAAATGATAAAGTATTCTATTGCCAAAACCTGTAAGGTTGTGTTTTTTGTTTTTTATTTTCAGAAGATAATGGTAAAGCAGAACATAATAAGCCTTCAATAACATGTTTGTGGAGTTTGTCCAAGTCTTTACTGTATATGTGTGTGTGTTGGTCAGGACTAGATAGTTTAAATATAATCAAGTAAAGAGGATGAATCTAATTTCCCAATGGCTTATCTGAGATGGGTTATATGATTGTAAAAGAAATAAAACAATTACTAATCAAAAGTAGAACACATTACTTATCAAATAATAATAGTAATAAGTATAGCACATTCCTTCTCTGCTTTATCGCTAATGTCTTTCACAAAGACTTACTTGTATGTAATAGAGTTCAGAAATAGGAGTTCACATGCAAACACTCCATCAAAACAAGTAGATAGTTCAGACCAATTACTGAAAAATGTAACTCAATCTCGTAGTGAACAGCACAAGTCACAAAATTAAAGGAGATTATAACACAAAAAACGCAACCAATTTTGAATTCTCAAATCAATAAAAAATAGAGAGAACCAAATACCTCTGACTTAGGGTTTCTGATATCACAGAAACTGATCAGAGAAACATCTTGCTAATAAACCTGTCTTTATTAATCGGATGAGTTTAGTTTCTTCTTACATTATATAGAGAGAGAACTGAGAGCTCCAATGTCGGAATGAGTGGAATAACAACCAATGTTTTGAATTCAACCACACCATATACACACACACACACACACATATATATATGCACAAAAACTCAATTCACAAACAACATAAAACCTCGATATCGGTTTCATGGCCTCCTCATCAACAACTAGATTGAATGTATTTCATCCTCCACTCCAAGTATCCACTTATGGCTGTGACTGTGATGGAAGGTCGAGAGAGAGGGAGACTGGGAGAGTGGAAACGACGGCGTAGTGGTGGGCAAAAAATATTTGGGTCAGGTATTACTCCTCTGTAGGGCTGTCAATTTGGGCTTAAGCCCGCGAAGCCGCCCAAATACGCCCACTGAATAACAACCGTTAAGTGTATGGTTTAATTAGAAGGGCTGTTAATGGGCTAAGTGGACGGAGACACTAAATTTTGCGGGCCATTAACGGGTTAGTAGCGGGTACCCACTACTAACCCGCCCAAACAAAGTGAAATACGCATACACTTGATTTAGGGCTCCCTCTCTATGTCTATGATTAGAAGTAGGGGTGACCACGGATCGGATTATGCATAATCCTAATCCGATCCGCGGATTACAGATTGACGAAAATTCAATCCGATCTGATCCGTGGCAATTTGTCAATCTGATTCGTGATTGAACGGATCGGATCGGATCGGATTGGCAGATTGGGTCTGCACTCCTATTTGAATTTTTTTTTGTTTACTTCAAAAATTCCAAGAAAAAAATTTACAACACTTTTTAATTCACATCTCAAATGAACACAATTGTTAAATAAACAAATATAATATATATTGAGTTTTTAGGTTTACCCATGTAAGTATGTAGCATATTATATTATTATACATATAATTATTAATTATATATATATATATAGCCACGGATCGGATCGAATTTCTGACCCTCCAATCCGTAATCCGATCCATGGCTAATGGATTCTAATTTTTTAATCCGCCACCAATCTATTAGCTAACGGATCGGATTGGATTCGTCCGGATCAGATCGGATCGGATCGGATCGGATTGGATTCACGGATTCGCAAATTTTTTGTGCATCCCTAATTCGAAGATTGTATATATTTGTTTGTTTTTTATATTTGGGTTTGTTGGAGAGACAGAGAGAGAGAGAGAGAGAGTTCCGCCTATAAGAAGAATTATCCAAAATGGTTGAATTTGAGTCAAAACATGCTCTGGATCAGAATTAAAGAATGCATGTAATTGTTACAATGGAAATTATTAAAAAAATATTTTTTTCCTTTATTAAATACAGTTTTTTTAGGTTCATTGATGAATTACAAAAGAGCAAGCATTTCCAACTTTTTAAGTATCGGGTCAAAAATTTTGAGTCGGGTTGGATTTGGTATGTTGGTTTAAAAGAGAAGGATATATTTCAAAATTTCCAGCTTTAGAGAGAGAGAGGACCTGTTTTTCGGCCCGGTTTGATTTGTGTTCAGATGCAAGTCGATCTAATATGTATATATGCAGTTTTGAATTTGTGAGTTGGCAGGTCAGGCGGGTCCAATAGACCCGTCCAACACCCGTCCGCTTAATGTGGGTCAATATTGGGCTTTTACCCATTTACGACGCGCCCATTTTCTGACTTGTTTGAACTTGCCCATTTGTCAACCCTACCCCTTTGATATATAATTTGAGAGACATGGTGGGTCAAAATACATTGAATTTGTACCCGATTCCAAATCCTCTAAAATGAGTTTCATTTTATACTCGTCCTTCCTAGTAATATTGTAATAGGGGCATACCATGCATAAACCTGACAGAGCTGCGTAGGATGCCGTTATTACATCTATGCTAGAAAGCACGGATACTCCAAAAAACCTTCTGTGGCCTTATCAGACATATATCTGATACGGATACGACCAAATATGTGTCCGATACTCCAAAAAAGTATCCCATTTTTTAAAATTATTTTTTAAATATCGGATACGGCAAGGATACGCGGGGGATACGACTGAGATACATGAGGATATGCCACGATACATTTAGGATATGTCTGAGATACATTTAGGATACTTTTCAAAGCAAATTTGTAATTTTTTATTTTATAAAATGCGGTTGAGATTGTAATATTAAAAAAATTTAGGTTAGAAAATAAGAGTCATTTTATTATAAAATATAAAATATTTTTAAAACCATCAAGTGGGTGAGTCATTGTAAAGAATATTAGAAAAGATATGGGATTTCTAGATTTTAACTTCTTATATTTTGTATAATTGCTTTAAGTATATTTATTGTATGGTTAAAGAATAAAACTTAATATTTTATGTATAATATTATATTTCTATTTATTTGACGTATCCTTGCCGTGTTCATATCTTATTTTTTTGAAATTTTTTGTATCGCCGTATCCGTATCGTGTCGTACCTGTATCCTGTATTTGTGCTTCCTTGCATCTATGGATCTTTTATATGGTGGTTTCATTATTCTTCCCTTTTATGATTTTTTAATGTTTATTATTGCATTGATAGAACCTCTTTATTAGAAATGCTTGCTTTCTTCTGTAATATAGAAGCATATATATATATATATATATATATATATATATATATATATATATATTGTGAATATGATCTAAGTGTAAAAACAGTAGTTACCAAAAAAGCATAATAATCATATTCAATGGTTATCAAACATGCCATGAATTTTTTTTCTTGCTCACCTGTGAGCAAAAAATCATTTCTGTACAGCTTGGGAAAAGAGGGAGCTCTAAATAGGTTCTCTTTTATATACACATATATAGAGAGGTTTGCATGATGAAATTTGATGCTATATGTATGTTAGCAAGGTAAGCTTCATTGATTTATGTTGTTTTAAAGTTTAAGGGAATTTCATAAATGAAAAGAGTTCAATCATAGGGTTCATTTTTGAAATACAGGATGTTCTATGTATGTAAAGTTGATAATGGAAAAAATTAGTTGGACGTGGCGTATATATATATATATATATATATATATATATATATTGGCTAAAAGAAAAGAAAATTGCCATTTAGACTTATTTTTTAAACTGAGGAGTGTAACCAAACAAATTTTATCCTTTTATGAAGTGAACTAAAGGCATTTTAAAGTGTTGGGTTTGTGGCTCAAATTCGTTGCGACAGTTTTCTTTTTATTTTTGGAAGCCTGAAGACTTGTCGAGTAAGGTTGATGACTTGGGGAGGAAGTTGTATACATTTATTTTAGAGTTGTGATTGATTGATAACTTCTTGTTAGACAAGGTATGAGAATCCTTGTTCAAGAAGGAATTAAGGGTCCATTTGGTAACCGTTTATGTTTACTTTTATTGTTTATAAAAATAAAATTTTAGAATAAACATGTTTGATAATTTTTGTTTTGTTTATAAATTGTCAAAACACTTTTAAAACAAATCCTAAACACCAAAATGATGTTTTAGTGTTTATGTTTATTAAAGAAAAAACTTTTTTTCCTTTTTTTTTATCTAAAATGATGATTATATTATTTTAATTAAAAATTGAAAATAAAAGTGAGAAAATGAAAAAGAAAAAAAATTATAAAAGACTATTGCTTGATGCAACAATAAAAATATTAGAATTATCTAGTGTAGACATAATTAAAGAGAATCAATTGTCTTGAGGAAAAAATATTGGGTATAATATGAATAATTACTAATATACTTGATAATAAGAAATAGTTACTTAGGGGTACCTGTGCTAAAAAAAAACCCTTATATGAGGAAATAGAAAGAAGTCTCAACCATCTCCTTGTCAAAGAAACAAAAATGGTATTTTGTACACATATCAATCATCTTTCAATGTTGAAAGGGAAATAGAAATCAAAAAAATGAAAAAGAAAGTAGTTGCAGAAGAAGTTCAAAAGCAAGAGTATGACTTCCAATTCTCTCTTCTTACTCTATACAAATTGAAAAACTTTCAACTTTCTCATAGTTATATATATTTTGTTCTTGTTAGTAAGGGTGTACAAAGAACCGGTGGAATCAGAACTATAAAGAACCGTAACTGAATCGAACCAAGCCGAACTGTTGGGAATGGTTCTGGTTTTCCCAAAAATCGTAAGGAACTGAACCGTGTGCACCCCTACTTATTGGAGCCTTCTGGGTTGTGGATCATTATAGTTTTACAGTATAATTTGCAGTGTGTAGATATATGTGGATCATTCTTTTTTATGCATATTTCTTGCTCTATTATTGCTATATAGATTTGTTATAGCATGAACTTGACTTTTATGTAATTTATTGTGTTGATTTAAAAAAAAAAAGTTTAAGATTAACAAACATGTTTTTCTGTTTATGATTTTTAAAATAAGTCAAACGTTTTTTCGTTATCAAAGAATACTCATGTTCATGGATAAACAAAATCTCGTAACATAAACATTGTTTATATAAACACTTAAACAATAAACAGTAAACATAAGCGGTTACCAAACAGGTCCTAAGTTTGAAGACTCTATAAATAGAGGTAAGGTTAAAGAAAAAAGAGAGAAAGAAAGGAAAGATGCAAGGGGTTGGTGAGTGATGTGAGGAGATGAGAGAGTATACGTAATTTCAAGGGAATATGCCAAGAGAGAGTGAAAGAGTGTGTGTGGTAGGCATGTTTTCCACGTATTATATATTCTTCTCAATTATAGTAAAATCTCTCTCCCTAGAATTCAGTGAGCCATGTAAAATATTGTGTTGTGCGTGAAAGTGTTTGATTGTTATCTTCATATATACTTGAGTGATTGTAATGTGATGATATGCTTCCGCTGTGCTGAATGAAAGGGAATTAAATTACCAATATAAAGTTACACAACATAACATGCAAATATCTTGTTGATTTAGACTAGGGCTTCTATGAATTTTTTTTCTATTGAATCTTCATCCTTGTTAGATTGCACGAGTGGAGAGAGAAATTTTGTACACATTGCTCACGTATGTTCATACCATATGGGTGAGTCTAGCTGTTAACTTATTTCTCTAGTAACTCTTTAAGAAAGCTTTTACTTCTCCAAGAAACTATGAGAAAATGAAGATAAAAAAAATGAAAAGAATTAAAGAAAGAAAAGAAAATGTGGCATGTGAAAAGTAATGAAATTGCATTGCTTTCTTTTGAGTGCATAACTCTCTCTCAAACCCACCCACCTACACTGTACCATGTCTACAAGTGCTATAATCTTCTTTTCCAATAAACTTAGAACAAAAATGTGTTTGGCTTACAATGACGACTCTCACGTGGCAATCCAAGATTGGTTAGCTCGTAACATGGGTCTGGATAAGATGTTCCAGCGTGCTAGTGTTCCATCGAACACAAGTGTGGGTAAATCAAACTATTTCTATTTCAGACCATGAGTCGATCCTCTTAAGGATCAGACGACTGAAGGGGAGAAAGAATGACCCTCCCCGCTAGGTTCTCAATGCCTTGAAGACAAGGACTTTCAGTCTTAATGGGAGATTGATAACGAGAATAGAAATAAAATGCAGAGTAAGAAATTCAACACGTTCATGAAGAAATGAATTTCATTAATGCATGAAAATAAGTTATATTTAAAGAACTAAGGTGCTAAGAAAATAAAGTACAATTAGTTAAAATTACTGAACTAAAGCTAATGAGCTAAAATAGCTAAAATAAAGCTAAGGAGCTAAAGATCTAGATAGATATGAAAGGTACAATTGTGAAAGTAAAATGTGTAAGCTAAAATAAGATGAGAAAGATAGATAACAAAGGCATGTTTGATGCTGGCGCTGGGACCTCTTTCTTGTGGGATTTGCATCAGTATTTATAGAGGCCTGATTATGTCCTTTTCAATCCGTCCTTTTAGACAATAAATTGGTGCATGTTGAAAGTGACCTCCCAACTACATTACTGAGCCTATTCTAGCATCTAAGCACACTTCTCCATATATGGCATGACATTTTTGGCTTTGACTTGTGGGATCTTTCAGGTTGTTGACTTAGGTTGCTTACTATTTGTAGCTTTCCTCAACCACCAAGTCTGACTCTGACTCTTGCCTAGGTTAGAGTCCTCTGACCATTTTGATTCCTCCATCAGAGGTGGGTGAGATTATACCATTTGTAGCTTTAAGTTTTTGAACCTTAGAAATGATAAAGTTGTCCTTTCCATTTCTAGCTTTCGTAGTCTTCAGACCTAATTTTTAAGTTCTTAAGCCCTTGAAATTTGCAGCTGGTTATACTTTAACCAGGATCAAATCTTAGTTGGTTTCCAAGACCTAAAAAGATATCAATTCTATCTTGCCTAAACTCAGTCCTTTTAGGTGTGGTCAAGACTTCGAGGCCATGAGTGGCCGAAACGCTCTTAGATGACTCTCTTAGGTGACTTTTAATCGAGATGCTCTTAGGTGAGTTTCTTAGGCGACTATCCTTAGACCTTCTTAGGCCATGAGTGGTCGAAACTCTTAGCTAATTAGTCATCGAGAGTCTTAGGCCCTTAGGTCACTCTCCTAGGCGACGTTTGATCGAGAGTTTCTCAGGCAACTATCCTTAGTCCTCCTTAGACCATGATTGGCCAAAACTCTTAGTCGATTAGTCGTCGAGAGTCTTAGACAACACTTTTCTTAGGCGACTTGGTCAAGAGTACCTTAGGTGAGTTGACCGAGAGTCTCTTAGGCGAGTTTCTTCTTAGGTCACTTGGTCAAAAGCCTCTTAGGCAACTTGATCGAGAGTCTTTTAGGGGACTTTCCTTAGGCGAGTCAGTCGAGAGTCTCTTAGGCAACTCTCTTTAAGCGAGTTAGTCGAGAGTACCTTAGGTAAGTTGGTCGAGAGTCTCTTAGACGAGTCTCTTCTTAGATCACTTGGTCGAAAGTCTCTTAGGCGACTTGGCCAAGAGTCTTTTAGGTGAGTTGATCGAGAGTCTTTTAGGGGAGTTGATCGAAAGTCTCTTAGGCGACTCTCTCTTTAGGCCACTCTCTTAGGTGAGTTGGTCGAGAGTCTCTTAGGCCATGAGTGGCCAAAACCCTTAGGTCACTAGTAACTGAAACTCTTAGGCCATGGTTGGCTAAAACCTTTAGGTCACTAATGACTGAAACTCTAAGGCCATAAGTGGCCAAAACCCTTAGGTCACTAGTAACTGAAACTCTTAGGCCATGATTGGCTGAAACCTTTAGGTCACTAGTGACTGAAACTCTTAGGCCATAAGTGACCAAAACCCTTAGGTCACTAGTAGTTAAAACTCTTACGTCATTAGTGATTAGAACTCTTAGGTCACTAGTGACTGAAACTCTTAAGCCATGAGTAGTCAAAACCCTTAGGTCACTAGTGACTGAAACTCTTAGGCCATGAATAGCAAAACTTCTTAGGTCACTACTAACTGAAACTCTTAGGTCATGAGTGGCTAAAACCTTTAGGTCACTAGTGACTAAAACACTTAGGTTACTTTTGAGCTAAAGATCCTAAATAATTCCTACCATCTAGATTAAGAATTCATTTTCATTTCTTTGATCGAGAGTTCATAATCATGACCATAGAGTAATATAAGATTTAGACCTCAAAATCTTAACCACGAGTCATAATTAATTTTGTCATAATTTGGGTGTTAACCGAATGCTTGCTCGATGTACTCTCTATGCTGCCTCCAACAAAGCAACATGTAGTGCATTTCCAGATAATATACAATATTACTCTTTATCATTCAAAAACTCAATATTACTCTTTATCATTCAAAAACTTACTTGTGCTGGGTTTTTGTTAGCTTATTGTCTTCCATGCAGGCGACACGCAAGCACATTTTGGTAACATGCTAGTGTTGACGTCTGCATTAGATGAATAGAGTTGGGCTCCAGAGTCTTCCACATTGGTGTACATACATATAGTAGAGTAAAAAATCTCTAGAATATTAAAAATTTGTAAAGCTATAGTAGAATTTGTAGATGTTTGTAGAGGGTAGAAAAGGTAGAAAAGGTTTTAGAGAATAGATAAGATGCCTATAAGTAGGTGAGAATGTCATTTTTAACCAATAAGTTCAAAGAGTTAAAAGGTCAGTGAGTAAGCCCATAAATTTATTCTCTTTAGGTAGGCGTATGTGAGAGTGTGGTGTGAGACACTCAACTAGCGAGCGGTGCAACGGTAGTCTAGTTGGTGTAGTCCCTTGAAATTGTCTAAACTAGTATTAGAAACTTCTGTATGAATTACTCACGTTAGTTTTAGTTTCTTTCAGTGATAGCAAAATAAATCCTAAGCATGTACTCAAATGACATATTGGTAGTTAATGCTTCCAAATGATATACTACAATTAATTAAGCTTACGGTTTTATTACCAAAAACCATTAACACCCCCTTATATAAACATGCTGAAAATGCTTCCAATTGTAATGTTGTACCTAGATCAGGAAGTGTATAAGATTATTAAAGATTAAGTTTATCTAGTTGTTTTCCTATTATACTAGTTAATTTGATTTGTTTTCCTATTTAATCCCATTTCTTCTTTCAAAATTAGTGTTGGCAGGTGCATTCAGTAACATTGTAGTTTTTATTGCAGTTTTAAGAAAACACAAATATAAAGTAAAAATATAAAGTGAAAATGACAACACCTGATGTTGCAAAAATTTTGAAAATAGATAATGTAACAAATATTTGTTACACATTTTTTTAATTCATCTATTAAAAATTGACCTTCAATCATAAAAAATGATATTAGAATGATCATTTCTCTTTGAAAGTTGGAATGAAAATCCATTTCAACAATAATCATATATACCAAGATAAAAACGTACTCACCAAACAAGTGTATAACATGCATTATGTATAACATTGTGATATATAATGTATTTAACAAGGGTATGATTTTTTCGCCCATCTTCCAATCTAATTCCAAAATCACAAGTACAAGGTTTTCTTCATTTTTAGTTTTTGTTCATACGCATTTGTAGAATTTTTGAATAATTGATTTGGGTTTAGATCAAAAGTCAAAGATGGATTGTGGAGAGAGAAGAGATAGGCGAGCATGAGAAGGATCAGTCCATTGATGGATCAGATGGCATGATGAAGAATAAAAAGAAAAAGAAGTTGAGTTAAGGATTCTGGTCTAATAAGGGTATGTTTGTCATTAAAATTTATGTTAGGTGACATTTTAACCGTAAATTTGACGATGGTAAGAGTGTAGTTTGGCAGCTTTTTAATAAACAAAGGGGTTATTTCGTACCAAAAAAAAAAAAAAGTTTAGGGAGGTTTAGTGTAATTTAACCTATTATTCACCTTCACAGAAAACAAAAGTGGCATGATTTTCAAATTTTTCCTGCCAAATTGATTTATTTAGTTCTCTGTTTGTAGTTATCCGAGAATGAGGTTTATTAGATGCTTTGTAATATCGATCTCATTTTTGAATCTTTATCAGATTTGATAGAGCTTTGTGGAGTTGAAGGGACATCGAACTCTAGTGTATGTGATAACCGTAATTTTTTTTATTTTTTTATAGCAAGAGCAAGTATTACAAGAACTGGAAAACAAAAGAAGAGTCAACGAATAGGGCATCTCTCACACGTGAGGGAAGTGAGATCCCCAAATTGAAGACATGAATAGAGGAATCGCAGCTACGTACGAGCAAACTTGCTCGTCTCATGAGCAGATCTGTTGCAAGATCATTGAGTCCAGGGAAGGGACAGGTTATCACTTGTGAGGAAAAGACTTCGGATGTACATGATAATGGATGAAAGAGCTTCATCGAAAATTCAAAGTTTGATGACTGATTTATCCAAATATTCTAAAGAATTTCAATTTTTCCAAATTAAGATGGTGAGGCTAGCACATTCACTGAAACAATTTTTTTGTTTCCATTCAATGGCCAAGGTAGTCCATCGACGAAGCCAATCCATTGGGGGAGAATTTGAGAATTCAATTCGGAGAGGACTATGCTTCCAAACCAGTTGAGAAAAAAAGGCAAGTACACTGGAGATGATCCACCGTTTTGACTACATGGCCGCAAGCATTACAAGAGGCATTGTCTTTGATGCCATTTAATTTAAGAGAGTGGTTGATTGGGATTCTGTCATGAATGGATTGCTAAAGAAAAAATTGGAGCTTTCTTGGCGATTTGTTTTTTCAAAAGTGGTGAGGGTTGGGATGAAGAATGAAGAGTGCAATGTAATAAGCACTTTTGACAATGAATTGGCTAGTGGGAGTGTGAGCCCAAATTTTGGAGTTAGATTTATCTGTGAAGCTGAGAGGGATTTGGAGAATACGAGATGAATCTTTAGAGTTGAAAGATTTAAGGACAATTGAGGTAATCAAAGTTTGACAGGGGTGATCGACGAGGTCTATAACAGAGTGAATATTACCACCAGTATATGTTGATGTAGCTTTGAAGTTGGAGATGCCTAGAAGACATGGGTCCACCCAACAGTCTACAGAACGACCGTCTCCTATGAGCCATTTGGTGCCTTTCTTGATAATTTCCTAGGCTTCAATAAGGCTACGCTATACCCATGAGTCTCTTGTCTTATAAGATGAGCCAAGGAAGCTACAATCCTTAAAGTACCTCTGGTTGAGAATTTTAAATAGCAGAGAGTTATCACCTACCTCAAGTTTCCAAGCTGTTTTTGCAAGCAAAGTTAAATTAAAAGCTTCGAGATTCTGAAATCCTATACCACCTTGATCTTTGAGTTCACACGTCTTGTACCAACCTATCCATTTAATCTTATTGGATTTTGATTTTCTGCACCAGAAATTAAGCATATTACTTATTAAAGTGTTGATGGTTGCCTTTGGGAGTTTGAAGCTTTGCATGGAATGGTTTAGTAGGGCCGAAATCACGAATTTTAGAAGCACCTCTCGGCCGACTTTGGAAAGGAACTCTCCTTTGAGAGTTTTGATTCTTGAGGAGGTTTGATCAATAAATATAGTTGAATGTGGATTTTTTTGGATCGGCCAAGGATAAATGGCAAGCCTAAATATTTGTTGATCCAATTAACATTTGGAATTTCCAGGACTCCACAGAGCTGATCACAAATTATATGATCACTAAATCATTAACTCTCAAAAATCTCAAATTAATGGTGTTGGTGGACTCTATTTCATCTGAATCCATCACCAATCAACCAGCCACGCCACCACCTATAATGTCAATTGCCAAGGTATAAGTGCTAAAAGCAAAAACATGCGAGGTTGCATGAGACTTGTTGCAAAAGTTGAACAACTTTTTTTTTCTTTCCCCTTTTTCGTGCGCTAAGATAAAATTACAAGTTCGGCTTATGTAAGTTAGGAGTGAGAAGATATATACATATATGTATGTATGTATAGGAAGAAACTAGAAAGCTTTAAAAAAAAGAAGAAAAAAAAAAGACGAAATGCTTACTTTGACCTCCAATAGTTGTTAGTAACAGAGCATACTTTTTTATAAGCATATATGGATACACACACACATATATATATATACACGATATATAGACACACACACACACACACACACATATATATATATATATATGTATATATGTACACGAACAGTGGAATAGGTTTGAGTCTTACCTATATGTATATATACATATATTTATGTTATTGAATAATGAATAGTGGCTTGTTTGTTGTTAATTTAGTTGTCCACTCTTTTGACAAATTGGCCATATTAAGCATGGTTCTGGATCACCCTAATGTAAAATATATATTTTTTTTTGAATCAATGTAGTTAATATATTTTATGCACTATATCTTACATATTTTTAGGTAAATAACTATATTATACTAAACATTACAGTGTTATATGATATGTTATGTTCTAAATTCAACTAAACATTATAGTGTTATATTTTACATTTGATATGAGACAACCTTTAATAGCTTTACATTTGAATTATGTGAAATCTTTAGTAACTAATAATAATTTGTATATATATTAGTGACATTACAAATGGAAGATGCACAACAAGAAAATGGAAAAGGGAAGGGCAAGAATGATTATAGTAGTTGGACTATGGAAGAGAGCAAAATGTTGTTACAACTCATGGTTGATGCTGCAAGTTGTGGATAGCGTGATGCTAACGGCCTGCTAACCAAGGCAACAGTAGAAACCAAGATACTTCCTAAACTTAATGAAAAACTTAAATGTCAAAAAACACATTCTCATTACCAGAATCGGTTGAAATACTTTAAGAAAGAATATAAAAATTCTCAGCTTATCCATCATTACTCTGGATTTGGATGAGACCCAATCACAAAGAAATTCACTGCTGATGAAGAAGTATGGGAAGATTACTTTAAAGTGAGCTTCTTAACTCTTTTTTAAATGTATTATACTTTGTTACTTGAGTACATACTTCATTTCTTAAACAATTATTATTTTCTTGTTTCTTTTATAGTCTCACCCGAACAACAGAAGCATTCGCACAAAAACTTGTGATGACTAAGAGAATTTGTAAATTGTAACTAGAAATGCAACTCCTATTGGGAAAAACTCATTAGGATTGGATGATGATATTGATGCAAGAATTTATGGGGTTGAAGATAGACATGTTGGAATAGAGGACTTTGTTTATGATGAGGTAAATGAGGCTTTTGTACTGAATCAAAATGAACCATCACATCAAGCTCCAACACTCAAACAATCTTCTTCACCTTACCCTTTCAGGCCACTAGTTCAGAAGTTCCCTCAAAAAGCACCAGTTAGAAGACCATTAGTGAAACTGGAATCATTGAAAAACTCTCTTAGCATTGATTCAACTTTCACTGACTTTCGGAGAGTCCATATTCTATTAGAGAAAAGAGAAAAAGATAGAGAGAAAAGGGAAATAGAGAAAGTGGAGAGAGAGAGAGAGACAAAATTGTATATGGGATGTTATCAAGGAGACCCCAAATTTGGATGAACGTGCTCGTTACAAAGTGGTTGTGTTGCTTAATACTAAAACCAAAAAGGATGCATTTTTGAAAATGTCACCTGAAGAGCGCCCAAATTGGATAACTTACAATTTGGAATGAATAGTTATTTGGGTCATGATATATCAAGATTTATTAAAAATTTGTTTTGTTTATCAAATATTTTGGTTTATTTTTAAATATGACTTATTGCATTTAGTTGTTTAATTGGTACAAGACATTTTTTGGTTGGAAACAATGTACCCTGTTGTTTTTTGAGTTCGTATTATAGTATTTTTACTTTTTTAATGTGTTACAACTTTTACAAATTATGACTGTTTGAATTGAAGAATGGCGGCCTGATAAGATGGTTGCATTTTAAGTGTCAATTCAATATCGTACATTCAAGGATGGAGGAGATTATTTGACACTGAATTTTTTATTTTTATTTAAATTTGACTATCAAATACAATCATTTTACTCTTTATTTTTAATTTTCATTTTGTCTGCCTTTTTAGTTTATCTTACATTTTCCTAACTTCTCTAGCTTGGTAGTGTTATCAATTAACTCTTCTTTCAATTCATTAGTTTCATCATTGAAAAATCTATGATTTTCTTTAGGTGATCGGGTGTTCATTTATATAATGTTTCAATCAAGCATGTATGGAGATAATGAAGCAGAGGGAGAGAAATAAAGGAAGAAGAAATTGAAGAAGAAGAAGAACTTTATGAAACCATTAAGTACTTATTGATTGCAAATCAAGCAGTAGTCCAGGTGCTAAATGATTTTATAATTATCATGCGTGGTGAACATATTAACGTCCATTAACTTAGTGACCAATTACTTTGAAAGGATACAATTATATACATAATATATTGAATAAGGATCCTAAACGTTTTCAACAAAGGTATAGAATGTATCTTAATGTGTTTCGAAAGTTATGCAGTATTATTAGGTAAAAAACAACATTACAAGATACAAGATTCATTTGTGTAGAAGAAATGCTTAAAACATTTTTGCTCATTATCGGCCAAAATAATAGATATTGTCTAATACGTGAGACATTTGGTCGATCACACTTTACTGCCAGCAGAAATTTGACTGATTTTTATTCTTTGGTTTGAAAGAGAAGTTCCAAATTTTTTTTATTTTATCAAAATATAAATGTTTGGATTTATTTCAGTATTGTATAGGAGCTATTGATGGCACACATATTCCAGCAATGGTAACGGGACGCGACGTAAGAAGCTATCGTAATCGTCATGGAATAATATCACAAAATGTATAACTATCTTGTAACTTTGATTTGGAATTCATATACGTCCTTAGTGGGTGGGAGGGTTTAGCTCATGATTCAAAAGTGCTAAATGATGCTTTAACAAGGAGGAAAGGACTTAAAGTGCCACAAGGTATGTATTTATCTTTTTTTTTTTTTGGTAGTATATGTATTGTATTATCAGGTAAATATTTCTTAATGGATTGTGGATTTCCAAATTGATGCCAATTCTTGGCTTCGTTTCGAGGTGTTCGATATCATCTCAAAGAGTTTGCTAGTCAAGTGCAAATGAAGTTGAGTTGTTCAATCTTCGTCATGCTTCCTTGAGGAATGTTGTCGAGAGGATAATTGGTATATTTAAATCACGATTCATAATTTTCAAGTCCGCACCTCTATTCCTATATATGACACAAATAGAGCTAGTGTTAGCATGCGCAACACTACACAACTTTCTTCGGAAGGAGCATAGATCTGACGAATTTCCTATTGAACAAGATAACGAATCTTCTTCGTCTTCATCATTACCAGTTAATGAAGGAACCTTGAACCATTTTTTCAAACACAAGAGCAACAACAAGAGAATGCTAATGAATGGAGAGTTGGTATAGCTTTGAATATGTGGAGAGATGTTAGGCACAATGAGAAGTAAGAATATTGAGTAATGAATGTTAAATATTTTCCTTTAAATTTTGCTTTTAAACTTATTATAAATTTGTCACTATACTTTTGTAAATGCCAGTTATTTTGCGTTTGTTATAACTTTTGCTTTTTGTGAATATTATGGTGCGTGCTGCAGTAGCATAATCTTTTTTTTTTTAATATATAAAAAAAAAACATGTTTATATATCCTATCTATCTAATACAATGAGGCAGAAATTAGAAAATGTGAAAATATTCCATTTACCATGAGCATAACTTTTTTGTCATTAGCTTAACATATAATACGAATAAAATAACAAAAGAAGGAACATGGTTCAACCCAATCCAAATCATACATTCAACTTTCATTATTTGCACTGTTATGATGAGGGATATATGTAACTTTGTATAAGTTGTTAATAATTCTATTGAATAATTTCAAATAGCAGAAATCATAAATGATAGCTTATCCATTTTGCATTATACCTAGGAGTACACTTTGGGTTGGGCAACCCAAACCCAACTCAAGCCCAACCCGATTTTTTACGGGGTTGGGCAATTATTTTTACAATTAGGGTTGAGTTTGGGTTGAAAAACCTCAACCCGAACTTAATTAGGATTGAGTTTGGGTTGAGGTACCAACAACCCAAGCCCAACCTGAACCCAAATTGTAATATTATTTTTATACATATTTTTTATTTTAAATATATTATATATAATATTCAAATTATGATAACTTTTTTCTTTTCAACTTTCTTTATTTAAATCTTAATTTATTGTATGTTAACACTTTGGATAACAAGGATAGGTTGAGTAGTTAAGGTTGGAAGTAGGGTTAGAGTCAGGTTTGGGTTAGGGTTGAACATTTCATATGTAGGGTTGAGTCTGAGTTCTACCTCTAACCTGCCGGAGTTGCAGCCCTAATTATACCTGCCCCTTAAACCATTAGTTTACTTGTATGCAAAAATATAAGGGTAAAATTTACTCACCTCTCCTCAAGTTTGGTCTAATTACACACGAGTGTTATGTTTGTAAAAAAGTTACACTCATCATTTCAACGTGTTGAAGGGAGGTGAGTGTAACTTTTTTACAAACATAACACGTGTGTAATTAGAGCAAACCATAGGAAATGTGAGTATATTTTACCCAAAATATAATTCAAGGATACAAATAAATAAATATATTGAAAAAATCATTACATATCTATAAAAATTTAAAGTCTCTAATAAAAGTCTATACAAATCCACGAAAGTATGTAATAGAAGTCTATACAAATCCATGAATTCTACTTAAATCCATGAACTTGTACAGCACACGATATTAGCTGAGATTAGCTGCAATTCCAGGCTCATATGCTTCTTCTGCATTATCAGAAATCTCAATTATACAAACCATATTACAAACTCCTAACCACCCCCCATTAGCAGATTGTACCTCCCATTAGCAGATTGTACCTCTATGTATTTCTGAACAAATAGCACCTTAAAAAATTCAAATAAACAAATCAAAGAATTAAACTGTAATTAACCTGAATATTGATATCCAATAGAATACTGATTCCAGCCTCACCGTCGACATCTGGCTGGCTTGCACAAAAACTTGAAGCAATATTGCAACTGTGGCTGTAGTTTGGTATAAATTAATTTGACTATACTACACATTGTTATCTATAAAGGATCTAAACCTGTCCAATAGATTTCAAAGACGAATAGGTAAACCGTAATTGTAATATGTTCTAATCTGACCATCCCAGCCTGCTGTTACGATCACTAAACCCCACATATGAGGAGAACTGGATGTATTCTGGCAAGCACTCTTCAAGAGTTTGTACTCGGACTTGCACATTGTGGGTGACACGGCCACTGGGCTTGAATCCGGTAGTTTCTCCTCCGGCCAAGTTGCAGATCCCTTTGGCAAAGACTCCAAGAAAAGACCACGGCTCAAAGAGAAACAATCGGGGGAAGAGAGAGGCATTTTGTGGTGTAAATCCTCATCACACTTCTCATTTGTTAAAATACTACCAAGCAGATCGTCCGGTGATTCTGACGTAGTTTTCATGCCACACCAAGGTAAAGCTATCGAAGCATTGTGAGCCAAGAAACTCTCACAAGACCAAATGTGCTTTCCTGTGGATGAAGTCCTCTCCTGGCTAATGCAGCACCAAACATAGACATGAGAATCCTCACTTGTCCAGACAATGTGTTTCCCATCTGAGGTGAAAGATGCAGGTACCTGACTACCTAAATTTCGAATGCCTAGAAACAGGAAAGAAAAAGTTCTATTCAAAACAATGTAGCTTGAATCCCAAAGAAAAGGAGGACAATATTTCATTCTTTATATCGAATCAAAGATAAAGATACTAATACACACCCTTGAATTTGCTGATGACATTGACTCCAGAAAGTATTCGAAGTTGAGAATCAGCAGAAGTTACCATTACTTTGCTAGAGTCACTTGGGGAATACTAAAGAGTGAAAATGAAGTGTGTCACACTTTTGTTTTCTGAGGGAAAAAACAAACAAAGAAAGAAAGGTAAGGCAAGAGATGATTACCTGGAAACCAGTGATCTTCTTGCAGGGCGACTTCTTTTTCCCCTTTAAACCTATTTGAGCATCCAGTTGCAAACGATTATCTAACCCATGCAAAACATGTTCGGTAAATGTTAATCCTCCTCATTTCTTACTATAATTAATTAATATGAAAAAGATTACAACTGCATTAAGGAAATTAACATTTCTGGTATCATTCCAATTATGGGGAAATTGGTTGCTGCCAATATAATACAAGAAGTTCAGCTGCACCCGGGTCAATTAATACAGACGCAGGGCAGAAAACTAGACAAATAACTTTCTTGCAGCGAATGCGCAAACCATTTTAAGAGAATTAATGAGATAGGAACATATATATGCCATTTGGCACAAGTTTATACAAACTAGTTCTGCTGTGTTCACTTATTGAAATGTTGTATGAATAAAAAAAATTGTATCACACCTATTATATCATAAAAACGGCAGTTTCCATCCATGGAGCCTACTATTCCCCCCTGCACCATTGAAGCAAAAATCTTCTTAATTAGAATTCATAAGTAATTTTTAAGTTAAATTTCACTCGAAAAGCTAGAAGCAAGAAATCCGACAAACCTTCCCATTGGGGGAATAACACACAGCAGTCACTATTTCTCTTATATCAGTCCAATCAACAACTTGACAACCATGCACTTCCCAAATTCGCACCTTCCCATCTATTGAACCACTGATGAAATAATTATCATCCATGGGATTGAATTCTATGCAGGTCACTGCATCAGTTTTTATTGTAATCAAAATTCATCACAGTTTTTACGAATCGGGAAAAGAGACTGAGATTGTGATGAATAAAACAACCAAAATGATCAAATAAGTCTAACACATACATGTTGAAAAAAGCTTACCATAGTTATTATGAGAAAAAACTCCAAGGCATTGGTCATGTTCGACTTGCCATAGGCGAACAGTTTTATCAACAGAGGATGACAGCAGATACTGCAGACAGATATCAGAAACAAGATTAATGAGCCAAAATCCAGGAAACATATATCATTTTAACCAGTAAATTACAACAATAATTGAGTAAAATATATTGAATTTGTTTGTTGACTTCATAATTAGAGAAAACAATAATGGTTTATCAACAAAGGATAAAAAGAAATAAACTTTTTCTGATAATACTAACCCCTTTCCTGGACCAAGAAAGATCCAAGACCTCACGACTGTGTCCATGGAATTCATGTAAAGGTTTCTCCAAAATCCGGAAAACAGTTGGTGGGAAAATTACACAAGCTGTCTCCGTTGATTTCCTCAACCTTTTCATCTTACCAATTCTGTTTTTATCCACATCAAGATGGGCAAATTTGGATAAATGATTCACTGAGAAGTACAAACATGAAGGATCAGTATCTTGAATGTCAAATTGATTTGGTCTGTCATACTCAATCACCTTCCAGACACGAACAACACCATCTTCACCGGCACTTGCCAGGTACTGGCCATCAGGACTGAATTTCATTGTCGAGATTGAGCCCTTGTGTGCTGGAAATTCTTGTCCCGGGTAAAGGGAGGACAATTCCTTCGACCTTTTCCCATGTAGATGAACCCGAACTCTTGGAACTCTAGACCCGAACTCCCAGTTGAAATCACTCGACTTCACACTAGCTTCCCCTTGCCTATTGGTAATATGTGCTAGGACACTTAATTTCTTAAGCCAGCCCCTCTTCACTTTCTTCTTCATATCCACCATTTCACCAGCCTCATCTTCTTTCTGCAACAATTGATGAACCAAAGAAGACGAACCAAGAGGACTCGAACTTACTTCCTGTGATCTTCCAAGCATATGATGGTGGCTAATTTCATCCATGACAATCTCTATCTCATCCTCCAAATTCTTGATACTACAAATAGAATTCTCCTCATCAGAACTATCATCTTCTATCCATCCCCCTGTAGCTTCTTTTGACAAAAACTGGTCTTCCAAATCGGAATTTCTTAGCACAGCACCACTGTTTTCAGTAATTCTAATTCTCTCAATTCCCATTTCGATGTCATTATCTCCTGGGGCCTCCTCTCTTTCAACTGGATTCTGATCTAAACTTAAACCAATCCACTTCAAGAACCTCTGGCGACGCTCACAGACACTCTCTAGATTGTTGTTAGTCCAAAATTCATTCCCAAGACGACCATCTGAACCACAATTGGCAACCCCAGAACTAGAACAATCTGAACCAAAATCAGACACGGAAGCGATCTCATCACAAGTATCAAAGAATTGATCTTCTTTCGCTTCACAATAACTAGCCATCATTCCTCGGATTCAACCCATACAGAAACCTACCTCCATAAAACCAACTATATAAATATATAAGTTTTAATAGCCACACAAAATTTCTAAACTCTCCATCAAACAGAAAAAAATCAGTGAACCATTGAGTGAGTCCATAACATGAAAAACCCAGATCATAATCAGCACCAGAACATGTGAGTGTGTATATCATGATGTTAAGAAATTTCAGACAAATATAGATGTTATGAAGTCCACAGATATGTGTGATCAAACCACGGCCAAGAATTACGGACTCTCTAACAAGTTTTGAAAATCAGAACATTGAATTTCAAAATAATCACTCTATGTCTCTATCAATGTGAAAAAACAAATTGGAACTTTAGAAAAAAGAAAATTTGTGAATTTCCATACCTGGGTTTATAGTCGGACCCCAGAAATATAGTGACTTGTAGAAGTGCAACTCTCTCTCTCTCTATATATATATATATTATTATAGAGATTGAAGGCAATCAAGACTGAAAAAATAAATATTGAGAAGAGAACACGAAGTAAGTAACTGAGTCGGAATCGATAAAAAGGGCTCCCTGTCAACAAGAATTCGAAGAAAAGGGAAGGTGGAAGATGGTGCATGCCCTTTGGACTCTTTCTCTCTCTATATATATCAGTATTTGTATTTGTGAGAGGAAGCCCACTGTATAAGAGCGATTGAATGACGGTTTTGCCCCAACTTGTGGCATCCGCTTAATTAACGGTTATAACGACGGTGCCGATTCTTATGCGGGTCTCCCTTTCCCTTTTCGTTTTCTTTTTCTTTTTCTTTTTCTTTTTCTTTTTCTTTGGATTCTATGTATTCAACAAGTATGCTTGGTCAATGGTTTTAATTGTAATTACTAAGCATTTTAATGGCGAAGTTCATCATCTTGAATAAATCATTTAAAGTGTAATAATAATGATATAAAAGAAGTTGTTCAATTATTATGAATTTTGTGATTAATTAAGTTCCCTTTCTTTTAAAAAAAAAGTTTCCACAAGCTTAGTAAAAAAATCATTGACTTAATCTCGTATGAATGGAACCGAACCGTCACATAAATTCTCTCTTATTTATTTATTTATTACATACCATTCCCCGACTATGTTTAACTTTTTCAATCTATTTTTAATAACTTTATCCTATATTTTTTTTGGGTGTCATTTTGTCACTTCCAACTTAGTGAAAACATTCTTATAATAAATTCTCCATATTTCTTGTTGAAGAAAAAAAAAAGCAGAATATGGGATGACGTCGTTTTCTGCAAAACGAATAATGAAATCACGTCGGTGGCACCGATGTGGTGCCGACCAAGGACCCTCCGACGATCAAGTCAATTGATCTGTCAATAAATGAGGAGAGATGATATGTAGCGTATTTAATGCTCTTTTTCTGATTAATGATTGTACATACCTCGCTTGAGTTGGTTGTCAAAGACGTGTCTCCCGAGATTCACTGTAATCACTTCATGACTACTTCATCATCTTGCTGTAATCATGAAAAATTAAATTCAAATTAACTCAACTGGTTATATTGTCAACGTGAAAAATCTCCCTTATCAGTTGCCCCTATTTTCGAGTCCTGAATAGTCATCGCAAAAATATTGAAACCACGGAGCACAACTATCGTGTATCTATTCATTTTGAAAACACAAAAAAATCAGTGTAGTAATCATCAATTTCAAAAGCAAATCAAAGATATATAGATTGCAATTGTTGTGTAGAAGTATTCTAATTGCAAATAAATATTTAATGATGATGAGTGATTTATGGCAGGTTTTTTCTGCGTATACTTGTTTTTGGTTTAGTTTTGGTTCAGGAAACATTCCATTGGTTTCATGGTAATGTTTTGCAATTACATGTGGCCTGCATAACCAAAATAAGTAAATAGAAAAAACTAGTCAGTAGCATTGATCAATCAATATTAGTCGAGTGTAACTCTAAAATTGTATTTGGAAGTCATGACTTTATATTCGCTTCGTCATTTAAATTTTTCGAGATAAAGTGGTAGTGGACTCCTGATTCACTTTTCTTTTTTTTTTTTAAACATAAATTAGGATTTACTCATTTATATACACCTCATAAGTTTAACTTTTCGAGTTCCTCATTTATATATACATCGGAAGTTTAATTCAAATATGATGAAGCAAAAATTCACCCCGAACTGGTCAAACGCCAACCTGTAAAAAAGGACAAGAGAAGGGTAATCGAGAGGGCGCCGGTGCGGTGCCGGCTGACTACGCTCCGACGATCAAGTCAGAAATCGAAAGGGTTTTTCAAGCTATAAAGGAACTCAGGGGGTATTAATTACGTACCTGGTATATGGACCGTCTCTGTATTTATAGCAGTCAAATGAAACTGTATCCTAATAGGAGACTGGCTCCTGGAGATGGTCAAGTGGGACTGTATCATAGTAGGAGACTGACTCCTGGAGATAGAGTACGTTGTACGTTTCATAATTAGAGTCAAATACTCTATCAGATGCCCCCTATTCATAAGGGTTGCTTGTCGGGCCTTAGGAACACTTTGGCTAGGTTGCTAGGCTTTTTCTTGACTCGTAGATTGTAAACCGCTACAAGCTCTTTTTCTCTTTTTTTTTTTCCTTTTTTTTTTTCGCGCGCGTGGGCACGCGCCCGACCAGGTGGGCCCTGCTGCGCCCTGCCAGGTGGGCCGGCAGCGCTTGCCCCGGTGGGGCCGGTAGCGTCTGGTCAGGTGGGCCCGCCCTTAGTCGGGCCAGTTTCTTCCTGGGCTTGGTGTTTGGTTGGGCAGTTTCTTCTTCGGTCCGGCCTTTGGCCGGTATATAAGAACCCAATTTATATATATATATATATATATATATATATATATATAAAATGATTATCACTTTAAAGAATTGAACCTTAGCTAATAATTTCTGATGGTTTCACCCTAACCATTATGCCAATGACTCACTTGGTTAATAAACTCTAATTAATAAACTTAATAGCATGACTCTTGATAAAGCCATGTGACCACCTTGGCGGGACTTACCTGCCTTTTGCTAAAATCTCTTTTAACAGGTTGTGCCCCCGTAGGGTAGGTCGACAATGTTTTCGAATTTAATCATCCCACATTTTTCATTAAAGGCCATTTGAAAATGTGTGGTCGTGTCCCCGTTGTAGGGCTAGGCCCCCGTAGGGCTGGGCTTGTGCCCCCATAGGGCTGGGCTTGTGCCCTCGTAGGACTGTTTAAACAATATTCTCGAAATTCATCCATCCCGCCTTTTTCATTAAAGGCCCTCCTTAGAGGTGTATCCCCGTAGGATGGCCCTTGTAGGGATGTGCCCTTGTAGGGCTGTGTCCTCGTAGGGCTGTTAAATAATGTTCTCGAGATTCATCCATCCTGCTTTTTTCATTAAAGGCCCTCCTTGGAGGTGTATCCCCGTAGGGTGGCCTTCATAGGGCTGTGCCCTTGTAGGGCTATTAAACAATGTTATCGGGATTCATCCATCTCGCCTTTTTCATTAAAGGCCCTCCTTGAAGGTGTATCCCCGTAGGGTGGACCTCGTAGGGCTGGGCCCTTGTAGGGCTGGGCCCCATAGGGTTGTTAAACAATGTTCTCAGGATTCATCCATCTCGTCTTTTTCATTAAAGGCCCTCCTTGGAAGTGTATCCCCGTAGGGTTGTGTACTTTTTGTTTTAGTTATAACAACATATTTTGAAACGAAAATGATTGTTATTGATATTTGAGTAACAAATAGAGAATTATTCGAGCAAAAACCTCGGAGCTATCGCCCTAAGGCTCGATATTAAATTGAGCTTCAGCTAGAATAATTAAAGTAAATGAAACTTTTAAAAGAAAGTCTTACTGGTGGCACTTCCACAAATGCTCAGCAATCCAAGGATGGACCAACTGCCTCCCTTTTAATGTCTCTAGTCAATATGCCCCCTGTCTCCCTACTCATGACGTGATGCTTTATCGGTTTGCCCCTGTGACATTTTGCCATACTTGGGGTCTCTATCTTCCTTACTGGAATGTCCCTCCCTTTTCCTGTCTGCCTTTCTTGCATCAAAGGCATCCTCTGCGTTCATGTACTTTTGGACTTTTACAAGTAGCTTGGACATACTTTCTAGAGGGTGCTTGGAAATTGAGTATAATAATTTTGAAGGCAATAAGCCCCCTATGAATGCGGTAACTGCCACCTTATCGTCTAGAGCATTGACCTGCAACATCTCCCTGTTAAACCGGTTAATGTAGTCTTGTAATGACTCCCTCTTATTCTGTCTTACGTTCAGGAGATAGGTGTCTAGCTTTCTGTGCCTTCGGGAGGTAATAAAATTGCCTACGAATAATTGGCTCAGTTCTTTGAAGGAACATACAGATGCTGGCTTCAGGTTGTTGAACCATGACTGGGCAGAACCCTTCAATGTAGTAGGAAAAGCTCCATATAGGATTTCATCTGGTATTCCTTAGAGGTGCATCAGAGCCTTGTAGGTCTCTAGATGATCTAACGGGTCCTTGGTCTCATCAAAGCTTTCAAGGGTGGGCATCTTGAACTTGTTGGGCAAAGGACAACTCATTATCCCTGTGAAGAAAGGGAGGTTAGTTTGTTGGACCAGCTCCTCTACTGTAGCAGGGCCCTTCCCTTTTATGGCGTGGGCCATGCTTTTTACCCTGGTTCTGAGGTCCTGCATCTCAATGTCATAATAAGTAGTTTTCCCTGGGTGCTCTGAGTTTTCATGGGGTTGGTTCTTTTCGAGTGGGACTAGGTAACTGGGGTTTGTCCCACCTTTTACTCGGTTCTTAGCTGCGTCGTCCGTTGGGACTTCACTGTCTCGCCCAACATCATCCCCTTCTGGATCAATAGGGTGACCCGGCGATGGTTCTGGCGCCACAGGAGGGAGGCGCTGCATTATTGCCGCATTTTGTTGGAGTATCTGTGCCAGACTTTAATTCAAGTTTCGAACTTGGAATTCCAAAGCTGCGATCCGTCCCTGGTCGTTTGGGATTTCAGGGCGTGCCCCAGGGAAATCCATCTATCCAGGGGGTTACATGCATCCTTGTCCTGCAGCTGGCACATTGCAACCGGGAAGATCAGGGGCAGCAAGCGGGTCATGGTCGACAAGAGGATCTTGGGAAGCTGGAGGATTGTGACCGGCAGGGAGGTCCTGTGCTGGGGGATTGTGGTCGGCAAGAGGGCCCTACTCTGGAGGGTCTTTTACAGTGGTAGTCTCTAACCCAGATCGTAGGTGCATCATGCTTCGTATATGATTCATGTAGAACAATCAAGTTTGTGATTATTTTCCACAAACGGCGCCAACTGATGAAGCAAAAATTTACCCCGAACTGGTCAAACACCAACCTGTAAAAAAGGACAAGAGAAGGGTAATCGAGAGGGCACCGACCAATTACGCTCCGACAATCAAGTCAGAAATCGAAAGGGCTTTTTCAAGCTATAAAGGAACTCAGGAGGTATTAATTACGTACCTGGTATATGGACCGTCTCTGTATTTATAACGGTCAAATGAAACTATATCTTAGTAGGAGACTGGCTCCTGGAGATGGTCAAGTGGGACTATATCATAGTAGGAGACTGGCTCCTGGAGATAGAGAAGTCCTCGTTAAAGTATTAGACTTCTTATCCACATCAGCTTGAACTCAACCTCGACGTTGTACATTTCATAATTGGAGTCAAATACTCTATCAAAATATATTTTATTTTATATAATATAAGTTTATTTGAGACTCTCACATTTGTATTCACCTCGCGACGTTTTAATTTCTCGAGGTGTCGCAACAAACTGAATCCCAATTTAAAATATAACTTACTTTATTTCGGAAGTTCTACTTGAGACTCCTAGATTTATGTTCACCTAGGTAAATCAACCGATGTGTGAAAGCCACTGGGATTCCTTTGAATCCAAGTCTATTCTATTATATATATATACATATATATATATTTCTAAAGAGACATTTTTAAAAAATAAAATAAAAAGAGGTAGGTTTTTCTTTTTTTCTTCCTTCATTCAAAGAAATCTCTCTTTATTTTTTGAAGTTTTTCAATCTCACCATGTCTTTGCATGATGATAGTTTCATAGCTAAATTGGGTTTCCATCATTTATTGTTTCTAAAATCCAGACAATAATATTGGAAATTTTGGTTTTTCTTTGTTTGGCGAGAATAAGGAGTTTGCTTCCAAGAAAGCTCCCATTTTCGATTCTTTTCTCCCTCAAGCTTGGACCGATTTGGATTATGCTAGTGAGTTTATCACCTTTACTATTTTTTTTATAACGAAACTCTTGCAACATTTCTTGTTGAGAAGTGGAGGCTGAGAGTGAAGGAGAGAAAGCTGTAAACGGGGAAGACAACTGATTCTTGTAGCAATGATCGAGATAGACCTCCAAGCTTTTTACTCTCTCCCTTTTTTTTTTATAGCTTTTGTCTATGTTTGAGAACAATTTATCTTCAATATTCACACTTTAATTTCTAGTATTGATTCACTTGCATATGCCATATGCTTTGATGGTTGCTGCTTTATTTTTTCTTCTATAGTAGTTGTGCCTCACATTCATGTAGATACACACACACACACACACACACACACATATATATGTATGTATGTATGTATTTTTTCTCACGGGCTTCACTCAACCCGTCCTTTAATAAGGGATTTAATTTTTACAAGCTTCACTCAGCTCATCCCTTTAATCAAGGAAGAATTTTGTAGGGCTTGACAACTAAAGTAGTGATAAAGTCCATCGTAATAAACTGAGTCAAAATAATTATTTTTTATTGATTGATAAGGTAAATAATCTTATCTAAGTGAAAGTAGAGTAAAGATTAAATCTAACGATCTCTGCGAGTGCATGACAACACTGGCTTGTTTTATTGAAAGTAGGAACAAAACCTGAGTTGAAATACATCTTCTAATCATCACCTACTGGTAGTAATTTCCTAGATGTTCAATGTTCCATGGGTTATTGAGCTATCATCCGCCCAGTGTCTCTTAGCTAATATGCCCACGGCCTATTGCCCTGCACGACTCAAAACAACCCTTCTAATTTTGTCCCCATCTTTCCAGTCCCTTTTTCTTTAGTAGCTAGGGTGACATTGTGTAGTACCAGATTGCCCGCCTGGAAACTCCTTGGTCTGACTCTGTCAACTAGTTGAGAGTCAGTGTAAGTCATTAGTCGTGTTGCTCCAAGAGCTATCACCATCTTTAGTATAGCTAGCAGAGCTTCATACTCTACTTCATTATTAGTTGCCTTAAAGTCAAGTTGAAGGGCATACTTGATGTTTTTTCCTTCCAGGGGGGACAATTATCAGTCTTGCTCTACTAGCTTGAGCTTTGGCTGACCTATCCACAAACAACGTCCAAGTAGTTTCTGCGTCTAGTTGTTCTGCATTTAAATCGTGCATCTATCCATCTTCCAGTGAAGGAGTGAATTCTGCCACCACATCTGTTATGGTTTGGGCCTTCATGACATTCCTCAATTTATACTCAATGTCGAACTCCCCAAGTTCCACTGACCATTTTATAAGTCCACCTGACGTGTCGGGTTTGTAGAGAACCTACCTAAGTGGTTAGTTTATCAACACAACTATTGTGTGTGCTTAAAAATATAGCCTGACCATTCTGGCAGAGATAATCAAGGCGAAGGCCAAATTCTTCTATTTTTGGATATCTTTCCTCTGTAGCTCTAAGTGACTAGCTAGTGTAGTACATTGGTTTCTGGTCTCGACCTTTTTGTCTGACTAGATCTAAACTTACTGTGAATGGGGAAGCTAAAAAGTACAGATATAATTTCTCTCCCGGTACAACACTTGATAAGAGTGGAAGGAAAATGAGATATTCTTTTAGTTCTGCGAAGGCCTGCTTAGACTCTGGTGTCCACTGAAAAGCCTTCTTAAGCATAAGGAAGAAAGGTAAGCACCAATCAGTTGCTCTGGAGATTAATCTGCCCAAGACCACGATCCTTCCCGTCAACCTCTACACGTCCTTGATTGATTGAGCTCAGTCATGCTCTTTCCTTTCTATTTCTTCGATAATGAAAGTCTTTTGTTGCTTCTTTCCTTTAAGGGATGCAACGTAACATTCTCTGGCAGTTGCATGGTCTCATCTCAATTCACCTACTCTATACTCTGTGGGGAAGTGCATCAATAGGTGATAAGTTGAAGTGATGACCTTCATTGCGTTCAGGGCTGTTCGCCCGAAGATAACATTATAGGCGGAGGGGCAATCTAACACCAAGAAATCCACCACAACTGCAGTTTGCTTTGGACTTGTTCTGGATGTCACTGGGAGAGTAATTGCCCCCAAATGATACACTTTATCTCCCAAGAATCTTACCAGTGGTGACCGGGTGGGTTTGAGTTTTTCTTTATTAATCTTCATCTTGTTGAATGCCTCAAAAAACTGGATATATACTGAAGTACCATTATCAATCAAAATTCGCCTTATATTATAGTTGGCAATCATCATGGTAACAACTAGAGGATCATCATAAGGTGTTGAACTCCCCTAGCAATGACTCTGATCTCTCCAATCGGTTGTTGTTCCACGAGGCAGTTGTCTCGACCCCCCCTTGAGGGGTTGTTGTCTTATCTATCTGCACTCCTGAAGTGGGGTGTCCTCTCATTCTGGTCAACAGAATACGTTTTGTATTTGGTCTCCTTCTCGTCCTTGACGCCCATCAACGATCTCTTCTTGTTATCCTTGGCCTCTTTTCTTTTTCGAGCATTTATAACGTATTCAGTATTCATGTGTTTCTGGGCTTTGACCAGTAACTCTACCATACTGGTTGGGGTTCCTTGTCCAAGGAGAACATAACCCATAAATGTAGTCAAAACCACATTGTCGTCAGCCTCCTCTACTTAAAGCATTTCTGAATTGAAATGACTGATGTAATCTCGAAGGGATTCTCCCTTCTGTTATTTTTCTGTGAGCAGGCTGGTGGCCAGCGTCATTTGCCTCTGTTCAGCGATGAAGTGTCGCATGAACTACTTTTTTAGCTCCTCAAAAGTCTCAATGGACCCAGGTTTAAGCTTGTTGAACCATACTCTCGCCGATCCTTTGAGGATTATGCCCCAACGAGATTGGATAGAACTTTGTGATCGTATAATTTGGTTGTTGTTATGATGAAGATAATTTTGGAATATCCGATTCCAAAAATTACTTTGTGATTGCGAGTTACCAACAATTGGATCTTGGGTGACGCTCAACCAAGCATTGCAAATTGCTACATCTTGATCCAGTGTGAATGACTTTTTCGGCCTTGTTGATTGTTGACAGGGCCGGCCCTGAGAATCCTAAAATAAAAGGGGCCCAAAGCAATTTTTCAAATAAGGGGCCCTTTATACATATAATTTCACAAATGCAAAAAAATTATAACAGTGCATATGTTTCATTAAAATGACACAATCGACACATTTTGTTTGTTTATTATTTTTTTAAAAAAAATTAGGAAGAACTTTTTTTGAGATTGAATCAAAAAATTTTTTTTTTCATAAAGATTCGAATTTTCAAGTAGACATAAGAAAAATAACTAATCTAATAAGTAGATAATCCAAGCTATCAATCTTTCTTTGATTCGAATTTGGAGCTCCAAAAAATATAAATAAAAAAATTACCGAACATCAATAAGGTTCATTTATCTTAAATAAAACAGAAAAACAAATAATAAAATAAACACAACACAAATCACTTAAATTAATTAAAATAGAAAAAAATCGATTTAAAAAAATACAACAGAAATCACTTAAATAATTAAAACAGAAAAAATAGATTAAAAAATACAATAATCAACAAAATGGTGTATTTAAGTTTATTTATTCATCTCTTGCTTCTTTTATATTTTTTCATTCTTTTTCCATACCAACATTCCTTTCTTTAATACAACTCCCTCTCTCTCTCTCTCCTCTCATCATTCTTTGATTTTGTCTTCCACTCATGACTACACACACACAGACACACATAGCGCTCTCTCTCTCTCTCTCTCTCTCTCTCTCTCTTCCATCACTATTTATCCTATGTATATCTCTCATTCTTTTTTTAAAGGGTAAAATGCTCAAACACCCCCTCAGGTTTGGATTTATTGCTCACAGATTAAACTTGTGTCAAAAAAAGCTCTAACACCCCCTCAGGTTTGGTTAAATTAGCCTTAACACCCCCTATTGCCAAAAATACCCTCAGATTCTTTGTCTATAAACTATGTAGCTTAAATAATAATTTATTATTAAATATAAACTATGTATCATAAATAATAATTTATTTAAAAAATAATATATTTAATAATAAACTATGTAGCTTAAATAACAATTTATTTAACAAATATATAATTAATAATAAACTATATAGCATAAATAATAATTTATGTAACAAACTATGTAAATAATAATAAACTTTATTGCATAAATAGTAATTTGTTTAACAAACTATGTAACTAAAAATAAACTATGTAGCATAAATAACAATTTATTCAACAAATATGTAATTAACAATAAACTATGTTGCATAAATAATAATTTGTTTTGAATTATAAAATATGTAACATAAATAATAATTAATTTACAAACTATGTAATTAAAAATTAATTTAACTAATAATGAACTATGTAGCATAAATAATAATTTATTCAACAAATATCTAATTAAGAGAGAGAATTTGAGGGTATTTTTGGCAACAAAGGGTGTTATGGCTAATTTAACCAAACCTAAGGGGGTGTTAGAGTCGTTTTTGACACAAGTTTAATATGTGAGTAATAAATCTAAACCTGAGGGGGTGTTAGAGCATTTTACCCTTTTTAAAAAAAGACAAATGTGTCTTTGATTCATATTATATACATACATACATATATATAAATTGTTTTTTTGTCCTCTCTCTCTCACACACACACACACACATATATATAAATTTGGGCCCCTTGAAATGTGGGGGCCCAAAGCGGCCGCCTGGGTGGCATGTACCCAGGGTCAGCCCTGATTGTTGAGTAACTTCCATTTTTCTTTTGCAAAAAAAATTTGTGTAAGAAATAAGAACTTGATAAGAGAAAATTTATAGGTATTATTTTAGGGTAAAATAGTAAATTGGCATAAAAATTACAGTTCAAAAAAATATTGAATTTTTTATTTTATTTTGTTGGATTCTAGCTGTTAAAAAACTATCTGTTGTGAACTGAATTTTTTATTTTGTTTTGTTGGATTCTAGCCGTTGGATGGATATCATGTTTTTCATATCTGATGGTTGACGCTAAATTGATGGCTAGTTGTGCACAAAAAAAACAAAAAAGTCACGCCATATGAAGATATAGCAGGATGCTATATATAACAAAAGTTTTGAGAATGTTATATTTTAAGAGGTTGCATAGGAGAGCGTTGGAGCGCATCTCAATATATGGGCTGCTATATTTTGACTTTGACACTACTTTTGAGAGAGCATTGGAGACGCTCTTAGGTTGTCAATTTATCAAGCGATAGCCCGTGTTAAAAATTTAAATTGTCATAATCGTATCGAGAATTGCTATATTTCTAATGATAACATATGAGTTAATAAATAAATTACCTTCTTTTTTTTTTTTTCATGAATCACGCTACAAAAATTGCTTTTAAATTTATCTATTAGTATCTCAAAATGTGAATTGACATGTCTCATATGATTTTAACTGGGATGCATTTGGTAACGTCAAGTGCTCTTAATTTTTTAACATTACTATAATATCCTTAAAAATGAAAACTAGAATTGATAGATTCGTTTTGAAACTTTCAACTTATGTCTAATCGGTTGTTAATTTTTTAAAATTACTTTTATTTTTCTAGAATAAAAACGCATTTCTTGTTGTGGCTTCTCATTTTTTTAAAATGACAACAGAAAATAAAAAATTGACCAAGTTACCCAGCAGGCCCTAAGTATGTCTCCAATCCTCCTATCTCGGCCAGCACCTTATTTTGGCATGACCCAATAAGTTGAAAATTTTGCTTCAGAAATCTTTTATAAATAATCTCAGAAGAGAGATTGTATTCTTATCTAACACTCATGCTACACTATATATTAAAATTGCAAAAAAAAATAAAAATCGAATATTGTAGCATTACTCATTTACATCACGTGGGAGAGCTTCTTTTATTTTTGTTTTTTCAAGTCAAATTAGGTCAACTATACAGGAGTATGCCACCAAATTTCCATAAAAGCTTATCCAAACTGCAGAAGTCAAAACAAATAACAGCAATCCTTCTACCTACCTAGTTATTGATGGCATGGCCGCCCATATTGAACTATTATATTCTCTCTCTCTCTCTCTCTCTCTCTCTCTCTCTATATATATATATATATATATTTGCTTGCTTAATTAAAATGTGTAGACAATTAATATATCTAGGTGTCAAGAAAATGTAATTACATTGTACAAAACTGAAAATTCTAATTTAATTAAAATTTTAACACTAGAAGAAAAATGGGGGATATATATATATACAGTGGCAAATTAAAGTTGTCTAACCCAAAAGAAAATGAAGACGAGGTTGATATTTTCCATTGCATGAAAATGACACAACATTTTGCAGCTCTTTTGGGAGATGGTGGGTCATGCTTGAACAGCCCATACTCGATCTGTCCAAATACCCTATCCTTTCAGATTTGTGTTTCATGGCCAGGGACAGATATATATGAAATAGCAGTTGGTTGGTAGGAATTTGAGGAGATAATTAATTAATTTATTTATTGTATGTCTCTAAAATTCTCAAGCATGGGAACGTTGCATCATCACCTTCAATCTCTCCTTAGATTAGGAACCGACCCCCACATATATATATATATATATATATATATATATATATATGTATGTGTAGTGAAAAAAAAAAAAACCGGAATAATTTTTGTCACGAGTTTATTGACGAGTGTAGAACAATGGCCGGATGTCGTTGTTTCTCTACATTTTGTACAAAAATAAAACTTGCAAAAAATTTACTAAAAATTATATAGTAATAAGTAGGATCGAACTACTCGCAAGTGAGATTCCGAATGAGCTCAAATTCACACACTAATTTATGGAATGAAATGATTTTTTAAAATTTTTTTTTTTTTTTTGGAATTATAATAAATAAATAAAACTAAACTAATAAAATAAATCTCAAGGGAAGAGAATCCACCACCACGAATCCACATAAATAAATTTTCTATTATTCTTATATGATTTTTCCTCCAATAAACAATACACTTCACCAATCCAATTACAACTTGAAAAGATGAAGAAAAATATGACATAAAAAGCAAACTTGATTATAATGAGAGACTATTTTTGTACTTAATTTGTTTGCACATTTACTAGGTAAATAGAGGTAGACATTCTTTAAATTACCGTTATTTGGCAAACACGAAGAATCCTCCCTCTAATTTTCTTTTGAAAATAAAAACTCAGAATAAAAGAATATTCTTTGGAAAGAAAAAATATATAAGAATGTAAAAGAACTTACTTATATTTCACCATGGTGGCTTCATTACTCCCTTGAGAGGGGTGTTTACAAGAAAAGAAAATTAATACAAGAAAAATATTTTTCAATTACACTTTATTTTTTTCTACAATTTCTAACTCCCTTTCACCATCCCCTAAGACTCCTATTTAGAGTTTAGATGAGAATGATTTAGGTGGGAAAATTTTAAAATATAAAATTTAAAATACAAAATTCAAAATTCAAAATAAAAAATAAAAAATTTAAAAACAAAAATTCAAATACAAAATTTTGAATTTAAATATTTAATCTTTGATCTCCATTTCTTCAATTTGAATTATGGACTGCAGACTTAGCTGTGTAAAAAAAATATTTACAAAGTTTTGAACTTAAGACCTCTTGTTGAATAGATTGCACAAAATACTATCTCTCATACAATTCTTCTTATACTTATCTTTGGCTATATATATCACTTTCAGCCATTTTTTGCTACTTTTCTTCTTATTTGGAAATCAACTCCTATAAAACATAAAATGTAAAGATAAGAACATTTTAAATAAAATCAAAGAGTAATTAAAGACTTATTTTGAGACATAAAATAAAAAATTTTGTGCACTTATCACTTATATATATTTATTTTATTCAGTTCAGATAAACTGAGTTTCCAAAAATTTTAAGAGCTAATCTCCACTGCCTTCGGATATGGCTTCATATATGACTTACTCAATTAAATACACACATAGATACATAACGTATGTTAGCCACATTAGATGCTTGTGTTAGGGCAATAAATGTTTGTGCGGTAAAGTCAGTTCGAGCATTCCTCTTTAGTCGTACTATAAGCGATATTTGTGTCTTTTGTCGCCAATTCAGGTTTTTATTATGTATGCCTACTTGTTCCATTGCTAGTATCCAAAAAAAAAAAGTGGATTAATCTCAGGTAGACAACCTAAGAATTGTTTATCTCTGCACAATTTGAAAATCATGCTTATATATAAGCATCTCCGGGCTCGGCGTGAGAGACACCCTGACAGCACCATCGATGGAATTAACGTTTCCCCACCAAATAAAATGATTGAAGATCTTTCTGCTCAACTTCAAAAAGCATGAGCAAAAAATATAGAGCTTGATGAATATAAATTCGAGATCAAGCAATTCAAGAACACTATTATGGTTCTCCAAAACAAGTCTTCAGGTGCACCTGTTCTTGCACCTCAGTCGATGATACCAGCTCATTCCTCCGGCGATCTTGGCACGAATATTGATGATCACGTGACGAAGCATGCGGGTGTGGTTCCAGATAAAGTTGATTTGAATTTCAAATCTGGCGAGAATCTTTTCCAATCTCTGGCTTCAGAGTCATGTAACCCACGCCCCATTGTCAACATATGCGGAAGGTGTCTCCCACTCCTTACTATCACCTCATGTGAGCCATGTCCCCCACGCCTTCATTCACCATCCACATGGCTAATTATTTGACAACTTTTTAATTCATGAATTACTATATTAAATTAGGTTGATGATCGATTATTTGGCATTATGTGATTGATTATTTGACAACTTTTTATATTTTAAAAGTAATTATTTTGGTAGAATACAAAAAAGAAAAAATAGAGAAACTTATCATTATAAAATCTAAATCCTATCATAACTCAATAATCCATGGAATAATATTATGGATTTTAGATTAGGAGCAAGTTACAAATATATATTGATATGGTAGAGAAAACTTCAATATATTGGCACACCCACCACCTCCATATCGCTAACAGTCAAAACGGTGGTCATATCCTCCAACCTTTGCCAGCAATAGTGGTCTGTGTTCTAAACCCATGACTTACTACTTAAAAATCTTGTATAAATGGGTCAATTCTTGATGAATTCTCATTCAATTGATAAAAATTTATATAACCGACTCTATTCATACGAGATTAAGATAATGATAACGACCATGATATTATTACTTAATCTCAAGTTTAAGTTTAAGTTCAAAGTAGTAGTAGATTCGGCGTTTATTAAAGCCTTATCATGCATGCTCATTATCAACCCAAACCAAACCTGAGCTAAATAAATTAATGAGTTTTAAATTGACAATTAAGGTCAACAAATTACCAACCTTAGGAGTACTGATCTGTGAAGGTAAGGAGAGGGGACCCCTACTATGCAAAAGAAGCTAGCATTGGGGAGAGATGATTATTGATATCAATCAATTCAATTGGGGGGCATGGTTGGGAAAAGGGGAGCTGATGCAAAGTGGCAAGATTTGGATTTTTTGTTTTGAATATCTCAGTGTAAAAGGTTGTGTTCTTGACAGCTTCAAATACAAACAAGAAAGTGGGCCTATCATGGTTGATACTCCCTAAAAAGTGTTTATTACCATTAGCATGCACTAGGCATCTACCCTTCTCTAGCTCTCCCACGCATAGCATGAAATTAACCTTATTTTATATATATATTAACATGTGATAGAGCCTAGAAATCACACTGGTATGACAAGACGCGAATGCCGTAATACAAGAAATTCTATAAAAAAAAAAGACACGAACAAGGAAGAAATATTAATATATATTAATTATTTAACAAAAAAATTTTAAATTACATAAATACTTCGATTCATCGTCAAACAATTAATAACTAAACAAACTTATAAACAAAAGTAGATAAATAGATTAAAGAACCAAACTTATATAGTCTTCTACATATATTTAGCTTAGATTTTTAATCATAACTTAGTCGCATATAATTTTCTTTCGAAATACTTAAATATACATCACTACTACGAAGTATCCGACACATGTTCGATGAGTGTCCAATGAATGTCCTAAAAAAGAAAAATGTCACTACCAAGTGTCCACATGTTTGATTAATGTCCAAGTATCCGACACGAGTACAATATCATCGGTAAAGTGTCCGTACTTTCTAGAATAGAGTCATATATATATATATATATATATATATATATATATATATGTGAAAAATACTTTTATGCTCATGATATGATATCAACAATGGATTAAATGTTGAATCATAGCGATAGGGGGATCAACTGAAGTAAACATATTTTTGCTTATATGACAATATATATAATATGTATAATTGATTGATGACTATGGTGACATGATATTTTATGTGCAATGAAGTTTTTTTTCATTTGCATAGGTGAGTTGGATATTTTCACTACTTGTACCACCGAAAGTGGAATATTTTGGTGATCGGTAACCCTAAGAGAAAGTGGACCACCGTGTTGGGTGAGGTGGAAAGTCGGTCATTGAATGCTGATCAGCAATGGTAACTGTGGTGGAACCTCACAAGCAATTGATGCATAGCATAGCGCTAGGGTGGTCCAACACCGAACAATAATGTTACATTTTTTAGTGGAAACATCATGTTTCTTATACTGGGAAATCCAAACTTGTACCAATTCATCTTTATGGTTTCTTCTTCCTCGTGACAAGGACTATTCAATCTTATTGGAAACCTAATGGGGAGCATCAAAAAGATTTCACAGATATGTAGATATTTCAAAGAGTACAAGCACGAAAAGAGAGAGTATGTGTAGCTAGGGCCCAACGTTTAAGTCCATTTTTATACCCAATTATATACTGGAGTTGACAAAGGACAATTAATTAAGCTCATTCCGTCCTATTATTGGTGTAACGGGTCGGGCATGCTCATCGATGATTCAAAATTTTAAGCTATTGACTAGTATTATTTATACATCCATTTATACCCAATTACTTTTTCATCCAAATCTAATGTAGGACAAGACCCTCTAACATTCTCTCCCACCCGTCCAATCACTTTTTCATCCGAATCTAATGTGGAATAAGGCCCTCTAACATTCTCCCCCACCCATCTTCGCTAATTACGAGAGGGTCTCGTAACGATCTAGACATTCTCCCCCACCCTGTCTATCTAATTAGGAGAGGGTCTCCACTCGAGTGAGCGCTAGGTGTGACACCAGATCAATGACTAGATCTGGCTCTAATACCAACTGTAATGGGTCAGACCTTACAAATAATCTAAAGACCTAAACTATTGGATAGTGTTATTTATCCACTCATTTATACCCAATCACTTTCTCATCCAAATCTAACGTGGGACAAGGCCTTTAACAATTGGCGACTACTAGCTAGCAAGCAAAGTATATAGCGGCAATTGAAGTGTGGAATGGGCAGCTAGCAGTTCAGATTGACCTCAACTATCACTTTTTACCGCATTTGAGAAGAAATTGTGAGAGTTTCATATATATTGTTTGGCTTTCCCTTAATATATAACTAAATTTTTTAGTAGAGTTGGCTAATTTAACATGGTTTCAAAGTTTTAATTATTGGAATTTCTCTAGATTTCATGTCTCCAAATATACATTAATTTATTTCCACGTTTGCTTTGTAGGAGAGGGCAAGTCTTAGCGCAACGGTAAGAATAGGAGAAGAGAATGTCTGCAACGAGTACAAAGACAATACTTTTTTTTGAAAAATAATACATAGTCGGACAGTCGGACTAATCTGACTGTTTTATGTGAGTGGGAGATCATGACGTCACTCACTGTGATGATGTGATTATGATGTCATCCACTACTCAAATAAATTAAGTCGGACCATGTATCACAACTCTTTTTTTTTTTTTACAAATAATTCACACCTATTTGTTCATGTAGAAATTTGAACCCTTTAACATCTTACTTGAGGCAGAGGAGATACTACTTTGATTGCACTCCTACAGCTTCTAATTAAATTTCATTTGAACCTGTGGACTGTTGTCAGAGGACTTTCATAACTCAGCCTACACTTTCTGCAATTCTCATAGAAATTGACCCAAGACTTGAGGCATTAGTTGGGCTGGGCTGGTCTGTGAAAAGCATTGTCAAACATCAGGATTGGGCTTGGATCTGTTTTCGTCCCACCTATAGCTAACGTTGTGCCCTTCATAACCTGGTACCATATTGTGGAAAAAATTAGGAGTGCTCGAAAAAAAAATATTAGAACCAGTGAACTGGACCAAACTAATCCGTATGGTTCAGTCTAGTTCTATGTGCAATGGTTCAGTTCCGGCTCTAAAAATTAATGAACCGTTAATGTCGGTTCGATTCCGGTTTGGAGTCCAAGATGACCGGACAAATAGGATCATCATTTGTTCAATTTGTGTAGAGAAATAACTTATCATACATCCCAATAAATAGGATCATCATATATATTTCATATTTTAGTTTTTCACTTGATATGTATATATATATATAACAGAAAGCACACAATCGTAGAACCGAACTGGTCACCTATAATTCGGTTCAGTTCTTATATTTTTAGAATCATTAGGAACAATTTAGTCCTAGTTCATTCTAGAATTGGAGTAAAATGAACCGTGTTCGGAAAAAAAAAATGTAGTATGTTTGGTTTGTCATTCAGAAAACTGCTTCCCGATAATTATAAAAAACAATTCTATGAAAATAGACTTTTTTAATTGAGTTTTTAGAGAACAATATTCAGAAACTATCAACCAAGCAAGTTTTTGTACAGTTTTTTTATTTTCAATTATCAAAAAATAGAATATTTACAAAAAACAATAAAATTAGAAGGAAAAAAAAAACCCAAACATAAGTAACAACTGAGTTGTGACTCACAACGTGAAGAAGCCCAAATTTTCTTTTTTATTATTATTATAAACCCTTAATTTTACTTCTCCCTTCCTTAAAGACTATACCTAGTTACCAACATGTTTTGCTAATCGTTTGTGAGGTGCCACTGTGATTAAATACTAAGAATAAAAGTATAAATAAATAGGGAATTTGAAGATTTTTTAAGAAAAATAAAATGAAATTAAAACAGAAAACTTTTTTTTTTTTTGTTCATAACTAAAATAACAAAAGAAACTTAAATGGGAGTACTTGCCTATGTTATCTTTATACTTTTGAGAAAAATACTTGTGTAAATTTTGCAATGTTAACAAATGATATACACAATAGTGATTGGGCATTACATGGCGGTGACATGGCGAATTACTAATGACATGACAATGAAAATTAAAGAATCAAGTTTTAATGACACATTTCAGCACAACTTTAACTTTTTTATTCTTACTTTACATTTCAAGTACCATTAATTTTAAGGAGCTGATATTGGCACTCCACCAATATCCTCTGACACTCCACTTTCACTTTTTTGTAAAGTAAAATTACAAATGTGTCCCTCTACTATACAATATTTAATTCTTATATTTTTAATACCCCAATTGCCCTTATTTGATAATGTTAGAATTCTTAACTCCAAATTGCAAATTCTCTCTCACGTTCTTTTTTTGTGTGAAAATACTTCTTCGTTGATTTTAAAAAAATTATTTTTTCATGTTGAATCAATTTATCAATATTTATTTTAGAAGTAAAAAAGTTTAGGATTCAATATAATGATTTAGAGAGTATCAATCAAATGTATGTGATTCGGATAATAAAAGTTATATGATTAGATAAGTTGGGAAGAAGTTGTTAATAATAGATTACCTAGAGAAATATTTAAAATATATTTGAGTTGGAAACAAACATTACATCAATGAATAAAACCTATTTGAAAAAAAATTAATTATATTTAAAATCAAAAGAAAGTTTAATTTCACTTGAATAAAAATTATGTTATGTAGTTCTTTAAAAAAACTAAGGAAATCTTTTTTATTTTAATAGAGAACTTTTAGAAATTAAAAGATGAAAAGAGAAAAACATGACTCTATGAAATATTTTTTCAATTGTAGTTGTCTTAATTTAACTAAGGAGCCTTTGCACCAAAATTTCAAAAGATAAAAATAAAAAAATTAATGTGATATTTTTCTTCGTTTGCCTTTTATTTTCTCCTCCTTCCTTTCTATTTTGTTTGTTCACAAATTGATGGTATGTTTCAAAATTTTAATTTATGTTATTTTATAAATAAGACATATGAAAAATAAATTACACGTTTGGTGAGTAAAAATAGAATATTTCAAAATTTGGATTCTTTGAGTTATATAGGATAGTGACACGAACAACAAATTTTAATTGAAAAATGTCTAAACTATAATATTTGGGTGGTAACAAATGGATTGTTATATTGTAAACCTAAAGTAAAAAAGTTAAAAAAGCTTTTTTTTAAGAAAAATAAAATTAAATTAAAATTGAGTCTTGAATTAGAAGGGCAATTAGGGTACTAAAAATATAAGAATCAAATATTGTATAGTAGAGGGACACCTTTATAATTGTACTTTACAAAAAAGTGAAAGTGGAGTGTCAGAGGATATTGGTGGAGTGCCAATATCAGCTCCCTAATTTTATGCACTTTAAATTCATGTCCAAAACATTTATTTCATAGTGTAATTTCCATTTAAGTTCTATTTATGCACTCTTACTATCATTTTGTTTCTATGTTAACTTCATTTTTTTCACCGAAGTTTAGATTTTTTAGATTCAACCACTTGACAAGAGCTTTGGGAGAAAATTCAGATAAAAATATACAAAGATGAATGAGGTGTCAATTAACAATTTCAGAGGTCAAACATATGGTTGAAGATCAAGTTTGACTTTCTCGTTAGTTGGGATGCCTGGCTGAATCTGAGGATAGTTAGAAGGATTGAGCAGTTAAATAACTGTTTGACACAAGTCTTAGGACTTATAACCGCTTAAGGTCAACGGTTATTTTAAAATGCTTATGATCAACGGTTAGTTTTAACCGCTCATGGGTTGACTATAAATATGCATGGAGAAGACTTGGATAAGATTCGACCATGTGGCAATCCCCTTGTGTAAAGAGTTGAGTGAAAATTTCTTAGTGTTACTGAGGTACCAAATCTTTGAGCAATCGAAGGAAGCCATGAAAGCGATTTCAATTGAGTTAAACATGTGTTAAACACTTAAATGAAATTTGAAGTTGAATTCACATGTGATTGGACAAGTGGCAGAAGATGCTGACACGTGATTGGACATGTGACAACCAGTGGAGACAACGAGGTTGGATAAATACAAGTGCATGCTTACATTCGAAATTGAAATTGGTAAGTTGAAATAACTATTGTAGGCTCAAGTATAAATAACAGTTGAAGAGGACTATGAATGAGTCCATGACGAGTATGTTATGCCGGGAGCCCAGAAATTCAACAAACAAATCACCACACATACAAATACATAAAGATTTACGTGATTCGACAATTGCCTACGTCCATAGAAGGCAGTGATTCACTATAGAGAAAATGGTTACAAAAACATATACAAATTTTCTCTCAGATTGTGCACACTCTGATTGTACACAACTATCATGCCCCTACATATTGCCCCTCAGATAGCTACTGCCTACTGGTGCACACCCCACTGCTGCCTCTTGCACTCATATGCAAATATATACATCAAATATATATACTATAAGGAGGGAGACAATCCGAAAAATTCAGCACCCATTGTCCACAATTTCGGCGCCCAATTTTCTTCTCTCTTTTGGTGGCTTTCAGTGCCATAAATTCGAGCCACTATCCAACAATCTCCACCTTGGCAAGAATTCACCAATCAACGATCTCCACCTTGGTAAAAAATTTTAACGCTCTCCAACTTGGCGGAAATCCACCAATCAACGTTCTCCACCTTGGTGAAAAACGACCAATCAACGTTGCCTCCTCCAAAGCGCCCTTAGGCACCACGATGAATGTCAGTGCTGAACTTGACCTTTTTCTGCTTGCCTATGAAAAGCCCAAGCCATCAACCATGTTGGACCAACTCACAGTTCAAAAAAGACCTAAATTAACTTCAAATTCAACCCAATTCACTATAGAGGCCCAAAATAAATTGATTTCTGAAATCAACCCAATTTAAACCAAATATGACAGCCCACCAAGACTATCACCAACTTTGTTGAGTCAGAATATCCAAAACTTTGCATTGCCACATGCTAAAGTTGTCCAAACCAAACACCAAAGAATACCCAGTGTTTGAACCATGGTAGTTTTCACCACAAACCAACCTCAAAGTTCCACACAGCTGAACCCACCCCAAACAGAAACTTCAATTGTAATCAGAAAGTTCAGGGGCAGAAGGGTAATTTTTTTTTTAGGGACTTCAAGGGCTAAATCAGAAACTTCAGGGGCACAATTGTAATTTCCAAAAAGAAAAGGGACTAAATTGCAAATAATAGAAAGATTAGGGGTAGAATTACAATTTTTAGAAAACACAAAGACTGAATTGCAATTAAAAAAAGTTTAGGGTTAGAATTGAAATTTTCAAAAAATATAGGGACTGGATTGCAATTAATAGAAAGTTCAGTGTCAGAATTGCAATTTTCAAAAAATACAGATATTGAATTGTAATTAACAGAACGTTCAAGGTTAGAATTAAAATTTTTAGAAAATACAGGGACCAAATTGAAATTAATAGAAAGATTAGGGACATAATTGCAATTTCCAAAAAATAAAGGGATTGAATTTTAATTAATAGAAAGATTAGGGGTAGAATTATAATTTTTAGAAAAATCAGGGGCTGAATTGAAATTAATAAAAATCTTAGGGGCAGAATTGCAATTTTTAGGAAATCAAGCCACGTGGCGGTTCTGCTAACGTGGTGCTGAGTTGGCGCTAATGTGGCGGACCAGTTAAATGCTCAGTTAGCGATCGACTCGGTCCAGACTCGCTGAGTTAGCTCAAATTCAAAAACAGGCATGTGTAGCGCGTGGGAGCGAGTGGGCGCATAGCCACCACTCGTCTTCTTCCTCTAAAGCACGTGAAAGTGACTTTCCGTATAGACTACCGGCACGTGAAAGCACATGGGGAGTGTGCAGGTCACGCGATTTCTTCTGGCGGCGCGTGATGGCTCTTTTAACTTCCGTTTGTCCCCCGATTTGTTCTGTTGGACTCGTATCGGTGAGATCTACCCTCCCTCCAATATGCTCAAAACTCAAGTTTGAGCACTTTGAATTTTTGGGCAGTGAGCAAAAATGCTCTGAACCAAGGCTCTGATACCAATTTGTTTTGTCGGGAGCCCAAAAATTCAACAAACAAATCACCACACATACAAATACACAGAGATTTACGTGGTTCGACAATTGCCTATGTCCACGGGAGGCAACGATTCACTATAGAGAAAATGATTACAAAAACATATACAAATTTTCTCTCAAATTGTGCACACCCTGATTGTGCACAACTACCATGCCCCTACATATTGCCCCTCAGACAACTACTGCCTACTGGTGCACACCCCACTGCTGTCTCTTGCACTCATATACAAATATATACATCAACTATATATCTACTACAAGGAGGGAGACAATCTAGAAAATTCGGCACCCATTGTCCACAATTTCGGCACCCAATTTTCTTCTCTCTTTCGATGGCTTTCGGTGCCATAAATTCGAGCCACTATCCAACAAAGTACGTCTACAATACATTTGGTCTAAATACACCCGATAAATTTGGAACTTACGTGTTATGCACATAGAGTGAGATCCACCTTACGTTTTGTGCACATATAGTCCAAATTTATCGAGTATATTTACACTAGGTGTATTGTAAATCTTCTCGCCCATGACTATCATTAGCAATTCAATTCAATTTACTTCTTTTTTTTTTTTTTTTTACTTAACCTAATTTAGTTTTAATCAATGCCTATCTCTTGTATTCCTTGTACAAGACCACTCACTACTTATGAAATAAAAGTAAACACCATAGTGTGTATGTTGCATTTTATTGTTTCTCCAGTAGTCTAGTGTAATCTTCTCCTCTGTATTCAAATTCCAAGTCAATAAAATCACAAATTTTCAAAATCTTTTGTATTTTACTAATGTAATCTTCTACTTTGTACTGAAATTTCACGTGAATGAAATCTCATTTTATTAAAATCTTTTGTATTTTCTGTCATACAGTTAAAAGTCCTTATTACAAGATTGAAAGAACCCAGCGTGCATTTAACTCCGAAATCTCGAAAAAAATTCCGCCGAATAGTCACAAATCTTGACTAGCATTAATTCCAAATAAAATCAGGAATGTATGACTAAATTTACATTTTTCTAAATTTTTCCTAATATGAACTATATATATATATATACAGTAAAGTCAATTCATCAGGGATTTTGTGGGTCCCAAAACAAAATCTTCTGTGCTAAAGTCACTAATACAATTCAGCGACTGTAATTTATCTAATCAAAATTCCATTTTGAATTTAGTCTTACATGGATTTGTGACAAGTGTTTGAGCATGGCAAATATGATACTAAAACGTGTAAACGCACTTGGAGTTATATATATATATGTATATGCGGTCCACATCGTGTGAAACCAATCATGTGACATCATCATCAATCAACAAAGACGGTAGGGGGAGAAGCACTTTTGAATCAGACGGTAGTACGTGGACGAGTACTGATTCCTTACTTGGTTTAGTTAGTTGGGAAATGCATGCACCCGCATACGATTTTTTAGTGGGGTCCACCAGCCGCCACCACCATTAGAAGCCAAGTAGCACAGCACAGCCCTTCCCTTCCCTTCCGGAGTTCGGGAGATATTCGGTCAGCCGGACAATATACATATATATATATATACGATAATTGATATGTTCGGATAATACTGGAGTGTTGAAGAGTATATATATATATATATATATGTATGTATATGTATATGTATATGTATATGTATATATGCATTTTGTTTGTGAAAAAGCAGGAGCATCAAGTCAATTTCATTCTACAAATAGAGCACTAACTCTTCTTACAATCTCTTGGCCTTGTGGGTGATGATGTTGATGGGAAGACTTTTACTTCTGGGATTATGGATTTGATTGTTTAATTGTCGTCTTCGACACTTTGAGATTTTATTCATTACATATGAGACACGATCAACAAGTGAGATTCACAATTTCTATATATTGCCCCCCACCAAACATTCACTTTCAAATTTCATATATATTTTGGCAACCTGTGTGAGATTTTTGTATTTTTTTCCTCCACAGAGGTAGGTTGAGTTGAATCACGTACGTAGAACATTATGTGTGCTTAATTCACAATATATATATATATATATATATATATATATATATATATGTATGTATATATATATATATATATGTGTGTGTGTTAGAAATATAAAAAGATAATTGTATTGATTAAATTGATTTTGTGAACAATACATAAAAGTCTATTTATAAACAAATAATCTTAGGCTAATAAGAAATATATAATCTAACAAAAAGTGATTATATAAAGTCAACGATGATGTTATTAACTGTGACTGCGAATACATACAAAGAATTACAAAAGAACTGTTCGGTAGATAAATGCAACTAATTGGAGCAACGAAAAAATCAAAAGCGGCTCATTGAAACAAAAACTGATTTAAAAATCAGAAAAGAAACTCATTATATATTGTGAATTAATGTAAAATGTATAACCGAGAAGAAAACTATACATATAAGTAGAAACAAACTAAAAGCAACAATCCCGAAAGACAAGAAAATACAGTAAATAATTGGGATCCCATATATCTTGGGTCATTTTCATTCTGTGTCTATCCTATGCTAACGCAATTACTCTATATTAATTGCTTATGCAAAAATTTTAAATCGTTCCGTAACAACTATATTAGATCCCTTACACAACAACTACGCTAGTAATATTGGATGCAAACATAGAATTTCAACACACGAGAGAATCTGATTCTACATCAAAACAGGGATCGAACCTGAACACCGATACATCTACAATATAATATTGATTGTGGATAGAGAGATAAAACTTACCATAGCATTTTTAGGGCCCCTTTTTGTCTTTCCCTTTTGTGTGTATGTGTGTGTTTTTGGAACTACTAACAAGTTGGTTTGATGACTAGTTGTTGCCGGTATATTTTACATGCCTCTTAAGTTACAAAATATCATCAAGCATGATCAAGAAGGCTGTTCATGAGTAGGTTGCAATTATAATAATACCTCTTAATCAAATTACAGGTGTATTTATTAGTATTTTTTTAGGCAAACAATTTACTTGCTCCTTTATTTAGGCAAACCAATAATATAAATAAGGATAGTTTTTTTTTACAATTAATTAATTGGTCCAAAGTTCTTGACACCAAAATTACTTGCTGGACGTTATAATCCGTTGGATAGAAAGAAAGAAACTTCTTATAGAAGGGATGAGTCATTCTTTCTGGTTCACAAATTTTTATTTGCTAGATATGGATGGAGAGAAAGGACGAAAAGTAAGGTACAATACTAACATTCATAATTATTAAAAAAATACAATACTAGTAATGTCTCTTCCCTTCTCTCATAATAAAGAAAGTAAAGTGTTTCCTCTTTTCTTTCTCTTTTATCTAACCAAACAAAAAGAAGGAAATACATTATCCCTTCTATGAAAATGTCTTATCCATCCGTTCTTCTTCTTTTAATTTAATTTTCTTTCTTCCTACCAAACAGAACATAAATTTTTAATAGTTGATAGTCAATTTTGATCATGCTGATTAATTTTTCTTGTAAAAGAGCAAGAATAATGATTTATTCTTGAAATTCTGCAGTTTCCAAAAGATATTTATGCAAGTGAACCAAAAGATATTTATGGGAGTGAATGGTGACATTATGTGGTGGGTGTTGAGAATTCAGTCTTAAATTCCTTGTGTAAATAATTTTTTATTTTAGAGTTGTATTTTATTAGGTACTTTCTTGTTTGACAAGTCTTGGGTTCCAAGAATTGTTGCACAAACAATGATTGGATTTGACACTATCAATAAATACATAAGCTTTGGGTTGAGACTTGTGAGATTGAGAGAGATGTAGTCTCGTGAGGGAACTCTTACGTAGAGGTAATGACAATACTCTCATTGTAATTGAGAGGTCACTTCTCAGTGAGAGTATTCTTGTTTAGAATTTGCGATTTCCTTTTTAGTGAGGTTGGGTGTATAAAAGTTCAGAGTAGAGTGTACTCTTGATACAATCCTTCAACTTGTAAGGTGTATAAAAGTTGAGAGTTGAATGTAGTCTTGATACAATCCTTCAACTTGTATTATTTATTTTTTAGTAAGGTTGGGTGTATAAGAGTTGAGAGTTGAGTGTAGTCTTGATATAATCCTTTAACTTGTATTATTGCAATCTATAAGAGTTGTATTTCTTTCTTATAAGAGTTCAGGTTCTCCATAAATATAGGCTTTTTTAACCGAACCATATGTAATTCTTCATGTGTTTTTTTTGAATTGTTTCGTACTTGTTTATTTATTGTCATCATAATATTTAATGATACATGATTCAAAGTTTTTTTCTCAACAATGGGCATCCCCCACCCCACTCAGATGCCTTTCGGGTCCGTATCATTACTTAAAAACGAACAACCCAGTACAAAAGAAGAATAATGATTTGGTGGTTCAAAGTTTTATTGATATTTATGAGTGAAACATGACATGAGCACGATGTTAGATGTCGCACTCTACTCACAAAAAATTAATCAAATTAATCCGATTTGAACCTGAATATCAGTGCTCTTGCAAGAATAAGAGGACCGTCAATTCCTCTTACTTATTCGGTTAGAAAAGATAAACTTGCAATAGTTACCGCATGATATAGGTACCGACACCCCCCAAAACTTCAATAATGAATTAAATATCTCAATGACAAGTATTCAATAAGAAGACAACAAAAAAAAGAGTATTCAGTGAGAATTTAAAATAAAAAAATTTTAAAAAAAAACCTCAAAAGTGAAAAGGTTAGTTCCTCGACTCAAGACAATACTATCTTAAAAGTTCTAACTTTTAATGAGAATCATTTAATGCATTTCTATTTAAATAAAATGCATAAATACTCAAATTAATTGTTCTTCTACCTTAAATTTATTATATATACTGAAATAGGTTAATTTGTATCTATTATTGGTTACAAAAAAATTATTGGGAGAGAAATAATGGGCATTTTTTTGTTTTGGGTACAAGGAGTGTACTATATAGTATACACAAACACTCTCTCTCTTCTCTCTCTCTCTCTCTATATGCATATAAAGTACATAGCACGTTCAAACAACCCCATTTCAAACATTCCTTTTTCTGCTTTTTAAAACCAGTTGGTGGAAAAGAGAGTTGATTTTTCTGTTCTGAAGGTTGCACTTCTTCACCCTCCTCTTTCCCTTCATCCATCATGAATACTGCTCAGTGGCCACAGGTACAGATCTATATATATCTCTCTCCTTAATTGATTTATCCTCTTTTTTCTCATCATATACATACATATGCATACATATATATCTATATATATTCACGAAATCTATAGTTTAATTTCCATTTTTATTGGCTAATTTAACACAAGATCCATGTTGTTCATAGCTAGTACAAGTCATGCACACTCTTCTTATAATTAAACTTTAATTTTTTTTCTCTCACTCCTCCTTTTTGATCAATATGTTGCTTTTTTTTTTTTTTCTTCTGCTTGTATATATATATATATATATATATATGTGATAAAGGGTTTGGAAAAGATGAATATGTTTCTTCTTGCTTGCTTATATAATTTTTGGAAAAAGTGTAAAGCAGCTAGCTAGCTTTGTTTGCTTTTTCTTGATTTTGTTGTGGTGTTTTATTATTTATTTTTTGGATTAATTAATTAATTTTAGGAGAGAGTGGTGAAATCAATGGAAGAGATAGTACCAAAGGCTAGGAATGAACAAGCTTTGAACTGTCCAAGGTGCAATTCAAGCAACACCAAGTTTTGTTACTACAACAACTACAGTTTATCACAGCCAAGACACTTTTGCAAGGCTTGTAAAAGGTACTGGACTGCAGGTGGGTCACTTAGAAACATACCTGTTGGTGGGTGTTCAAGGAAGAACAAGAGATCATCATCAACATCATCATCATCAAGACCATCTTCATCTTCAACTTCATTTCCATCATCTTTAAAGAATAAGCTTCCTGATCTGGTACAAGTACTACTACCCCCACCTCCACCTCCACCTCCACCCAGCACTGATCATCAAAACCCTAAGTTTATCCATGAAATTAGGAGCCAAGATCTCAACATGTCTTTCCCACCCACTCATGATTTCAAAACTCTCTCTGAACTCATACAAGTGCCAAACTTTGACATCATGAGCAACAAGAACAACAGCTACATGTCTTCATCTCATCAACATCATCATCATCAACAACATCATCAACAACCTTCAGCTCTGGAGCTTTTGAGTGGGATTAGTTCTTCTTCAAGGGAGGGATTGAATCCCTGCAGCTTCATGCAGTCGTCGATGGATCCGAGTATGATTAATTACTCATCTGGATTTAATAATTCTCTGCAGGAATTCAAACCAAGCCTTAGTTTTTCTCTGGATGGATTTGGAAGTAGTGGTACTCTCCATGGGGTGCAAGAGACTAGTAGTGCTAGTGGGAGGCATTTGTTTCAATTTAAAGATCATTTGAAACAGGTGTCTAACACAAGTACTGGCCATGGTGGTGATCAGCATAATATTAATAATAATATTAGAGATCATTCAAATGGGTATTGGAATGGAATGTTAGGTGGTGGTGGTGGTGGTGGTGGTGGTACTGGATCATGGATATAAATTCAATTCAATTGAAGAAGATGATGAACAACATGCAATATATATATATATATATATATGAGTCCTTAATTGCTTTTTCATGGGTGGCTTTTCTTGGCTACTACCTAGATAGCTAGTGTTCACATGGTGGGTGACTTGTTTGGATTTCTTCAATATATACTAACATGCAGAAGATTGATAGGGTACATGGCTTTTTCTCTTTCATTTGCTTCATTACTACTTGGGATCATATTTTCTTCAGTCGTCTCACATCAAAACCCTAAGTTTTGAACCTCATTTTAGGTTTCGCTTCAGTAAATTAATTATGGTGATCCACTTGGGATACTGTGTAATGATACAAGAAATTATATGATAAGCAAGAAATTAAGCCCCAGATTTTTGTTCAAGCTAGGGCATCTACATTCATTAGGGCTTGCCACCATGGCCTTACACAAACATATATATATATATATATATAGTTGTTTATCCTTGTGCTTTTCCAGATGCATGTTATAGAAGAGAGAGTATGATATATATATCATTGATTTGCTTGGTACAGAGAATAATGTATTATGTACAAGATTGTAAGGATTTTTGGGGATGAAAAAAGAAAAAACTATATGTAATTACTTTCTGTTAGTTTAGCAAACATTATGGTATTATTAATTGTTAATTTTCTTAAAATCAAATAGTGGCATGCAATGGTAGTTTTGGAATGAATTTCATCTCTCTCTCACACAGTCTACCACACACACACATAGTAGTTGATTGCAAACAGGTTAATTTTCAGGTGTAATTTACAGACATAGTCAAGATATATATTGAGGCCATTGCTTGAAGCAAGCAAGTAGAAAGGAGGTGGAGAGAGAGAAAAAAAAAAAAAAAAGTCAGTGTGGTTTGAAGCAATTATTTGATTCACATGGCATTATGAGTTTGTGTGATAAAGTGGTCCTCAAAGTACAACATAAAGTTATGTTAATTAGAAATTTAGAACCACTATGTCTGCCTCTACAAAAAGGCTTACTAACTCATTTCTCTATCCAAACAGGCTTGCTTGCTTTTAAGACTCAATTCACTCAATGCTCTTTCCTTCTCATGCCATGCCATGTTACCTTCTTTTTCTTTCTTTCATTTTGTTTTAAAAAGCAGAGACTATATATATATATATATATAAACACACTAGTGTATATATGTATTGTTTACTGCATTATCATACACTTTTAATGGTTACTGTTAAATAAAATTATTTTGAAACGTAGATAAAGACATTTCAACCACTTAATTATTTTTTTAATAACTTTTGACCATTTAATTGATTTTTTTGTCTTATTGTATCAAACTTAAATGTAATATAGACATATATTTATATTACATTTAAGCTTGGTATAACAAGGATAAAAAAGTTAATCTAATAATAAAAAGTAATTAAAAAATTAATTATGTAATTCAAAATATCTTTTATTATTTACAATTTAAAATTACTCTATTTAACGATTTCAAATGCATGATAACGAATATACATTAGTGCCCATATGTATGTGTATATATATATATATTTGAAAGATTGTGAAGGGTCAGACATATCCTCCTCTCCTTTGTATGGTCTGGTCTTCTTGAGTGTGGGACCCAAAAACATTCCCTTACCTTTGGTGAGTGTGCTAGTACTTAATTATTAGGGAATAGAATAATAACGCCCACTTACTCAATCGATCTAAGATCTACACATCCCTTTCTTTATAATACATATTTTTCTTTTATCTTTGCTGTAAGCCACTTAGTGTGCATAATCACCGCCAATGAAAGGGTCCCTATTCTTTTTCTTAATTCATCACCTTGTATAGGACTCTCTCTCTCTCTCTCTCATATACACGTGTGTGTCTATATATATATATATATATATCTCTTCAAGATTCAATTTGAGCATTTTTAAATACTTTGTATATTGATCATTGTAGAATGCTCAACATGTGCATTTCTTTCTTTCTTTTAAGCACATAGCTCCTATATGTCTAGAGTCAACAAGAAATTCGTGAAAAAGTGGAGAATTGCACTTGAGAATTGACAGTCAACCGAAATAATTTGTTAAAAATTTGCTAATAATTCAAATATATGAGGCTACTAATATGAATGGTATGATATCTGCTTTTGAAAAAGGAGAGTTGGAGTTTGAGTGCACCAAAGGGCATCGTTATAATAATAAATAATACGTTTGCTAATTTTGCTTGAACGTGCGAAAGAAAAAATAATAATACAAATACATGTATTTTTGGAGTGTAAATTATAAATATATACAATTGAAGTAAATAATTTTTAAAATCATGTATATGACCCAAAAGCTGAGATGAATATAAAAAAATACTTAAAAACTGATATATGTATTCACATACAAAAAATGAAATGTTATCTTTGTTCGAGTTTGTTAATGAAGAAGAATCATGGAATGTAATAAACCAATAATGATATAACAAGTTTTCAAATCTACTTCTCATTCTTGAATAAAGTTTAGAAGATTACTTTTGTAGTTGTCCTAGCATTTGCGGTCTTTTTTTTTTTTTCTACCGCATTTTCATGCTATTTCTTTTCCTTTCTACATTTTAACATTCCATCTTTGATTTTGTCATACAAGTGTTATATAACCATGTTTAATTGGTTCCCAAAAAGTTTAAAAGTTACTTTTGTGTAATAAGGTACTATATTTGTGCGACTGGTGATAAAAACTTAACTAATTTTTATCACCGATTGTCAACGGAACAAAATTTTTAAAAGGGCATTTTGGCAAATAACACCTGAAGTACTACCAAATTTGCAAATCAGGCCATATACAGTCAACTTGCCGGACCGAACCGGACCGTACCATCCCATTTATTCTTCTTTGGTCGGAGGAGGAGGAGGAGGTTCCACATGCTCAAACTCGGATCCTATCCAATGCACCCTATAAAGGAAGACAGTGAAACCCCACCATCCCATCCCATCCCATCCCATGGGCAGCTATTATTATTTCAAGTATATGATAGGATCAACTGTATGGTAATTGGTAAGCAAAGGAGTTGTTTACCTTTCTGGGAACAGAAATTTAAATAAAAAGCGATTTTCTAAACTTTAAGCAATTTCAGCAACTCTGACGTGTACAAACAAAACATACAACTGAGTATATATCCTCTCCTTTCAAGCATCTAATTGAGAGGACATGGACACTACTACAAGAAGAAAGAAAAACAATATACCCTTTCCAGTTCCAACATTTATAAGGTAAGGAGGTATTACCATTACACTGAGTAAATATATAACTCAACTTATATATATATTCTTTCACTGAATCTCGGCTCTCACTGATCTGCATTGATTCCAAAAATTCGGACCTTGTGCATGTGTGGGAACTTGGCAACCACTAGCACGAAAACTGCCAGTGTGTTCAAGAAGAGCATTGGGTGTTGGTAGTCCGTCGTGTGTGAGGCTATCAAGTACCTGCCCAAACCGAACATAAGATAAGCATCAACTGAGTCCTATGTCTAATCTCCTCAAATCGAACATCCCATTTGAGGATTAGTCGATGCAAAATGCTCCACATAACTCACACTCATGCTGCAATCAGTAATTAAATGATATGCATTATATGAGATGAAGGGAGAGCAAGGCCAGCATATGTTATAAATTCCCTCAAAACGGATAATAAATATTATTCCACTGCATTCATGAGAATGAAGACAATCTGGTTCTGCTCTTGTAGAAATAAAAATCAATGGAAGAGAGCAAGTAAAATCTGGATTCATTTTTTCAAGTAATTTTTCTGAAATATCCTCAATATAAAATAGGGTCTAAAAGAAAATTTTACATATGTTAAACAACCTCATGAACCCCAGACTTTGAGATCATGGGGATTTGGATCTGTAAATTTGAACTTTGATTCATTTTTCTTGAGCCTTGCCTTAAAATAAGGCTCATATTATCAAAATATTGCAAACCAGTAAGTCTCCATGAAACAGATCAGAACTCCAGAAGGAACAAGGCATGCAAGAAAAAGCAGAATTACATGATGACAAACAGGTATCCGGGTATATGATTATGTGCCAACTAAATGAGGATTGCTACAACCAATGTGTAATTTTCAAACCATAACAAATTTAAGACGGGAATGACATAAGATAGATTGTGTATATAGTTCCAACTAAGGCTGCAAATGAACCTAGCTGTTCATGAACAACTCGGGATGGACTTGTTTAATGCTCAGCTCGAGTTCATTCATTAAGTAAACGAGCCGATCCTGAACATTATTAGACTCGACTCATGCAGGCTATAAATACTAAACTCGTGTAGGGTCGCATGTGTTCATGAACATAGCCTCGTGAACATGTTCATAAACATTTATGTTTGTACAAGTTCATGAATGAGCCAAAGTGATCTTGAAAACGTGCTTATATCGAGCTAGAATGACTTTTGTTATTAAATGACCTGAGCCCAAGCTTTTCAAAATAATGATGAGCCAAATCTGAGCTCAGCCTTTTTAGCTCGTCAGGATCCCAAGCCGAGCACGAACAAACTGAAACTCAGCTTGGTTCATTTGCAGCCCTAGTTCCAACATCTATTTCTAAAGGGGGACAATCACTGCTAAAACGTGTACCTTTTCAACCAATATGAATGCACAATCGCAATGTTATCAAAATGTATTTTCTTCATGTATTTAATTTCAGTATCCAATTCAAAAGACTTGTGTTATAAAATATTACTTACAGGACTACGGGTACAACTGTTAGAAACTTTCTGTTGCGAGTGAGCTGCTTGCCATTATCTATTTGCTCCCACCATGTCAACCTATTGTAAATACCCTGGTCATCAGAAAATGGTGTTCCTTTCTTCCAATGAAAGCAGTGATATGTGACCTGAAGGAGAACATACTTGCTATTAGTGAAATACAAGAACATACTTGCTATTAGTGAAATACAAGAACATACAGGCACCTAGACAAAATGCATAAAAAAATATATAAATTGTTATACGTTACTTCAAAATTCTATTGCAACTGTTCAGGAAGTTTAGAACCTAACTATCAGGAAATTTAAAAATTGAATGGAAGTTTTGACTACAAATTGATGTCTATATAAACATTGGTTAGTCCATCACACAAGTAGAGAAGTGTTTTGAGTTTAGTAAACAACATAGGGGGGGAGTGATTAGCCAATTTGAGGCAGTTTGAAAGCCTTGCCACTCAACCACCTTCAGCGGTGGTAATATACCTATCAAATGAACACATAAAGAGTAGAAGCAAATATTAAAAGGCACAAGATCTAAGTGAGATGAAGTTGCCTCCAGTTTGGAGTCACAGCTACGGGGTCATATTGCCTTTTAAACTTTTTCCGTAAATTTATAGAATTCTGTTTTCAATAAAATATATTTACTCAATCACTCAGTACTGAGAACTCAATATGAGCACAACACATATCTAAGCTGCATTTCTATTGAAGAAAGAATTTGTTGTGTGAGTGTGTATGTGTATGGAGAGAGAGAGAAAGAGGGAGGGAGAGCAGCGACCCGCTGCTAGTTGTCCTTGTCAGCAACAAAAAACTTCAAAGAAAAAAGAAAAACAGACACTCTGCAGAAAGCCTTCAAACAAGTGAAGCCAAATAACTTGTACTGTAAAGTCAAAATAAAAGAAAAATAAGCACAAACAAAAAAGAAGAGATTACTTAGTATGCATCAACAGGTAATTAGGGAAGAAGTAATTTACTAATAAAGGATGAGACTACAACAAGAGAGATTATGTACTTAGCTACCTACAAGAATTTCACACAATCCAATTCTTACAACTACAATGCTCATCAACCTTAAAAATAAAAATAATAAATAAATAAACTACAATGCTCATAATAGCTTTATGAACCTAAAAACACCAAGAAAGCACCCCAAGAAGATTGGACTAAATCTTTATAAGAAACGGTGAAGAGAAACTCCCTTGTAGAGTGAGAGATGCACTCTTGGTGTAACGAAAACCCTTCTCCTGTCATATTAATAATACAACTACAACTCCCTATCAAGTGTATCAAAGAAGAGACCCTCTTATGTTCTGAGAACCAAACCCACTTTGGTGAACCACAACTATTGTCTTGAAGCTCATTTCCCATATCTTAAGACAACAAACCAAAAACTAGGAATGCCTCTTCATCTAGAAGAAAATGAACAACTTATTAGGTGAACTGTGATATTTTGTAGCAACTCTAACAATCTCCAAACCACCAATTCACCCCCTTATAGCTTAAAACATAGCAAAGTTTGATGCCTTCCAAACTTTCCTACTTGAACCACTTCATTTTCTATAATGTGCACCTCCCCTAAGGTGGTATACCTGCTTCCACATTTTTATTTGGAGGCTTTTAAACTTTTAAGTCTAACCATTTGCTTACATGCACTAGAGTAGTCTCTTTATCCACTATTTTGCAACCCGGTAACTTATACACGTTCCGTCCAAACTCCCTTCCTGACTACTTAAGCACGATTTGAAACCATTATATAGACCTTGCCAGTGAAACTTTTATTTTTCCCTGATAAGTACCTTTGCCAGTGAACTTGTAACTGTCTAAATCCAATTCGGAAAGTGAGATCAAAATTATCATTAATCACAGTGCATATCGTACCTTTCAAGAGTTCAACACCTTGCACTTGAAACACAAACTTTAATACCATTTTTCAGGAATTAGAAGTGGCAAAAACTAACAGACCATGAACAAATGTATAATTAAGCAAAGTAGGGGGAAAAAAGAAGATCAAGCCACACCCTAAACTATAAGAATTTATATGGTTTGGAATATGCCTATGTCTATGGGCAATCTGGCAAGAAAATGATTTACTAAAAACTTGCAGATTACAACATGAGAAATACTTTCCAAGTTTATGTGTAACACAATGAAAATCCCCCACCATCTCTCCCTCGCAACTCACAAGAATTGGAAGTTCTTGTTATACCATCACTTGTTGCTTCCTCGAAAAATGCCTCCCTTACATGATCACACACCGGATCAATACGTGATGGTGCCTCTTGTCAGAGAATATTTTATTTCTTTTAGTTTTTCCTTTCAGAGGTAGGTTAGTCTTTGTTAGGGCCTATATATAGGCTTTTACGGATGTAATTTGATTTACATGCTTTACGACTGAATAACAGAAAACTTCTCCAAAATTCACATGGTATCAAAGCAGGTTTGATTTTGGCCCTAAGAGTTTAGGGTTTAAACCCTAAACCCTAAAAGAAAATCAAAAATTCGAAAAGAAAATCGCAGATTCTTCTTGAACCTGATTGCAAATTGCAACGCATCTTTGTTCTACAATAATTGCAAGATCGCAGGCATAATCACAGTATCGCAACTCTTTGCTTCTTCTGTTTCTCTTCTCAACTACCGGAGAGGCAGGGGCGATAGCAGCACCACCTGCCGGAGTAGTAACCGCCGCTGCAGCAGTACTGCCTCCACCAGAGCCAACGTTCATGATGAGATCTTCAATATTCCTCTTCTCCAACAGCTTAGCAAAGAGACTCGGCTAATACGACTCTACTTTCACGTTTACTGCTTTTACCAATGTAACAATCTTCTCCGCCGTGATTTCAATGTCATCATCGTGAAGGACCAGTTTGTAAGATGCAGAGCCAGTCCCTGTTCGTCCATGCCATTGCAGTCACTATTTCTCTTTGCCATTGCAATTGCAGTCTTGTCCTTAATTATAGCAGTATTCGACATCTCGACTCTCACAAATTATTCACAATTGATCCTCAGTTTCACAATTTATTTGCAATAAGTTCGCAATTAGTTAACATTTGTTTGCTAGCTCCCCTGTTTGTCACATCTTAGTTTAAACCTAAGTGTTGGTAACAATCTGTTTGCAAGTTCACAATTCAACATAATCACACAAACCCTAAGTTCATTGCAGCCTAGTCATCTTTCTTCTCCTTTGTTCAAATCACACATCTACCTCAGCTTCTCTGCCAATCCTAATTTGAAACTGCAATTGCATTGTGATGTCATCACAATCCCTTGTGTTTGCAATTTTTGTGTTCGCAACTTCTCTCTCTGTGTTCACAACAACTTTCTCTCTCTGTTCGCAACATTGTTTGCATCAAATCGCATTGCAATCGATTGTATCACATCATCTTCTCTTCTCTCTCATCTCTGTTTGATTTTGCATCACCAATTTCTGTTCGCTCAATGTTTCTATTGGATTCTCTCTTCTTCAATTTCTTTTAGCCGTAATTGCATTGTTCCTGGCAGCTTGAAGTTCATTACAGCCTATCGCAATCGCATCTCAGTTTGTGTTTGTTTGCAAAATTACTACATTACAGCGATTTCTCCCTCTATATTCTCTTTGCATTACTGCAACCCTTGTTATCTTACTTTGACGATTCGTAATAGCCTCTTCTCCAGTGATTTCTTTTGCAACAGGATTTTTCAGTTTTGGGTTCTTTGCATAAGAGAAGAACGGAAGTGTCACATTTCAATTTTCTTTGGCTTCTTGCAAAGACAACATCAAGATGAAATTGCAATTTGTTTGCATATCTATTTGCAAAATTTGCAGCAAAATCGAATTTGCACCATTTTTCTGATCTTGGTTTATTGGTTCGCATCACATTGGGGAATTGTAATTGTTTGAAATTGCATCAAGTCGCAATTGTGTCAATTTTCTGTTAGCAATCAGTTAGCATTCACACCTTTTTGCAGCATCTTAACTAGCAGCCTTGCCCAATTGATTGTTTCTCTGTTTGAACAACAATCTTGCTGATTCTTTCTATTCCCACAAAGCATCGTTAATTTTGCATCTTCTTCAACCGTGACGCATTGTCTGCATCCGGACTTTGCATTTTTTGAATCTCTTAGCATTGATTGCAACAACGCATCGCAACCCATCGACATCATCACACCACGTTTCTTTTCTCTTTTCATCTCTCAAATTGCAAAAACATTTATGATAGCAGCAACAACTTGTTTGCATCGCATTGCTTCTTCTTCTTCTTCTTTTGTTCAAATTGCATCGCAAAAGCAGAAATTACAACAGCATCATCGGTCTCACTTCTCTTCTCTCATTTCACAGCATCGTCTCTACTCAGTTTGCGTAGCAGTACCAGCTGTTTTGGCAATTTCTTCTATAGTAACTTGGCACTATTTCTTTATCATATGTATCTTCTACGCAATTCAATTATGCGTTTTCGTTTTCTTTCTTGACAAACTCTCGATGCTTCTCATTGTCACATCGTGAGTTTGAGGGAGGGTGTCAGAGAATATTTTATTTCTTTTAGTTTTTCTTTTCAGAGGTAGGTTAGTCTTTGTTAGGGCCTATATATAGGCTTTTACGGATGTAATTTGATTTACATGCTTTACGACTGAATAACAGAAAACTTCTCCAAAATTCACACCTCTAACTATCGGTAAGCCTTGGGAGTTGCTACACTAATAGAGAGGAGAGAGTGCTTAGGAGGAGGCGACTCCCGCAAGGCACTTTTGTGAGCTAAAAGACTACATGGTTCTCACTCTCCCACTTTGCAGGAGCCTCTCCTTCCCAAAAACATGGGTAACTTAAAAATCATATTTCAGTTACTCCATAAATAATCCTTGACAAACAAAATAATACCAATATCCGGTAATTTTCTGTCACCAATCAACAAAACCAATGAAAATAAATGACTAGTGATTTTAGTATCAGCGGCAAAAAAAAAAAGAAAGGAATTCTCAGCTCATAACTATCAACCACAAACACCAATCCGGGAAAAAAAGAAAAAAGAAAAAACTATGAACCATAAACCCTAATCAAATTTAATGATAATGGTAGCAAAATATCTACAGTCAACTCACCCATAACCAATTATTGAATATTCAGAAACTGAGAAACACAATCCAACATTCATTAATCAAAAATCACAACCTCGTAACTGTAATAATAACATTAATAGTAATAACTCATGAAGCAGATCAAGCATGAATTAGAATAAGAAAAATTCTCAAACCTAGAGAGAGAGAGAGGATATAAGGAAATGAAAAGAAAAGAGCTTACAAGAAAATGGGAGAGATGAACGACGGTCCAGGCCATGCCAGGGGAGCAACCAAAGAGGGAGAGGACAATGAGCCATGAGAAGAATAGGATGAGTATGTAGGTCGTCCACACTCCTGGGTACGTGAACCACTCCGTGTTCCTGTTCAGATCCGTCGGAGGCTCAGCTTTCACATACAAATTCGCCATCTCTCTCTCTTTCTCTTCCTCTCTTCTACAACAGTTACCTACCTCAATCCATACAACACGATTCAATTTCCTCTATCTACCAAGCTCTCTTTCTCTCTCCAATATATCTATATATCTATATAGATATATATAATATGTATTTATATATATTGATGGTTGTGTTGTTGCAGAGGGCAGAGGATGGTGTGTGTTTCTGTTACTACCAAATGACAAATGAAAGGATATAAACGTCGATTAATGCGCTAACCAAAACCAAAGCAAATTCATGTGAAGCGAAGAGAGAGAGAGATAGGTACAAATACGATTGGTTGTTATATATAATAATAATATATGGTTGGAAGTTGATAATTACAATTAACTGCTAATTACACTTATGCCACTGATAATTGCAATTGGAACTTGGGAGAGAAGATAGACATGAATAGGCTTGGAATTATGATAAGGATTGTCGACTTTAAATTATATACTATTAATATAATAAGCATTTATTTTATACTAACAATTAAGTGACTTAATAATTCTAGTATATGATAATCAATTTTATCATATATATATATATATATATATATATATATATATATAGTCATGACAAGTAATAGAAATTTTACTTTACTTTCGTTTATGCACTCTCACTCTATTCTTCAGAGTAAAATGAACTATCACAATTGAGCAAAAACGACAAATTTTATGTCATGTTGAAAGAGTGACGAACACAAATTCACGAGAACGACACATTTAAAAAAATTACGTAACTTAAAGCTAAAATATTAGAGTATTTATGCTCAGAAACTCAAGTATAGATCTAATTTATGCTCAGAAAATGTAAAATAGCATTTGGTCTAGTTACAAGGATTACCAGGCTTTTCTCTTTTCTTCCATTTTCTTTAGATGTTAGCTATTAGTTAGGAAATCTATATGTATGTATAGAGGGAAGAAAATTTCTATTTTAAATTATATACCCAATTATTGCACTGGTGAGGGTAGGTTAGAATTACATTATCAAATTATTCCAAAGATGGTTAGTTTGTTTGAACAAGGTACCCTAAATTCAAAACAAAATTAGGAGAAAAAAAAAAGGTTGAGAATATTCCACAAGCCATGTTACCAACCTTCAAAGATATGATTTTCTTCTCAGTTTGGTTCACCATATAAAATAAAATAAAATATAAAAAGCTCAATTGGTCCTCCCCTGAACATATTCTATTTAGAACATTATTAATTGGGGTCATTTGGAAAGTACAAGGAAAGGAAAAGAAAGAGAAACAGAAACAGAAACAAAAATTAAAGTCAACTCTAATCATCATAGAGGCGGTGGTGGTTGTCCATCACTTATCACCATCCACTCCACTTGAAAAATTAATCTTACAACAAAACCAATGTGATAAATCATAGTAAATCACAGGCTGACAGTGGCATTGCCAACTCTGTCTAAGCCCTCCATTAACCTTCTCTTTGCAGACTTGGTTCTGTAAGTCCAGACCTCAAAAGCCTCACTCAGATCAGGATACCTCACCTGCTCGGCTTTCATCCAGTCTGCGAGAATATCTGCCTGATCATTTGAGGGCAGTGCTAGTACCAATGAGACAATGGCGCCCTCGATGCTTTGGCATAGGTCTTCGTCCATCTTGTAAGGAAAACCAACATCCTCGATGCCCTTTGAATCCAGAAGCGGCTTCATCTTCCTTATGTAAGGTAGCCAAGTCTTCAACAAAAGCACTCTACATGGTGCTGGAACAATTACATTTCCATAGCCAACAGCTTCCAAGACCTTTGCAGTCACTTCTATTAGCTTTACTTTAGAACCCCATATGAGAGAATCAAGTTTCTTGTCTTCAACAACACCCAAAATGTTACCAGAGATTTCCACCCACTTGGAAACAAAATCCTTCATTAAATCAATCTTTGGGAGTATATTACACATCCATTCAAGATCGGATAGACACTGAATTATTTTATTCTCTGCTGTCTCAGATGTGAGGCTAGACTTCAAAAGAAGCGAGGACAACTCCTTTTCAAATGATGAACAAATCTTGGAAAGACCCATTCTCACCTCCACTCTAATTTCTTCATCAGCTGTAACTAGTGGAGTTTCTTCATCTTCCCCAAGCATGTATTCAACTTGCTCTTGAGCAGAAGTCTTAAGCTCATCACCAAATGGAGGACACGGTCCACTAATGGATGTGGCAAACCGTATTGCGGATAAAAGAACATTTTTAGTGTTGCTTAAATCAACTGGTTGGATCCTGGCCAATATGGGCATGGCTATAGAACCCAGTTTTGAAACTACTTTTAGAATCTCTTCTTCTTCTTTGTCCTCCCAAGGAACAGCCTCCAAGTACTGGATACAACTTTGCGTAATCTCTTCACAATGGAAGGCAACTGCAACCTGAAGAATTCCAACAGCAGATTTTACAGAGTCCCAGGAATCCAAAAGCAAGTCAGAAGGGAGATAAAGACGGCTCAAAAGGTCAACCAGAAGATCATAATCAAAATCGGAACAGTGAATCTCGATACAAGTATTCGAATTCGGATTGCAGAGCCTATCTGCGAAAAACTTGCTCTTATTTTTTAGAACAAATGAATGGGAGTAGAAGAGTTCACGTCGTCCTTCTTTATTTCTCAAGTGTACAATGATGTCACTTGTACTTTTATCACCAAGCTTGCAAGACTCGGCTACGTTGCCTTTGTCCATGTATAAAGGAAAATCCAATATATTTCATGCTTCATACAACAGGAATATTCCTCCCAATTGGCATATGACTGAGAAAAAAGAGGGAAAAAAAATTACAATTCTAAATCTGTGAGAACCCAAGTTCAATCATAAATGGCCTAAAATAATGAAGATTGCAGCTATAAGTAGCTCTCTAAAAACATGTACCCATGGCTCTCTCATGCAAGCAAGAAAATTACAGTCAACAAAGATGAAGTCAACTTAAAACTCAAGGCAAGTGGAAAAAATAACAATCTAAAATTCTACAGTTCAGTCATTCAATGCTATGCTGTTTCAGTCCCCAACCCATTAGAGGCAGAGAATTTAAAAAAGTAAGAATTCCACACATTACTTGTTTTCTTTAAAAATTAGACCCTTGTCAAGGATATTCAATATAGGGGGCTAAGGCAAGATGAGTTAGTTCACTAGACTGTATCTAATTCAAGGCCAAGGTTACTACCACAACGGGCTGGAAAAGAACAAAAGAAACATATGATTTAATTCTTTATAAAATGATCAAAAGGCATCGAGGCTGTTGTATTGCATAAATAACCATTTGCAATACTTACTTTTTCCGAAGAAGAGAGCATTTTTTGGACAATAGCATTTCATATGCAAGCTGTTGCATAACAGTGCCATAGGCACCACTTTTCCTAGCTGGGAACAGTGTCACCCGGATCAACAAGGTGAATGTGTGGGTGCACTCAGGTATTTGAAACCCAGGCAAATGTCAATTCACAAACTTGGTTCACTTCACTCGGGCAACAATTTTATTTTCTTTAGAATAGCTTTTATTTGTTTATGAAAAAGGTTGAAGTTTGATAAAAGATCAAAGAAGTGACTTGACTGAAGCTTATAAAAGGAGTAAAAGATCAAAACCATGGTAGATGAAGAACAAATAATAAATAAATAAATAAAACAGAAAACCTTGTCTTAACATAAAAATGCCAATCTCCAAAAGGAGAAAAACAAATACAAATAACATCAATAAAACAAAACATATAAGCTTTGAATCAAATAAAACCATCTAGCATCATATTACATTGCAAAATCATCTAGGGGATTCCAATTGATCCACAATCCTCAATTTTCGTGTACAGTGAAAGAAAAAAAAAATCAAGCTTATTAAAATCAAGTTCTATAAATTTCAATCCAGGGACAAGGTGATATTCTTAGCACAATACATATATAGATACAAGAGAGTGAAACTACAATCCATCAATCCATTAAAATCTATTAACAGTACTCTAAGCTCAGAAGGTAACTTTTAAATCAGCACAGCAGACAAAGCAAAAAGACCCATCACTCCTGAAACAATTTTGTTAGAATGGAACACTATATTAACCAATGGGCATCCATACCTTGACAAAGCCCTAATTGTTCAACCATGGAGGAGCCAAAAATCAGAGAATTCCTCGCAAGAAAGCGCTTTTGTTAAAAGGGTTTTGTCTCTCAAACCTTTAATGACAGAGATTTCAAATGAATTAAGCAATAGTCAAGAGCAGTGAAGGGAATGATTAGGTTTTTGCAAGGTGGGTTCTGCTCCAGAGGGGGAAGAAGCGTCAGGATTGCAGGGGAAATGATTTGATGGGATGACAGTGAAAGAATGGCTAAAATCTCAAATGACAGAAATGTCCTTGATTTACATGTAATAAGCGGAGTATTAGTGTATATTTATAGTTAATTCGCCAATTATTATGAAAAAAAATTCGCCAATCCCTAAATTTTCTTTATTATTTATAGTCTTTTATACTATTGAAATAAAAATATATAAGGCAATAGAAGAGAAAAATAGTGTGGTCCAATTTTTATCGACGATTTTTTAAATAAAAAAACATTATACTCAAATGTATCTATATTCGTATTTTTAATTTTTTTTATATCAAAATTTTTAAATTAATATTTAAAAAAAAAAAAGCGAATTATATTCCTTTAACCTGAAACATATGATTGGTCAATGCCAGTATTTTGATTAGATTAGGAAATTCCAAGTTTTTCCTTTTTTTTTAATAAACTAATTTTAATGTTCAACTTTAACTACTCGTATCATATTAGTAAATTACTTATATAACTAACTCAATTTTTATATATACAAACTAATGGTTTGTTTAGTTCAACTTGCACAAGTTGCAAGCGAAGTGACACTATTTAATAGTGGCAGAAAACTGTGATTGAAAGGGATCTGTCTCGCGCAAACACACAAAGGGTATATTTGGGGGTATACACCCCATAAATGAGAAAAAAAATTATTAATGGCATTTTAGTAATAACGTCATTTTAGATTGGTTGACAAGCATTTTGGTGATGTAACATTTTGTATAAATTTTTTCTTAAAAGACAAATTTTATGAAGGATAAAATGCTCTGACACTGTTTTTAATATTCATAAAGTGATTAACCTCTCTTAAATTTGGTAAATCGTGTCCTGACACCCTCTAATGTTAGTTGACAGTCAAAGACATTGTTAAAATGTCAAAACTACTATTTCTGTTTGAAAGTACAATTTTAACCTCAATTAGTTGAACATTTATACCCTTATTACTTTATTATCTCTACTCCCTCTCGATTTACTCTTGGTTTTATGGCTTCCAACCACTTTGATTACAAATTACGAATAATTAATATTTTTAATTAATACTAAATACATTAATTAATATTAAAATCAAATTATATAATCATACATAAAAAAATTTATCAATTAAAAACATAATTTCAAATTAAAAAATATATAACTTCATATATACTATATTCAGTAACTTTATATATATAATTTATTAATAAATCAATATATTGACAAAAAAAAATTTATTAAAACTAATCACATATTTTGAACACTTCTTAATTATTAAACATTATAATAACTAAGTAACGTATATACACACCTTCATATATACATATATACTTATATTACAAAATTCTTAAATCTTTCCTTTCCACCTCCGCCACTGATATCATTGCTCTCACCGACAACACAACCATCTCCTTTCACCGGTGACACCCCCATATCCTCCTATTACATACATTATCTATGTATATATATACACACATATATGTCTAATATATCTCTTTCACCATAAATCACACATATAGAGCTTTGAGAATTAATTTGAACAAGGATTATGGGTCTAATAATCAAATTATTCAAGATAAAAAAAAATTTGATGCAATTCCCACCCAAGTGCGCCAATTTTTTCGCATAGCAGAGGCTTTGCCCTAGGTTCTCTCACGATAGTGGACAAAAATGATGGACGGTGATAAGACATTGCTTATGGCAAATTACAACGATGGCTAAAGACACTCCGACGAGTCTAACCACTGGTCGATGAAGATAAGTATTGTGATAGTCGTGGCTGTGCGATGTTAGAGATGACGGTAACGAAAAGGTTATTGTGGCGATGGTTGGGTGGTTGTGGGCTTCACGATGGTCATTGGCTTGGGGCTCAACAGTGGGTCTTTACGATGGAGATCAACAGAGATGGGTTTCTCGACAAAGGCTAAAAATGACGTGCCAATGGCTGACGGCAAAGGGTGTTCTTGTAACAAGGGTTTGGGCTTTGTGATTGGATTATCGAGATTGGGTTTATAGATGTTTCGAACTGGGTTTCTGGATTGGAGGTGTTTGTTGGAGGAGATGGCGGTGGAGCTTGGTTCGGGTGGCCATAGCTTGGTGCGATAGTAGACGCCTTCCAATGGAAGCAGTGGTGAAGCTGGTGAATGTCGGTGCTCGGCTAACATGGGTCTTGTAGTGGGTGGAGCTTGTGCTTTATGTGATGGCTTCGTCAATAAGTCTGTCATGATGGAGAGGAAGATTCAGCTCAATGGTTGAACTTTCATAGTGGAGACGGCAGTCGACGACGACGCGACAGTCCTATTTGGTGCTTGTGGTTGTCAGCAGAGACGGTGGCGAACATTAGAGTATTATTTATATATGTTTTTATATATACATATATAATAATATGTCATATTTATATGTTTATATGTTATATCATATATATATTTCTATATCTATAAGTATATCAATAAATCAGTTAGAGAGGAGATAGAGTTTGTAAATCTAAATGATATTTATGTCATTTCGCATTGGAGTGGTACACGTCATCAATGACCTCAACAATCTCATTATAATATATAGGGGTAAAATGATAAAAACACTTGCACTGCTAAAAACAAACGGCCGTTAATTCTGACAGGGGGTGTTAGAGCCTATTTTGAGACAAGTATTCTCCGTGGATATTAAACGAAAACCTGGGGGGTGTTAGAGCATTTTACCCTTTTATTAAAGGTCAGCAAAAACAATCTCCTTCGGGTGTACACACAGACACTCTTTCTCGGTAACAATCAATATTGGCTGAAAAACGAATAGCCAATCCATTCCAAGAATAACATCAAGGCTCGTCATCTCTAGGAGGACAAAATAAAATACTAATTGTCGATTCATTATCTCTATCTCACATGCTCGACAAACCATGTCTAGGATCACCTTACCCCCAACTAGTGTATCAATATACAAGGTTCTATCCAAGGTCAACACTTCTAATCCCAAAGCATATGCAAAAGCAATGGAGATAAATGAATGGAACGCACCCGAGTTAATTAAGACTCTAGCACATGAGCTAGATACAAGAACTATACCTCAAACTATAGAAGAACCCACTGAAGTCTCAGTTGGAGTAATCGCCCTGACTGACCACTCCCCTAATGGCCAGACTGTTGAGTAGAAACACTAGGAGTTGTTCCCTTCACTAGTTGCGAACTCTGAACTGATTGTACAGGTTGTGGTGGCTGAGGAACTCTGAATCCCGACTATACCCTAGAAGCCTGAGAATAATGCTGTTGTGACCCCACAGCACTGTAAGTATTACCTTTCTTCTGTGGGCAATCCCTCATTACATAACCCACCTGACTACACCTATAACATTTTCTTGAATCCTCCTCAGGTGTAGGCTGTAGTTGTGGGTATTCCGACCGGTAATGTCCCATTTGTTAACATTAAAAATAGTTTACCTTATCCTGAAAGGATCCCGTAGGCATAGAAGTTGTAAAGAACGACTGTGTCTGCTGTGGTTCTCGAGAGTATGAACTATTTCCCTTGTGTTTCTTATTCAAATTACTCTCTGAATGAGAAGGCACATTGTGAGACTGATTCTTCAAGTTCTGTAGCCTTTGCATATCATTATCGTCAACCTCAACTAACAATTTTTGCCTAACCACCTCTGCATAAATAAGCAAGTCCAAGATAATGACCTTGGTTCTTAGCTCAAACTGAAGTACCTTCACAAATCTTCTAGCATTTTTTTGTTCACTATCCACCATCTCTAGTGCAAATTGAGACAAAGCTATAAAATTATTCTCGTAGTCCATCACACTCATTCCTCCCTGAATTAAATGTATGAACTCGTCTTGCAAGACTTCTTTCACTGTATTTAGAAAATACTTTTCAAGGAACAACCTCCGAAAGGTCTCACATTCAATATCCCTCACCGTATAAATATAGGTCATGGACTTCCACCACAAGTCCGTCGCCCCCATAAGCTGAATATGAACTATAAACATTCTGAGATAATCCTCATCAATCTTTAGCACGTCAAATGACTTGGATATTTTTATCAAGCTAATCTTTTGTAGTCATAGGATCTAATCTCCCATCAAACATAGGAGGATTCATCTTTTTGAACATTTCTAGAGCTTTCATCGCTCCATTCTCACCTTCTTGTGCTTGATTTTGCAGTCCCTCATTAGTCATTCTAGCCAGCAACTAGATGACATCAGTCATCTCTCTAACCAACTGTGCCCCATCAATCAATGGTGGTGGAACAGGATCCATTCCCCTACCATGACTTCTTCTTGGTGGCATGATTTTAATAAATATTTCCAATAAAGATTAATCGCATGTACACGTGAATTAATCAACTTTACTCACTTATGAAATCATGTTATTTCACTCAACATAAATCTGAAACATAAGATATAAAAGTCGCCTATACCCGACCCTTACCCCTCGTCATTAGGTATCCAAACTTAATATCGAACACTTGATCGTTAACCTTCGTCCTCTGGTATTTAAACCTAGTGCTCTGATACCATGCTGTCATGCCCTAATTTTTGATACCCAAATCAATATAGGAAATAGAGGTGATCAATTCACTTCTTAACCTTATTTACACTCCAATACTATGTTGTCACACTTGTAGTCCCACTACTGGACCCCTCACAGGACACCCAGACAAGCTAATAATCCAACTCAACTCAAACAGCACTTCAAGTGCTTCGACTAATCGAAGGTGAAACTTTGATTAATCGCAGTTCTTGTGAAACTTCTATCGGAACACTAGGGTTTTTGACTTCTAAATGTGGCTAGGTCTTCGATTAATCGAAATGTAAGGTTCGATTAATTAAAATTCTAGTTTTGATTGATCGTAGACCCATCCGTATGAGTCCTCATTTCCCTATCCTTAAAACTTTAAATACCCATTTAATGCCTCAAACCATTCTCACATCCTAACATACATCCATACTAGTTTATACATAACCACAAGATGCATAAACATCAACTAAATCATGGAACTTTCATCAATTGAACAAAAACATTGTTTATATATCATTCTTTTGTCCAAACATCAACGTTCACGGTACAAAGACCTAAATACAACATCAAATGCACTATGTCCACATCCCGGACGTGCATAACATCAAAACAACCAAAAAGAGAGTACATTTATATCTATACCCTACTCTTAGTGGATCACCATTGACAACTTCATTGCCATGCCTTGAAATTGTTAATATAGGGGGATGAACAAAATTCAACTGGCTCAAGGTCATATGTTGTGCAATTCATCAAAGTTCACATTCCATATCAATACATAAATCAATTAAAATACATAGCCTAGTTACGTGTGTAGAGACCGAGTCTAATTTTGACCGATTTTCTTTTTCTTCATCATTTTCGTTATAAATGAGTTTTAAATGATGTTATGGATGTTTCAAAGATGAAAAAAATGTTTGGAAACTTGTTTAGAAGTTTTGGAAGCGTTCAACAAAATTTAAAAATATTGAGTCGGCGGGGCTTAAAACACAGGTCGAGTGGGCTCAAAAATTCAAAATTTTTTTAAAAAATATTTATTTTTAGTTTCAGACCAAATAAAATATTTAATGAGTTAAGGAAGTAATTTTGGAGTCATAGCCACTTTCGAAATCGAAAACAGAGCCCGGGAGGTACTTTAAGTGACTTAAGGGTAAAATAGTCATTTTGCAACTAGTGTAATGTATATACACATATATCTCTATTGTTGGGATAGATTTTTGAGGAGAGAGAATCAGCCATTAAAGCTCTCTCAAGCTTCTCTTCTTTTTCATCTTCTTCCTTAGTTTTGAGGGCTTTAGAGAGAGATTTAGGGCTTGCTCCAAGAGAGAAAGTTGCTCCTCTCTTCTTTCTCTTTAAGTTAGTAGGTTCAAAGTCTCTCTTTAGAGAGTTTCAAAAATTGAGGGTAGTTGAAGTTTGGATTCGAGCTTGGTCCAAGAAGGAAAGCTTGTTCTCCTTGTTCCGATCTACGATCCTACGGAAAGAAAGTGCAATTTGGAGGAATTTGAAGTTTGGTGATTTTAGGGTTTGGCTTGGAAGTCTTCAAAGTTGAGGTAAGGGTTCTCTCATTCTCAACATCGATTCTTTAGGTTTCTTTGTGGATTATGGACGTGTTAACATGTGATAGAGAACAATAAAGTTGTGTTTTGAGTTTTTCTCTTGTATATATACATGCTAGTTATTTTTCACATATGGTATGCATGATGTATATGTGGTATGTTGATTATATGCATGCTAAAATTGAGTAATTGTGTTCTCCTTATGAAAATACATGATATATGTGATGTATATAAGTCTTATACATGAGAAATGATGGTTTGGCATGATAATTATAGCCAATGTGTTTTGCACTTGTAGTGTGAGTATCTATGTTGTATATGTGTTGGTTTGAAATGCATGAGGTTCATTAAGATTAGTTTTGAGAAATGATATGAGTTATATGCATTTGATTACCATGTGTTTAAAAAAATACATCAAAGGAATGGTTTTCCATGTTAATGCATTTGGTGATGTTTCGTGGATAAAATTACATGTATTGTAATGTATGTGTGGCGGTGGCTTAGCATGTGGTGTACTTGATAGAAAGTGGAATGAGTCTTGAGAAGGTCGAATTATGATGTTAGATTCACACGTGGGGTGTGGTGGACTTGTGTTCCCAATTGACAGCTTTCAATTGGCGACAAATCGAATTTACTTTCTCTCAATTGACAGATTTTAATTAATGAAGACCATTGGTGGTATGTGAGATTGACAGTCTTCAATCGATAATGACCCGTGCTGATTTGTGTGAGGTTGACATATTTCAATTGATGGTAACCTTGGTGGTTTGTGAGGTTGACAGGTTTTATTGGTGTCACTCTCGGAATCGGTAGAGTTTAAGCATTTGCGCGACGATCTAGTTTTGTTCATGAATTAGGAATTCGTGTTGAGAGATTTGGCTTGTGTTTTAAAGTGAATGATATATTATTTATTTTGATCATGCATGGTTGATTGATCATTCAATATTTTTGTTGCATAACTATATCATTGATATCATGAGCATTGTGAGCATGTCATATAGTGTAAAGATGCTATGATTGATTGCATATCATATAGGTCGGCGTCGGGTCAATGCTTAGGCGGGTTTAATCATCTCTACTGGGTGTAGTGAACTTGTGTTCCCAATTGATAGCTTTCAATTGGTGACAAACCGGATTTACTTTCTCTCAATTGACAGATTTTAATTAATGAAGACCCTTGGTGGTGTGTGAGATTAACAGTCTTCAATCATTAATGACCCGTGCTGATTTGTGTGAGGTTGACAAATTTCAATTGATGGTAACCTTAGTGGTTTGTGAGGTTGACAGGTTTTATTAGTGACACTCTCAGAATTGGTAGAGTTTAAGCGTTTGAGCGACGATCTAGTTTTGTTCATGAATCAGGAATTCGTGTTAAGAGATTTGGCTTGTGTGTTTCAAAGTGAATGATACGTTATTTATTTTGATCATGCATGGTTGATTGATCATTCGATATTTTTGTTGCATAACTATATCATCGATATCATGAGCATGTCATGTAGTGTAAATATGTTATGATTGATTGCATATCATATAGGTCGGCGTCGGGTCAATGCTTAGGTGGGTTTAATCATCTCTATTGGGTGTAGTTGTATGCTCACCCCCTCCCCCTCCCCCTCCCCCCCCCCCCCTCTAAACCTTTTACAGGTAAGGCACCGATGAAGAACGAGACTTGAGCTTCCAAGTGGAGTTCTTTGTAGCTTTCGATGTTCATTTTGGATATGATGAATATGGCTATCATGCCGGCTTGTGGCATGAGGATTTTGTCGAATATTGTAGTCACATTTAAACCATTTGTAACTTCATATTTCTAGGCGTGACAACTTGGTATCAGAACCCTATATTTGAATACCTTCGAACGGTTTATCATTTTTTTAATAGGCTATGCTTAGGGAGTTTGAATTGTGATACACCCTAGTTTAATGTAGATAGATATGCAATTCATGATGACTGAAGATAGGATATAGCTTAGTATATGATTGTATTTATCTTCTTGACGATGTTATTATGAGCATGTATGTATGAGACAAGGGGAGTGATAAGCCATGCTTATAGAAGATGAGTCGTACTACACCTTAGTGTAATGTAGTTAAGCAAACGATTTGTACCTACCGAATGTGGATTATGCATGATTCTTAATTGTATGTTTATCGCCACATGCATCATTGTTATATTTACGATGAAATTCTCCAATGTATGTACAATTGAACTTGATGTGAAGCTAGCGGAGAAGTCAAGATCCTAGATTTCTCTCTTGAGTATATTTATCACTTTAATTGTTTTCTAGTTTAATTTATTTAAATTTTCACAATTTAGCATAATTATCATCCAATCTCTAATTTTGAATTAACCTGAAAAAAAACCTTGATAACTTAATAATATAGTTTTTGTAGTTCGACACCCTATAAATGGCCATATCCTATAAGGATTCGTTCTATTGCGAGTAGTAATTATCATTGAAAAATAAGCTACCGAAGTGAAAGCTTTAGTCCACATCAACTAGTAACTTTACTATGAAAGATTTAGGCATTGCTAATGTCATACTAGAAATCAAGATTTATATAACATTAGATGGTCTAGTATTATCTCAATCTCACTACATTGAGAAAATACTTAATTTCTTTTAGGATAAAATACACTGACCTCACATGAGATTTGGCCTAATTACACACGACAGTCATGTTTGATGTTTATTATACTGTGTACCCCTAAATGTTATAAAATATCATTTTTACCCTTAATATTTTAATAATTTTAATTAGAAAATTTTTTAAAAGTAAAATACCTATCTTGCCCACCATATATATATATATATATATTAATACTGTAGAGTATTTTATATATATATATCAAAGGCAATTTGTCAATGTTTTAATAGTATTTTTGTCATTTCATTGCAATTAAGGGCAATTAAGTCATTTTTTAAAATTTCATTACGAAAGGGGAGGTTGTTGATAACATGCACCTAACCTTAAGGGAACACAATGTAATAAACGTCAAACATGATTGCTGTATGTAATTACGCAAAACCTCAGGGGAAGTCAATATATTTTACCTTTTTTTCTATATAAAGATGATAGTAGTCTTGTAAAAACTCCTATAGATGTAGATTTTCATTTATCTAAAAATACTATGTTACCCAATAATTATCCTTAGAGGGGGGTTGGGGGAGGGGAGGGGAGGGGTTGAATAAGGACCTTAAGCAAACAATGAAAATTTTTCAGTTTAACTTGTTTTGACAAAAATTAGCTTGAATGGACTTTTGTCAAACACTTGGTGAATTTATGTATTCAACAAGTGGGAATGAGAATGCTATCTTAGAAAGCTATTATGCACTTTAATGATCTAGTGGATACAACAACAAGTGCTCGTGTAAGTGCAATATATCATGCTTGTAGTGTATGAAAATACTGATTGCACATTTTATCAAACACATTGTATGCAACTTGATTAGGAAAAGGATAATCAAATTAATACTCAATCAATTCACATACTTCAAACATTCATCACATCATCTTCATATAAATCAAAACATATAAACTCATAACATTCATATATAAAGCATAACAAAATTAAATATATGAAATGCTATTAAGTAAAGGAATTAAGGGTTAGAAAAATGCAAACCAAGTAACAGTATGATTTTACATGGTTTGACACCTCCCGCCTACGTCCATGCCTCAAAAGCACCTCTTAAAGATTCCACTATGGAGCTTCCCTTAAGGGTGGAAAGCAAATGTACTGTTACAATTGCCAAGTGAATCACTTAAGCTTATTTACACCAGTGAACACCTCACCAAGACTTTTTTGTCAAGCTCATGATTTGGGCTTCCTTGCTCAATAAAAACCTCACCAAGACTTCTTTGCCAAACCAACCATTTGGTCTTCCTTGCCAAGTGCACCACTTAGTCTTCCTCTCAAAGGTAGCTAAGAATTTATAGTACAACAATAATATCTCTCAAAGATGAATATACAAATTGAAGCTCAATAGAAAAATATCCCTCAATGGATAGATAAACAAATGATAGCTCACATACCTAGAGTTAGCAATGAAATACTCAATTGAAATCTCTTCATTGGGATTTTGCCATTATGAATGATATGCAAGTGTTTGGCTCAATAGTGGTGAGTATCAATAGATGACTGATATGAAAATTTAAGCTCTAAGGTAGTATCTACAAACAATATATAATCATGGTGGTGGTAGTCTCTCTCACTTGTATAATACATATACAATGTATATATATAGCACAAGAACAGATTATGGGCATTTGGAAGTGGTTAAGAAGCATTTAATGCAGAAACTAGTTGTTGGATTCAAAATCTGTCAGTATCAACTGGCTAATGAATTCATCGGCCGACTAAAGCTACTATTCAACCAGCTGAAACAATGTTTCAGCAGTTCTAGTTTTCACAGCCCACTGGATTTAATTTTAGCTCCTACCAGCTGGTTGATGGTTTCATCAGCCGACTAAAGGTCCTCTTCGATCAGCTGAAACAATATTTTAACTGCTTCAATTTTGTAGTAGCTACTAGATTGTATTTTAGCATTTACTAGCCGATTGATGGGATCTATTAGGCAACTGAAAGTTCCTAAGTTGAAACTGTTCTGAAACTCAGCTATTTTCTCCAGCACAACATGTCAGCACACTGCACACTACTTACTTATTTACATTGAAAATATTTAAGTAAATTCCTTTTATATTTTGATTTATTTTAAATTATTCAATGTAAATCAAAATATGATTTTTTAATTTTAGTACAAAACGAATTTTCACAGCTTTGACATAAAAATTCATCGTGCAATATGAATGACCAAATCAAGTCATTTGGGGTTAAGAAAATTCATATGATCATAATAAATCATAAGGTACAATTATCGGAACTTTTTATGTCAAGATTCATTAAAAATTTTATATTTACATTTTTGCCCCTAGAATCCAACACTTGGTCAAATTTCTGCGCTAAGTTTCCAAAACAGTAATTGTGCATGAAAAAGCTTTATAAAGTGAGTCAATGGAGTTCAAAGCCTAAGTCAATGTATCTAAGAATCATAAATGATATATCTTAATTCAAGTGTAGGTTCTAGAATTTGTTTACTCAATAATTGAATTCCTTCAAAGCTAAACATAAACTTGAATTAACTTAATCTCAACATAAGGCCTTCAAGATGATTCAATGAAGTTCATGACCTAATTTTAAGTGCTCAATAAACCATGATATGATATGAATGATATGCATTGGTTCTAAGGTTCACTAGGTTAATAGATGAGATTTCAAAAGAAGTTACTTCAAAAATAATTTTATATTAAATCTAGCACTCACCCAAGACTAGCCTGCCCAAGTCTTTTGATCTTCAAATCTTTCAGCTCTTGGGTTCCTTCATCATGTGGCTTGAATTTTTTTCAACTTCGCCATTGATTTTGATTATTAATTTTTAAGCTTTATGATCCCATAACTTCATATATCTTTTTTTAATTCCTTTGAAGTCCAACGCATTTAAGATATTTGAGATAATTTGATACCTTGTAAAATTCACACTCAAGTAAACTTATTAAATCTACACTTCAATAGATTATAATCATCAAAATTACCTAAATAACCTTGGGTTGAAACCTTGAGGTTAACAAACTAGTCAAATCATATCATTTCTAGAGCATTATCATATAATAGGCAACTTAATAAAAGTTCTGAACTGCACACGACCTGATATAACATACTTAGTTAATAAATTGAGCAGATATACAAGTAATCCTTTAATGAAACATACGTCAAATACATCACACCTATAAATAATATCTCTTAAATGGAATAATCTCCATTGATTATATCAAGTTTAAGGATAACTTTGCGAATCCATTTACTAAAGGTTTATCAAGAGAGCAAGGGCATAAATCATTGAGGGAAATGGGATTAAAACATATATCTAGAGAGTTGTCACAATGAAATTCAATCTAGCTGACTAGAGATCTTAAGATCTAGATTCAAAGAGACAACTGAAATTTTGTGTGACTCACCAGTAGCACTAAGGAGATGTAAATCTTCTATCCACTCATGTGATGAAATAGTGTTGCTTACAACATGTATCAAGATAAGTTATGCTTTTAATGATTCCTATATCTTGAAAATTCAAGTGAGGTATGACATGATACTTTTAATAAGAAGTCATCATTACGAGTGTGAAGTGGACCACTTCTATAGAACGATAAATGTTAAGTTTTTTAAAGCATTCATAAAATACCAAGTTTTGTTCAGGGACAAAATGAATACAACCGTGAGAACTAACCTTGGGCAGAAAGAAACTATGTGTATACTATTATCTTGGTTTGTACAAATGGTTGAACAGTTCAATCTAACACATCCGTTGATTAGCCATTAAATTCAATAGTTAGAGACTAAGAAAGATTTAAGGCCAAAAGCTATCTATCCCGATGTAGTAATTTTTCAACTATACTTTTTCTAATGTCTGCATTTTTGTTTGCATTTATAAACAAATTCCATTAATGTGGGAGAATGTTAGACCTGTAAACGAATCGAATTCAGACCAGATCAGGTCTGATCCGATCCGAACCCGATAAAAGTTATAGCCGATCCGATAACCAGACGGATTATATATAATTAAATCCATATTCGATTTGTTTTTAATCGGATATCCGATCTAATAACCCACTCCAAAAAAGAATATAAATTTTTTTATAAAAAAATTAATTTCAAAAGAGATTAGCAAATAATGATTAGGAAAAAAATAAAGAAGAAAAATAAAATATAAAGAAAAAAATAGTACAAAAATAAGTATTTGACTTTTTATTAAAGTAAAAACTATAAAGAAAAACAAAATAGAGAGATGGAAGAATAAGAAGGAAATAATGATTAAAAATATTTTAAGAGTATGTAAATATTATATGTTATAACGTTAGATAATATATTTATAATAAATTATATATCATATTATTTGGATCGGACTATTATCGGATCAGATCGACCATAATCCATATCCGATTTGTTTAGCTAATGGATTATCGGATTGAATGTCCAATCTATATCCTAATTATTGGCTCGGATTCAGATCAGATTCGGATCAAAATTTAATCCATTGATAGGTCTAGAGATTGCTGGATACTTGGTGTTGATCAAGCAAACTTTGGGTCAAGATTGGAGTAGATTCCATTAAAATTTTGATGTGGGTCCATGTTGGAATGCATTTTTCTTCGAAAGTAGACGGAGCGTAGTATATTTACTTGCTTAAAACTATTTTCGGTTGAATGAGAAATTGAATACAAGTGAGACATTTGATTATAGTATAATGAGGTGAAAGTGGTTGGGTTTGGCCCACATTGGAAGATTGAGAAAGAATTATTGTGCTTATATATGCTAGACTTGACACTTGGGTTTGGGCCCCCAAGGAGCATTTCAATTCGTCTAGACCCAATTTGTTTAAAATCTTCCAAAACCCGAACAGGTGCATGGGTGGTTTAATCTGTCAGATGGATAAAGGCATAATGGTTCGGGTTGATGGTTCATCAAAGTGGTGCAAGATGGTTAGGATTGGTTAAAAGTCGAACCGGTGGAGATTAAGCAGTTTGGCTTGAACTAGTGCGACCAATGGTTATTTAGGAAGAATAGGTGCACCTGATGGCGGTTTGGGTTGACTCGAACATATATCATTTTCTCTATAAAAACCCCTTTGACTTCTTTTCCAATTTATACTTCAGAATTTGAATGTTATTTTTTCTTTCTTTTTATATGCTCTAGTCTTTGAGTCTGAATCATTGAACTCATTGTGACTCAAAGGGTTCGTCTTTGAGTCCATATCTACGGGTTCATACTGAGTTCGAGTCTAACAGTCCAATTTGAGTTCGAACTGGGTCTGAGAGAGTATTACATAAAGTTTGGTTTGCTAATTACTTAGATTTGAAGTACTGCTACCCTTGGAAGAAAGATCGTTGTATTCTGGGAAACAACCGCTATTAGAGGCCGTTTAGCACTTGGCGGGCCAAATTTTGTCTTAAAGACAGAGAATCAAATTCTAGCCCTGATCTATACATAGATTTTTTTATAATTGCAGTTCTGATATAATATTTAAATTTCATATTCATTATGCTATGGTCTTAAATAGTAAAATATAAGCATAATATTACCACCATTGTTTTGTTGATTCCATTACTTTTTATGTTAAAAAATCTATCTAATCCATAGTTCAATTTATGAGTAGTTATGTGATTTTAACATGTGTTTTCTGACTTGACTAATAGGCTCTGGCTTAGATTAGTTGGTACAAGCTCACTCTTTCAGTTTCAGTCTCACATAGGGGTCTGTTTGTTTACTTTACCATTGAAAAAAAAAAAAACGTCTTTCCACGTGATTCCCCACATTCCATGATCAAAATGTTGTCCAAACTTTTATCTTAGAATTAAAAAACTATCTTTATTAAATCAAATACCTATTTCCGACTGAACATGAAGTGTTGTACCCATCTCACTCTCACTAACAACACACTATAATATACTACTTTATATGTACTGATATTTTTCTTTTTCTTTTTTACGTACATACATATTTCGTATATTCAGAATTTATCTTGTAGCCAAAGTGCAAAGAACCCTTATATGTATAAAAGAAAAAATTAAAAAAAATTGAGAAACCCTTATATGTATAAAAGAAAAAATTAAAAAAAATTGAGAAGAGAACGTGTCATTATTATTTCTGTCATCAAGAGATTGATGGTTGTTTTTCTACTTTTATGTTTTATGTTTATTATCATTTCACAATCTTGTAATCATTTAACAATTCAACTCTCTCTCTCTCTCTGTCTCATTTTTCTTTATATACCGGTTCATTTTTTAAGCTAAAAATTGTACTCCAATGTCATATAACGGGGGTAAATTACTCTGACCTCTTTTAAGATTTGATTTAATTACTCTTAAATTAAAATTTTTGTAAAATTTCTCTCACACCTTTGTCAGATTAATTATCCATTAAGCAAAATTAAATCTAATATACAATTACAAAACTACCATCAAGTTATAATACTTTTGTGCAAAAATAATCTCAATTTCTAATAACTTGATTGAAATTAATATGTTATTTATATATATTTTTTCTCTATCAATGTCGCACCAACACTACCGTCATTGTTGGCATTTTGATCTTTTATGTTAATGGAGTTTAATAGAGCTGATTGTCATATAACGATAGAAGTTTCTGAAGTAAAGTCAACCAAATTTCATAAAAGGTTAAATATTATATTTAAAAAAATTTAATACGAGGATAATTCTTATAAAGGGAGATGAATGTAATTTACCCTGTGATCACCATGCACCAAATAAATCTATGCGAAGGAATCAAAAGTACTTAATTAATAAGTAGATATGTGACGAAGATATCATTGAATAAACAGAGAATGTGTAAAGCAGAAGGCAACTTTTGATAGTTGAGTTAGCCTTTCAAAATAAAATCAGTGCTGCTGTGGAAAGACTCCAACATAGGGAGATAAGTGCTCTCTCTCTTTCCCATTCAATTGTAATAAGCACAAACCAATCAGGACATGATAAAACACCATGCCCACTTTAGAAGGTCCTATTCATGACCTAATTTACCATATATATATATATATATATATAAGTGGTTATTATTAATAAGAAATGAGATGCGGTTTTAAAAGAATGTGGTCAGCTGCTTATTTGTGCAAGGGGAGACCACTTAATGATTTGTTAGGTTTTTTACAATCATATTGGAGTTTCCACTTTAGGCCAAATATTTCATTATGTGTGACCCTGACCCACCAGAGAAAATATTTCTAATTCTCCCACTCTCACCGGCCCACACCCCCTCTTGTGTGTGCACTCATAGACGTACGCGTTATGTACGGGTATGATTTTTCTTTTTATTGTAAAATTATTAGGTAGTCTCAGACTCACTTATCCTAGATTAATAATAACATATCATCACAATAAATGTTGAGATAAAAAAAGACACATGCACATTCCTATCGACTCGAGTTGAGAGGTAACAAGTCGCCTAGTTGATTGTCTCAACTAGATTTTATCCCACTTGGATGTGTGAATGAATAGTGTGTAGGGGTTCACGAATTATGTTATACCGTAAATGATTTATCCTTTTATAGATAAAGGGCATGCTCGAGATTCTCGTCTCTGTGGATATAAAGAGGTTCAAATGTACCTTCGCATACGAAGAGAGTTAGTTCACCGTTTCGAATTTATAACCTTTCAAATCACAATTGAACAAACTTACCCGTTGCGCCAAAGCCCGCCCTCAATTTATCCTTATACGTGAACAATCCATATGCTTTACCATAAATTCCATTGGATGTATGTGTAGTTTTTGCTTCATTGATTATCTGAAAGGATAAAGTGCAAAAAATATCATCACTATTTACAAAATGTGCAAAAAACTCATGTAGGACAAAAAAAACTCCTTCACTATTTACAAAATGTGCAAATAAGGACATTTTGTCAATTTAACAACTAAAATGTTAAACTTACACTCTAATGCCATGTTTGGATGTCCAAAATAGACTTATCCGAATATTAAATTTTTTTTTTTTTTACTCTCGAAAAAGGCTTAGATAAGAAGTACTTGTTGCTGTTACTTATCAATTGGGTTAAGGGAGTCAAAAGAAAGTAATTGGTCTTAATTAATTAAACCTTCCATGAGAGCACAAAGGCTAATTAGTAAATTAATCCAATGATCATTACCATTTAGAGTACTACTGCTACGACATTGATATATATATATATATATACACTTTAGTGTATACATGCCCTGCATCACAAAACACCAGATATCAGAAAATGAATTAAAAATGGTTATCTCAAGATGGTGGGCTTTCCTAATTTTCTTATCCATGACAGATGAGAGGTCAAGGAACCACTAACAAGAAAAAAGGATGATCATAAAGGCTCAACGTTTTTTTATGATCTGAATAATTTTTTTATAAAAATAAAGCGATGACTGTTTAGCTTTTGGTTAAAATTAGAAAATCTCATGTCTATTGCTCTTCCAAAGTGTGACCATCTCTGTCGGCAGGTGCGTGCCACTAGATAAGTTAACACATTGGCACGTTATGAGTGTCATGATTTCACATCATTTTAAAAAAGTAAAGGTAAATGTGAAGTACTTATATCTATGTTTACATTCTTTTATAATATAATACGTTTTAAAATTGTGATAACCATGAATCTATCAAAACTCTATAAAACATGCTTACACAAGAGTAGTAAAATTGTGATAACCATGAATCTATCAAAACTCTATAAAGCATGCTTACACAAGAGTAGTATCCAAATGGGTGACGACCTGAAAAGTCTCTGATTCGAAAAAGATTAAAGATACTACAAAATCAAACCGCGTCATCCACTCAGACACTTTGAAGTTAGTTTAAGAGTAAAAACCAAAGTTGGTTAGCTCTTCTTTTAACATTTATCTTCTCTTTTTTTTTCATTTGCCACACACATTTATCATTTGTTTTTAACATAATGTATAGTCTGATATATATGAAATATATAGTATATTCATTTTATGTGCACTGTTGTGATTGTCAAGACGATCCAGCACTCATGCCAGTTCATTTGTCCATCATGAAATAAAATATTGTTTGGGTTGTGGATTGAGAGAGAGAGAGAGCTTGAGAGAGAGAGAGAGAGAGAGAGAGAGCTTTGTCTCATGTGTGATACAATCTCAATCTTTTTTTTTTTTGGCAAGGATCCCTGTGCCATTGGAAAAAAGTTTATTTTACCAGCAAAAATTAGGTGTAAAATACTACCCCTTTATATATCAGACTCAATAGTCACAACAATCATCACCAAGGCTTCATTTTCCCATTGCATAGCATTGGGGTTATATATTGGCAACTAACTTCACATTCACAAGACAAGTACTGTATATATATATATATATACATACACACACACACATACACTTCTCTCAGCTCATCAACATATATATCCCTGCAATTAATCTCAGATGGCCAACACAAAGGAAGCCACCACCAATGGAGTGGAGTGGAGGATAAGAGTGGGAAATGGGTCATCGGAGATTTTGGCGGCTGAGTCGGGGCTTGCCAGAAAAGCCTGGCTTGGTTTACAGGGATTGATTGTTGGTTTTGCAATGCGTGTTTGGAGTTTTATAAAGAAGGCATGGGATTTAGGGGTCGACGAACCAAGAAAATTCATCCACTGTCTCAAAGTAGGAATGGCCCTCAGCGTTGTCTCATTGTTTTACTATATGAGACCTCTCTATGATGGTGTTGGAGGGAATGCAATGTGGGCAGTTATGACCGTTGTGGTAGTCTTCGAATACACTGTCGGTAAGTTTACTCACAAATTTGAAACTCCCATTTGTTAGTTAATCCCATAAATGCTACTATATATATATATATATATATAGATATATCTATATATACACACACATATATATAACACTAAGCTTTACTACAGGTGCAACACTCTGTAAATGCTTGAACAGAGCTAGTGGAACATTTCTTGCTGGTGCACTCGCAATTGGGGTTCACTGGGTTGCTAATCAATCAGGAGAAAAATTTGCACCTATAATTATTGGACTTTCGGTTTTCGTATTTGGTATGTAAAATTTGTTTCCTGAGAATTACGTACTGTATATATATATATATATAGGATATTGGACTCACTAGCTATTATCTATGTTTCTTCAGCTTCTGTAGCAACGTTTTCTAGATTTATTCCAGTAGTGAAAGCGAGGTTTGATTATGGTGCTCTCATCTTCATTCTCACATTCAGCCTAGTTACAGTATCGGGTTATCGGGTGGAAAAGCTGATTGATTTGGCCCATCAAAGATTGTCCACCATTGTCGTAGGAATTTCTATATGCATTGTTATCATCATGCTTATACGTCCTATTTGGGCTGGCGAGGAGCTCTATCATCTCATCATTCGCAACATGGACAAGCTTGCAAATTCCATGGACGGTAAGCATAGTTATCATCTATATATATATAGCATCCACAACATATATACATATATGGTGATCAAAGCTATATATGCTTATTAAGAATGTGTCCTTCCAACAATCGTTTTAGGTTGTGTGGCCGAATATTTTAGTGATAGTGAAGACAACACCAACAATAAAGGCTACAAATGTGTGCTGAACTCAAAGGCAACAGAAGATGCTATGGTATGTGAAAGGATGATTCCAAATTAATATATTTTCAAATCTTTTATCTAGTGTGTGTGTGTGTGTGTGTATATATATATATATATATATATTTGTCTTAATGAGACTTTGTTTGATTTATATAGGCTGGATTTGCCCGGTGGGAGCCTGCCCATGGGCGCTTCAATTTCCACCATCCATGGAAACAGTACCTCCAAATTGGAGCATCAATACGCAACTGTGCTTATTGCATAGAGGCACTAAATAGTTGCATCGACTCAGAAAATCAGGTAACCCAAATTTTAACAATCTTATTTCTAACAAACACGCTTGTTTGGTTCTACTTTCCGAGAACAGTTTTGAAAACTGAAAATTAGAAAACGGTACAAAAACATGTTTGGTTGATAGTTTTCAAAAAAAAAAAGTCTGTTTATACCGTTTCAGAATTGAAAATTATAAAATCGTACAAAAACATGTTTGGTTAATAGAACTTGGTTTAAAAAAAAAGTCTGTTCATATTGTTTTGGGAACTGTTTTTGGAGTGAGAAACCATGCAGGCTCTACTATGACATACCTCGAGTCTTTCCTAAACATATTCAAGTTTAGTAGATTGAGTTCTTCAAAGTGCCTATTGAAACAGCAAAGAAACAAAGCCTGAACTGTGTTATGTTACATTGTGACTCTAATACAGGCTCCTGAGTTCATAAAGAAGCATCTCAGTGATGTGTGCTTGAGAGTGGGCACAAACTCCTCGAGTGTCATAAAAGAGCTAGCAACAAACATCAAATCAATGAGGAAATCATCCAGAATAGATTTTGCAATCGACGAAATGAACAGCGCAGTGCAAGATCTCCAGAATCATTTGAAGTCTCTTCCCGGTGTACGCATGAATCCACCACCAGATTCAGAGGCCAAAACTCCGGAAAACGACGAGAGTGGTAGAGAATCAGTTTCAACAACAGCTAGTATGATACCTCTCTTGGAATTCATTCCAGTCGTGACATTTGCTTCTTTGCTGATTGAAATTGTGGCACGAATCGAAGGGCTTGTAGGTGCAGTTGATGAATTATCAGACTTGGCTAAATTCAAGCCTGAAGCTGATGACAAGCCCAAACAAAACCAACCTAATAACAAGATTGTACCTAATGAACAGGATGATGATAAAACTATGAAGTCCCTCCAAAGGGTTTGAGTTCTATTTGATTGTCATGGCAATTATTTATCAGGAGCTGTAATTTGTACTGAAATACAGTATAAATATATATACATATATGCATACTAGTTAACATTGCATTGACTAGCTAGCTCAAATATAATTTTAATCAAGTAAACGAGACGTTCCAAGGATTTTGTGACTGAATTAATTAGTGTCAATTAACACAAACATATCCAAGAAGTTATGAAGTTGGACGGGGTTCGACTTCTCTGGAGTGCAAACAATTTCTTGGGACTACGCCTTCGCGATCATACTTCGCGACCTACCTAGCTTCGGATGAAGAGGCATCTTCCTGGTTTCGGGGATTAGTCGGGTCGGGCAAAGTCTCGGACATTCCGGTTAATCTATAAAAAAAAAAGTTATGAAGTTGGAATTTTTCTTCTTTTTCCTTTTATGAGGAAATTCTTAGACAAATTCTTAGACAGTTATGAAGTTGGACTTGCTTGGTAGCCATTTTAGGGGCAAAGAAAGGTTCTGTTAGGGATTACAGAGCCATCTAAACTATTTCATTTCGATCAAAACATGTGAACCTGTTAATCTGCACAGATCAAGAGTAATTAGTGCATGTTAGACATTGATATTCAATCATATGACCAATAAAATCACAGAACAGTTAATTATTGACACTGATTCATTTGATGGTATATGGGATATTCTCTAAAAGAATAATTCTGTGGACCAAATTAATGAAAAAATATTCTGCATAACAAGCATATTATATATATATATATATATATAACAGAAAACCTATAAAAAAAAAGTCCAAAATTAAATTATCTCTAAAAAATAGGAAAAAAAATAGGAGATAAATCCTAATCACTAAAAAGTACTTAAATATTAAAAATCAGCTCAATTCAAGTCTATTTAAACTTTGGGAAACGCTAAATGTCATGAAATTTTATCATGAATTGCCATCATGAATGATGTGGCATGTGATAATATTATTGGGATTCCGTATATGGGGGAATCCCACCAATACTAACTCACCATTTAATTGCCACATCATTCAAGATAAAAATTCATCAAATATTTTCATGACGTGTAGCATTGCTCTTGAACTTTTGACAAAAAAATTGAAATATTAAATAGTGAAAAAACTAATTTCGGGACCTAAATGATGGAGTGCGACTGAAAAAGGGCATATGTCACAAGTAGGGGTGGAACTCGTGCAGGTTGAACGGATTGGAGGCGGGCTTAACCCGAGGTATGAAATCTTAACCCAACCTGACCATTATCCCTAGCTAATCAACCTGAGCTCAATCTATCTTTAATTTTTTAAACTCAGGTTGTAGATTGAGTTGAAATTTTGGGTTGGATTCGTACCTTTAACTCGGGTTGATATTTCGGATTAGAATTTGAATTTATGTAATAACAAATAAAATAACCAAAACTTTTTCACAACTAAAATAATTCAAGATATTGGCATGTCATATAATAACAAATAGATCAAAAACTAAAGAACAATAATAGGCATAGTGAAAGTTATCATGGAATTGGAAAAGTGAATCACTTTTATTCTTAGATAGTGCAAGTGAGAACCACACTTTCATAATTCAATAGATGGGCATTGTACACACAAATTTCGTGTTCGAAAATCTAGGAACGAAAATTAGTGACAAATAAACAATTTTTATTGATTCAAGAAAATCTCCTTAGTAATCCGGCTTTAAGGGCTGCAAGAGATTAATCTTGAGTTGGATTGAAACTTTAATAAAGAACGGCACGTGGATGATGTGCTTGTTGTTCTTCTCCTTCAGGGTTTATGTGTTTTGGAGTTTTGGATTTTGAGTGAAGAGTTCTGCAGAGTTTCAGCTTTTTCTGAGAATCTTCTGGTCCTTCTTTTTCTCACCTTTGGACCTTTATTTATAGGCTCACCGGAAGGATAGATTTGTAACTTTCTGTTCTTTTGATAATTATCCTATAATTATCATTTATGATAATTTTAATAATTATCCAATAATATATATATATATATATATATATATATATATAAATTATTCATTAGACCCATTTTCAAGTTGGCTTAGACTTCTCAAACAATTTAAACCAGTTCATAACTTATTTATTTGTAATGGGATTGGTCTTTAAATTATCTGACTCATTGGGCCATATTTCAAAGTGGGCTAAACTGAAGATAAGCCCAAATTATATTTTGGGTCTATCGTATAGATTTTTTAATGTGTACAAATTGCCCCCACTTCAAGTGTCGCGCTATATTGAACTTGTTACGAACCTAAAGTGGGACTTAAAGTATTTAACTTTCGCAAAACTTTTTTTTTTTTTTTTCCAAATGAAATTGTAGACTTGAGGATCCTATTGCAAATAGGATTTTTTTTCATTGTTCAAGTGGAATTGAAGACTTGAGGATCCTATTGCAAATAGGATTTTTTTTTCTTATCCAAGTGGAATTGAAGACTTGAGCATCCTATTGCAAATAGGATTTTTTTTTCTTGTCCAACTGAAATTGTAGACTTGAGGATCCTATTGCAAATAGGAATTTTTTTTTCTTATCCAAGTGGAATTGAAAACTTGAGCATCCTATTGCAAATAGAATTTTTTTTCTTGTCCAACTGAAATTGTAGACTTAAAATTCAATAGCAAATAGGATTAATTCACACACACACACACACACATGTGTGTGTGTGTATGTGTGTGTGTGTGTGACTTATGCTTGAGACTTTTCACATCAGAGATAATTGAAGGAAATTTCCTGAACTCTTGTAACGGTACGCTCTTCTCTTCTTCTTCTTCTTTTTTTTTCTTCCTGTTTTTTTTTTTTTTTTTTTTTTTTGTCGCTGCCTTCTACTATATATTCTGTCTTTTTTTTTTTTTTCTTGCACGGCTATTTCTTTTTTTCTTTTTTTCTTCTTCTTTGTCTTCTTTTTTTTCTTCACGTCTTGTAATCCACGCGTGCAAGCCACACTTCTGATATCTTCAAAGTTGTTAATAGTGTCTCCCTCTAAATAGGGCCTTCTAGTCACGTCATCCACCAAGTAATAATATATTGTTATTTTTTTCATGTGTTTTGTTTTTTCTAAATGTATATTGATATGTCATGCACCCTCACTGTTCTTCTTTCTGCTCACATATGCACACACGAGCTTTCACTGCTTCTCTTTTTTTTTTTTCTTTCAAACTAATGGCTTATGTTAGCAAACCCCATATGTGATGGTGCACCTTAGCATCTCTCATGTATAACCCTTTGTTACTTTTCTTCTTCTTTGTTGACTGACGTTCACCAACTTTTTTTTTTTTGTTAAACTTTCTTTTTTCTTCTTTTCTTTTCTTCTGGGAACTGCAGAATTTTTTTTTTCTAGCTTACATATGCATATAGACTGTCCCCTTTTTCTTTTTCAACTGTACACTTTTTTTTTCTTCTTTTTCTTTTTTCTTCTTCTTTCTTTTCTTCTTCTCTACCAGAAGGCTCTTTCTTCTTCTCTTCTGGCGTTTTCCAACTGCTGATTTTTTTTTTTCTTTTCTTTTCTTCTCTTTCTTCTTCTCTTCTGGCGTTTTCCAACTGCTGAATTTTTTTTTTCTTTTCTTTTCTTCTAGCTTAGATATGCATATAGACTGTCCCCTTTTTTTTTTCCTTCTTTTTCTTCTTCTTCTTTTCTTCTTCTCTCCCAGGTGCTGATTTTTTTTTTTTTGCTGGATTTTTTTTTTCTTTTTCTTTCTTCTTCTCTTCTTAATAAATAAATAATAATTTCCATGTTGCTTCCTGGATTTGAACTTGAGACCTCAAGAAGCTTTATAATAACATCAACCCATCTCTTCTGTGCCACTCTTATGTATTGTAAACTCTTGAAACAAAATATATATGTAGCTGAACTTTGAGAGGAACAATTGTTTTTTTTTTAGTAGCAATAACAACGTTGTCCTTCGTGACTGCTATAACCCGAATCTATATATATTTTTTTCAGATCAGTCTCCACTTGTGGACTCCGCTCGAGTTTTGTGTTGCCTCTGGAACAACATACAGATCTATCGAACTCATTGAAGAAAACAACTTTACGTAAGTCACTCAACTTTTCTTGGCAAATTTTAATTTTTTTTTCTTTCAATTCTTGCAGGTCAAATCGTCTTTCTCAGAATATGGAGTTCCAGACGCCATTCATTAGTCTCTTCGGGGTCCCTTAGTGCACTTCGGTGTCACCTTTTTTCGTCCTTTCGGGGTCCCTTAGTGCACTTTGGTGTCACTCTTTCATCCCTTCGGGGTCTCTTAATGCACTTCGGTGTCACTCTTTCGTCCCTTTGGGGTCCCTTAGTGCACTTCGGTGTCACTCTTATTGTCCCTTCGGGGTCCCTTAGTGCACTTCGGTGTCACTTTTATTGTCCCTTCGAGGTCCCTTAGTGTACTTCGGTGTCACTCTTATTGTCCCTTCGGGGTCCCTTAGTACACTTCGGTGTCACTCTTTCGTCCCTTCGGGGTCCTTTAGTGCACTTCGGTGTTATTCTTTCGTCCCTTCGGGGTCCCTTAGTGCACTTCGGTGTCACTCTTATTGTCCCTTCGGGGTCCCTTAGTGCACTTCGGTGTCACTCTTATTGTCCCTTCGGGGTCCCTTAGTGCACTTCGGTGTCACTCTTTCGTCCCTTCGGGGTCCTTTAGTGCACTTCGGTGTCACTCTTATTGTCCCTTTGGGATCCCTTAGTGCACTTCGGTGTCACTTTTTCGTCCTTTCGTGGTCCGTTAGTGCACTTCGGTGTCACTTTTTCATCCCTTTGGGGTTCCTTAATACACTTCGGTGTCATTTTTATTATCTGGCACGCTTTCGTTAGTTCTTTTCGGACAATTTTGTTTTTTAATTTCTCTCACACTTTTTTTTTTTGTCAGGTAAATATCCTTTAACACCCGCCAATCATGGTTTTCTTCAAAAGTTTCAAGATAAACACCGTAACTATTTTAGAACGAGAGAACGAAGTCATAAAGCAAGGCACTACTCTTGATGTAGGGACCCCACTGGTTGGTCGTTTCGCTCCACGGGTGCCTCCGCCTGATGCTTCATACCACTTGTCACAATGGTCCAAAGAATTTTTCTGCATGCTTGTGAATCTTAGCTATAACCAGAATAAGGTACGGAAATCAGTTTCAAATGCTTTAGTGTTGAAGTTTGCACTTCACGAAGTTGAAGAAGAAGAACCTGAGCAATTTTCACTCATGGGTCATAAAATGCGTGCTAGAGAAATAGAATGCGGCGTTTCCTTTAAAGCTTCTGTTGACTTAGCGTACACACTAGGTTATTGGGAATGGTCAGAAGACGTTTTTGGTCGTCACGGCAAATTTCTTAGAGACAACAAATTATATGGCGCTATGTTTGCTTCTTTGTTCTCCTATGATCGACATGTGAATGTAATCAGAGCCTTCCTTAAGTCTTGGTGTCCTTCAACCAATACACTCCACTGCTCAATTGGAGAGTTATCGATTTCCCTTCGCGATCTGTATTTGATAGGAGGTCTCCCATTTTGTGAAAGATTTTACGAAAAAATTGTTCCTTGTGCAAAGGAATTATCTGCTATTGACAAAGATGAAAATTCTCTTCTTCCTTTGAGTTGCCAGTACTTATTTTTAGCTTTCCACCAGCTTTGCAAGCAATATAAACGGGACCGAATTGTGAAAATTTCTGAATGGACAAAGCTTTGGTTAAAAGGCGCTACTAAGTATAATAAACCACCGCCGAGAAGAAGGTCGAGAAACAAGACTCAACGCCCCAAAGAGACTCACAACCCTTCTGGAATAATTGATCCTGTTAATAATTGGTTGCCACAAGAAGATGAGATATTTACCAGTCTTGGAATAGAGCCAGAGATGAGGAACAAAACTTATTTAGCAGCATTCATAGCGTGTTGGTTATGCAAATTTGTCTTGCCTACCAGTCCTGAAAATATAATTCGTCCTGAGGTGTTCAAGATTGCTAGCATGATAGCAGACGGTAATAAATTTTGTCTTTCTGTTCCCGTTCTGGCCAGCATTTATAGAGGTTTAAATGATATTGTTTTTTCCCTTGATCCTGGAAACTCTAATGTGTCATTTCCCATACACTATGTATATGGCTGGTTAACTGAATACTTCAAAACAAACTTTTCTGTCCCAAACCGTAATTACCTGCCTCGAATGACTTAGTACGCGAGGGAAGGGTCTGCGAAACATTTTGATGAGACAGAGGCCCAAGAGTTGTTCAGGTTATGTAAAGGTGTTGACTTATCTTGCTTATCCAGAACATCACCGACAAGGAGATTATTAACGGATGATGAACATCTAACTTTTTATGACTTTGAGTATTTGGCTAGCCTCCAGTCCAGTTACCTAACATTGCCCCAAGGTGATCGACGAATTATTGAGCCTTACAGTCCACACAGATTCGGTAGACAGTTTTGTTATCACCAGGATATTCTGGGCAGATCCGGGCAGATTGAAAGAGGATATTCGCACTAGTGCTTTGGAAGAGATTTTGACACTATGGAGATCGACCACTCGTTATCATACTGAATGTGAAGTGCAAATTCCTTCGAACTCTAATTTCCAAAAATTCTCTGTCACCAAAACTTATGCTGAATGGCGGTCAAAAGTTTATGTTGATCCATTCACAGTGAAAGGAGATACTTCGGGGCATATTAAGCGTGCAATTTCTCCAAGAGGGAAACCAGCCAAAGTTAGAAAGGTTACAAACGATGGACCTAAGTCGACCCCTTCTTCCAGGCCAACTTCTGGGGCAGCTCTAAATCTCATAGTGATCATGGTATTGAGGAGAGTTCCGAAAATCATGTAGAGGTGGCCAAACATATTCCACTACAAATCAACGCCCGTCCTCTTACTCACTTAGTGATAGATTCAAATGAAGACATGGGGGGAAATGATAAAGATCGCAATTGGAAACATATGAGTGATAGGACGAAGCGTATTTCCAAGCGGACAGATTTTATTACTTCTCGTGGTGTGGATCGATATTTTGGAATGGCTTCCAGTAGTAACGAACCAATACGAGTAAGGTTCCCACCCTTTATGCCATATTTTTATTTTTATTTTTTACTCATATTTATTTATTATCAGGTAGAAGGAAACCTTAAAGAAGATATCGTCCTCATTGATAACCCTACTGGTAGTGGAGCATCTATTTGTGGGTCATCTTCATTTGATTTTTTACATGAGATAAATGCATTGTCACAAGTCTTACCGGTAGGAAATGAGACTCCTCAAGGTTCGCATGAAATCAGTAACCAAACGCCCCAGGCGGTCGTGCAAGAACTTCGAAAGGTTGATTTATTCTCACATCAAATTGACCCGTCTGAAGTGTCAGCCTTTAATGCGGAAGACATCATCATAAATGCCTGACGTAAAAATGCTTTAGCCCTTGTTGAGAGTATCAAAAGTATTGTGATCAACACTCCCATTCATAAGATTTTATCCTTGGGGCCCAAGCTTAAAAAACTTTACAATGAACTCTCAAAACTTCCTGGAAATTACTCTGATTTAAAGAAACGAATCGAGTCATATATGAAGAATGTTGTTCATTATGTTGATGCAGAATCTTCTTATGCTTTTATAATGACTTCAGATTAGCAGTTAGAGTAACTCACTTACATTGATACATTACTTGTTGATGCCACTACTTTGGAAGATACTGAGTTTTCCAAGGTCTGTGGGATTTGCAAAATCATACCCGGACTTAGCCAAAAGTTTGTATACCTTTGGATCAAATCCTTTATCAGTTCTTTGTATTGGAAGGAATCCATGTTCGACTGGAGCTTTTGATGGTCGGACGAATCCTTTCAACGAAAGTTTAGTGGAATTAGACTTCTCAATCTTTGTGAGGAAAAGAGTTAATTCTTCTCTCAGGCTTTGTAGGTCTTCCTTTTCTTTTGTACGAGACAACTTTAACTTATCTTCTTTAGTTTCAAGTATCTCCACGATTGGTGATTGTCTTTCTCGTCGTTGAGATTTTGGAACATACTTAAAAATTGGTGTAGTACGATGTATTTTAATCATGACCTCTTACTTTTGAGTTACCTTTGTACTGTCTGTCACTGGGATGTCTAGAGGGATAAACGATACTTCCTTTGTTTTTGTAGACTCAGCCTCTTTTGTAGATGGAAGGTTTGTTGTAGAAATGCTCAAATATGTATCTTGCTCAATATAAAAACTTTGCATCTGCAAAATGAGCTTCTACTTCAGTAAATGGCTTGTTATCTGCCACCACTGTCTGTACACTATTCTTGCAGAATTTGAAACACTGATGAAGAGTTGATAGAACAACACCGTTATCATGCACCCAAGGTCGTCCTAACAACAAATTGTAGGATGTCTTTGCATCGATTACGTGGAATAAGATTTCAGATTGCAACCCTCCAATCGTTAAGTTTACACGAATCATGCCAATAGTTCTCTACCCACCTTGATTAAAACCTTGAATGATGAGGCGACTGCGAGCCAAATCGTCAATTGTAATGCCAAGATTTTTCATTGTAAATTTTGGCATGAGATTCACTACAGAGCCCCCATCAATAAGGATGCGGTTTACCTTTTGCTCCCTTATGTATCCAGAGATAAAAAGAAGACAGTTGTGTGGCTTTGATCCCAATTGAAGGTCTTCGTCAGTGAAAGTGATTGTTGCACAACATGAGTCAGATGTAGCTCCAACTCCATCTTCATCGTTAGATTCTTCGATGGTGATCGTGTATTTCTCAAGCAATCCTATACTTTGGACTTCACTTTGACTCTTATCACTTTCGATCTCCGAATCAATCCTCACAGTTGACACCATGTAAGTTGGCACAACTTTATCATCGAGATATCCTTTTGGAACGAAATCACGTAAAGTAACGGGCTTGCAAATTTCTTCACCCAACCTTGTATGTGTTGTTAATGCCGTCTTATTGGCACCTTTCCCATTCTGGACACATTTCTTAGAGGTATATTGAGACTTCTTTTTCTTTTGCCCCTTGTTGAAGTGGTTGGTTAGAGGAACATCAGCTTGTTGCTTTCGTCGTCTCCTCGTCACCAAGGTTCATCCTTCATCATCGTGTTGGAGAAATTTCTTCACATTTATTGGATTGTCAAGAATCCTACCTTGGGGGAGGTATATCTGAATTGGTTCAAATGAGCCAAATTGAATAGTTGTGGAATAGATACCAAAGTTTAAAAATAATTGGTGATGAACACATGTCTGTTCTAACTTTGAAGACGGGAATACGATAGCAGTATGATTTGAAGTTGTTATCTCGTCTGTGTCTAACAAGATCTTTCCCTGCTTTGCCAAGTTCATCACTATTTCCTTGAAAATGAAACACTTTTCAGTCGGGTGACCGACAATACGATGATATTTGCAGTATTTTGGGTCATCAACACGTCCCATTTCTTGAGGGCGCTTACATTCTGGAAGTTCAATAACTTTACTTTCAAGTAAGCATTCCAATATGTCAGGAACATCAGAGTCTGGGAATGGGTATTCCTTCATCTCTAATTCTTTGAGCGTCGGACGTTAATTTTGCTTCTCTTGGGATTGTCGTGACTTATTATCTTCTTTTCTCTTATTTTTGACAGCAACCTTTATCGGGACGGCAGAGACAATCATGGATTCTTTGGCAGGACCCTTTGACGATTTTACCACCTTTTTTTCATCCTTTCTGTCTTTGCGTGGCTCTAAAATCAAAGAGTCTTTGCCTCCACGAGTTTTAATGCTAATCTCCATATCATGTGAACATGTAGCCAATTCTTCGAAGGTACGAGGCTTTATACCTTGAAGAATATAAAGGAGGTCCTAATGCATACCTTGCATACACATTTTGACAGTCGAGAATTCTGTCAACCGATCCTTACAATTTAAGCTAAGTGCTCGCCACTGATTGATATAGTCCATTATAGGCTCGTCTTTCCATTGTCTTGTGTTAGTTAACTCTATCATACTAACAGTGCGACGGGTGCTGTAGAACCTGTTTAGAAATTCTCGTTCCATTTGTTCCCAACTATCAATTGATTCGGACTTTAAATCAGTATACCACTCAAAAGCATTTCCCTTAAGGGAACGAACAAACTGTTTAACCAATAAATCCCCCTCAGTCCCAGCATTGTTACAAGTCTCGACGAAATGAGCGATGTGTTGTTTTGGGTTGCCCTTTTCGTCAAACTGTTGGATCTTCGGAGGTTGGTACCCTGCAGGCATCCTCAAACTATCAATTCTCCTTATGTAGGGTTTTGAGTACATGAGAATGATTTGCGAAGCGCCGCCATACTGTGCTCGGATTGTGTTCGTTATCATATCCTGCAATTGTTGGACAGATAGCGAAGCGACTGGCGAGGCATAATTAGTTTCATCAGCCACGTGTCCTGACGTAGATGTGTGACGACGATCTTTTGATTGGGCCCCTTGAAGGGCTGAATTTAAGGTATTCGCAGGCAGTTGTGTTGACTCGTCAGGATTCTGGACTTCAAGCTTACTCAATAGCGCGGCAATTTGCATGTCCTTCTCTTCAACAGTTTTTATAAGGTTCTCGATTGCGCGCGCCATCGTCGCCAGTTGGTCTTCCACCGAGGCTGTTCTAGTCATCATGGCTGCGACAATATTCGAATAGGAAAGACCTTGAGAATCAACATTCCTTGAAGTGACTGAATGTTCTGAAATCTCAGGTAACGAATCTGAGAGTGAACCAACGCTAGAGTTGGTGTCAGAGACGGAGTGAGGTGAATGTGGTGGCGCCGATTTTTCTGGGACAACGTCAAAATTCTTTGGTGCCTGAGGGTCACAGGTGTTCACATGTTGAATTTTCACACCCATTGGTTTAGCAGGATTGGTTTTTATCGAATCTTGCTGATTCTTGAGCGAAACAATTGTTTTGGTCTTGCTACGCGTCATTGGACCTGATGAGGTGCTGCTAGCACTTGACAGGTTCTTGGTACTTTTGCCACTACTTGCGACAGTTTTGATGTTGATCACTGTAGCAGTGGTGTCTTTTGTAGTTTTCTTGTTTGTAGCCGGAACCTTGGAAGGAGTTATAGATTCTGACGAACGAAGTTTGGGAGATATGATATAGGAGACGGAGATAAGAGGCAGAGATGGTCCCACCGGGCGTGCCAGAAATTTGTACACACAAATCTCGTGTCCGAAAATCTAGGAACGAAAATTAGTGACAAATAAACAATTTTTATTGATTCAAGAAAAAGGGTACAATCCTCTGTAAATCTTTACAAAAGAAATATGAATATAAGGTCTTCTGATTCGATCTCCTTAGTAATCCGGCTTTAAGGGCTGCAAGAGCTTAATCTTGAGTTGGATTGAAACTTTAATAAAGAACGGCACGTGGATGATGTGCTTGTTGTTATTCTCCTTCAGGGTTTATGTGTTTTGGAGTTTTGGATTTTGAGTGAATAGTTCTGCAAAGCTTCAGCTATTTTTGAGAATCTTCTGGTCCTTCTTTTCCTCACCTCTGGACTTTTATTTATAGGCTCACCAGAAGGATAGATTTGTAATTTTCTGTTCTTTTGATAATTATCCTATAATTATCATTTATGATAATTTTAATAATTATCCAATTATATATATATATATATAATTATCCATTAGACCCATTTTCAAGTTGGCTTGGACTTCTCAAACAATTTAAACCAGTTCATAACTTATTTATTTGTAGTGGGCTTGGTCTTTAAATTATCTGACTCATTAGGCCATATTTCAAAGTGGGCTAAACTGAAGATAAGCCCAAATTATATTTTTGGTCTATCGTGTAGATTTTTTAATGTCTACAGATACCTTGTTCATTACACATTTGGTGACTATACAAATCATTATCCAAAACTAGAAAGTGCAGTATATCATTACATAATACCATGGTAGTAGACAAAAAATTAAAAACTAATAAGTGCAATATTGTACATTTTAAATCTTAAAACACCAATATTCGATTTAGTGTTTCGGTTCATAATTTGGATTATGTGAGGTTTTGTAATATAGAATCACTCGGATTGGGCTTCAGGTTGCCCTTCACAATAACTCGAGTTTGGTCCAAACTAAAATTGGATTCTTACTTTTCAATCCAAACTTGGACCGAATTGCAATTTATACAAGTTAAACCCAAAATTTTTTGAACCGAACTCGAGTTCGGGCCGCCCGATTTGCAACCCTAGTCACAAGCAAAGCTTGTGAATATTCATTGTTGGCTGTGACAAAAAATGAGTCTTTACTTGTCCAAAAATGTGTTAACGGTCCATTTGACCTCTCAACAATCTAAACGGTCTCATACTCATCCACACAACTCATTTTAGATCATTTTATTTTTAAACATTTTATTTTTAAAGTGTTTATAAACAAAATGCATATGAGTAGTTAAGATAAATTAGATAAGGTTAAAGTGCAAAAAAATCCCTTTAAACTATTGCTCTTAAATAACCCCTCTAAACTTCAAATTGTCTCATGAACTAATGATTTGTTGCAATTAAGGACATATCCATCACAAAAGACAATTTACTCATTTTTATTAAATATTTTCTTTATTATTAAATTATCTTCAATATCTTCTCTTATAAAAATATTAATTATATCATTTACCTTAATTTTATTATTGGTATTAATTTATCATAACAATGAAAAAAAATACACAAAGTTGGAATTACCATTAAATTTAGCCATTTTTTAAAATAATTAACTTATTATTAAAACTTTACTATTTATAATAAAACTTATTATATCCGGTTTAAACTTTTTTACGGTAAAAAAATACATTTTCTTATACGATATGTTCATGAAAAAAAAAGAAATTACTTAAAAAAAAATTTCCATGCAGTATATTCATGAAAAATTAAATAATTAAATAGTTTTTTTTAAAAAAATTTTACTTAAAAATTTATTTTCAAGAATTAAAGATAAATTTATTCAAATTTGATGGAGAATATGTCATCAAAATATTATGAATTTTTTGCATAATTTATTTTAATAAGAAAAATGGGTTAAGTGTAATTCAATAAAAAAAGTCATTATGGTTATTTAATGAAAAATAACTAGGCATGAGGGGCATTTTGCAACAAAGTGTGTTGGTTCAAGAGATTTTGTGTACAAAATATATTTAGGGATGATTATTTGTAAATTTGGACATAGTTTAGGATTTTTAATTTTTTTGCACTTTACCCATTAAATAATCACAAAACTAACTTAATTCAAGAAAAGTACACGAAAAAAATATTTATTGACGGATGGAATTAGATTATCAAATATAAGAACACGAATTCAAATCTGAATGTAGCCATCACTCTGATTCTTTTTCTTTTTTTCGCCAAAAAAAATCTAAATTTGGTTGGACTGTCTGGATCCATTTAAAGTTAAGTTCGGGTCAAGCTGATCCATCACATTTTTTTTTTTCAATGATCCATCAAAATTTGACCATCCTTTCATAATCAGAACAGCGTGAATATTGGAAAACGTGGCATTTTTGTAACGGTTGGATTGTCGTTTCTACAGCTGCTGATAGTCACGAACAATGCTACTTCCCCATTCGTGGAAAAAGAGATGGGCTTTGCATGGCAGTCTCGTTATTAATGATACAATTATGGACATTTTTGTCAATCCAAACTAACCGTTCGATCACCATCTCTCGTCCACACCTTAAACCCCAGAACTTCCTATGATTGTTTGTTGCGAGACATTTGAAGAAACACACAGAGAAACTCTCTTCGATCGTGTTTGAGTTTTTTTGAAGCCCTAACTTTTTCGGATTCTCTCTCTACAACTTTTTTGGGCATATAGATATATATATATATATAGAGAGAGAGAGAGAGATATGGTTGATGTCGCCGACAAATTAGCTTATTTTCAAGCAATCACTGGCCTCGAAGACCACGATTTGTGCACAGAGATCCTCTCCGCCCATGGCTGGGACCTCGAAAAAGCGATCTCCAGTTTCACCTCCACAAATTCCGACCACTCCGACGAACTCGCAACCACCGTCGCCCCCACTGTCGGTGACGACGTTGGAAGCAGCGGACAGTCCAATACAGATTTGCATCAACAACTCCAGCGATCGGGCGAAGTCGCCGGTGCTGTCGCGCCACCGGGATTGGCATGGAAGCTCATCACCCTACCATTTTCTGTCATTTCTGGCAGTTTAGGGTTAATTTCTGGTGCGATTGGGCTCGGTATGTGGGCCGCCGGAGGTGTCCTCTCGTATTCTTTGAGCTTGGTGGGATTGAATTCTGGCCGCATCGGCGGCTCTTCTTCTACTCCGTTGGTTTCGGTGTCGGCGGCAGCATCGGAAGCCACGGCCTTTGTGGCTAATTTCGAGAGGGATTACGGTATGACTCGGCCGAATTTCGTGGGTGAGGGGTTTATGGACGCTCTGCAGCGGTCTCGGCACGAATTTAAGCTGTTGTTTGTGTACTTGCACTCGCCGGATCATCCGGACACACCATTGTTTTGTGAAAGGACTCTGTGTTCCGAAGTACTGTCTGCGTTTGTGAATGAAAATTTCGTTGCGTGGGGTGGGAGCATCCGCGCTAGCGAAGGGTTCAAGATGAGTAACAGCTTGAAGGCGTCAAGGTTTCCATTTTGTGCTGTGGTTATGGCGGCCACGAACCAGAGGATTGCCCTACTTCAGCAGGTTTGATTCATAGGGTTCTGACTTATTTTCACGTGTTTTTGCTACGTAGAACAGAAGAAACTAGAATGTTCTACTCTGAGTCAACAAAACTTAGCCCTTTTTTAGCTATTTGAAACAAAACCTAGAATATATACCTTGTTAATAATTAGGGATCTTAATGGTGGTTGAAATAATTACATTTCTAGTTTATGGATATCGATGCAGAATAACCTTGTGTTCCTTGTTTGTTTTGCTTTTTATGTTGTGTAATTTTCAAATAATTACATTTCTAGTTAAAAAGAAATCAATTTGACTCATGTTTGATCCCCTTTTAAAGGTTATCAGGTGTTCATCTGTCTGTTAGAAGGGCCTTTTTTGTCCCACATCGGATCCGACTGGGAAAGAGAATGGGTATAAATGAGCGGGTAGGTAACACTACCCAATAGCTTAGGCTTTTGGGTCATTAGTAAGCGCTAACTTGTTTAAGTTGGTATCAGAGTCAGACCCAGTTCTTGATTCGGTGCCACGCCTAGTGCCTACCTGGGTGGAGTCCAGGTGGAGTCCAGGTCTGGGTTGTTATTGGGTCCTCTTGTTGTTAGGGGGGACAGGTAGGCAGGGTGATCCGACCGCAACGATGGCGTTGCGAGTTAAGATGGGGGAATGTTAATAGGGTCTTCTTTGTCCCACATCGGATCCTAATAGAAAAGAGAATGGGTATAAATGGGCGGGTAGACAATACTACCCAATAGCTTAGGCTTTTGGGTCATTGGGTAGCACTCGACCCGTTACATCATCTCTCTTTTTAAATAAATTATATGCTACTGCAAAATCTAAGATAGCCTCCCCGACATCATATCTATCTCCAAATCTATGTCCACCATGGACAATCTCATATCCTCCACACTCTTTTCCTACATGCCCATTAAAGTCTCCTCCCACATGCACTTTTTCTCCTTTGGTTATCCCATGCATTAATTCGTCCATATGTTCCTAAAATTGTATTTTAATATTTTCATCTACTACTACTACTATTTGGGGTGCATAAGCGCCAACTATATTAACTATATTTCCTCCTAATACGAGTTTTACTAATATTATTCTATCTTCTTTTCTAATAACGGTAACCACATCTTCTTTTAAATTCTTATAAGTGATTATCCCTACTCCATTTCTATGTCTATCTTTTCCGGTGTAATCTAGTTTATGTATTTCAATTTTTCTAGCTTTTGCACCTACCACCCACTTATTCTCTTGTAGGCATAAAATATTAATCTTCCTTCTAATCATAGTGTCTACTGTCTACCACCTCCATTCCTTTACTCGTTAAGGTTTCTATGTTCCAAGTCCCTATCCTAAGCCTACTATCTTGGGCTAACTTCTTTACTCACTCGTCCAAAAAATTGTGGGAACCCTTGCCCTTTTTTTATCACATCCGAGTGCCAATACGGCGCCCTTGCCCATCTTTTAAAGTATTCGGAAGCTAATGCAACGCTTCGCTTAAGGGGAACGCTTCGCTTAAGTTGATGCAACATGTCTCTTAGTTTTAAAGACAAATAACTTGTTAAATATTTTAAAATTTTGCTAATTTTGGCAACAGTTAAAACTATTTGTTTTTTCATTATTATTGTAAAATGATAATTGTTAGAGGATTTAAATATTAAAGTTACACCCTCTCTAGCAATTTAAACTTTTAGAGTATATAGTTGTTAACATGGTATCAGAGCACCAAGGTCCTGAGTTCAATCATCACCGTCACTCTAATAATTAAAATTGAAACACATGTTAGACCTAAAAAAAAGCCACGTGTGAGGGGGCATATTAGAGGATTTAAATATTAAAGTTACACCCTCTCTAACATCATAAGCTTTTATGCTCCGTTTGGTTGGAGGGATGGAAAATTGGATGTAAGGGAGGGGGGGGGGATGGATGAGGCAATCCCTAGGGAAGGGATGATGTCTTCCTCATTTTTTGTTTGGTTGAATGGAAGGGACAATAGAAAGGATTGATGACGTGACAACTGAATTTTGTTTGGTTGGAAGGAAGGAAATGAGAGATTTTATATCACTTTTACCGATATACCCTCGTTAATTAAGTTGATCAATCATGCATTGTCCATGTATTAAAAAAAATTGACTCACTGATTACGTATTAAAAAAAATTAGTGAATTAAGGTAGGGTTAAAATGCATAAAGGCTAAAATAAGTTATTTTGTAAATGCATGAAAGTTATTTATGAGAGAAAATTGTAGTAGGGTTAAAATACATGAATGTTAAAATAAGTTATTTTGTAAATAGATGAAGGTTAAAATAGGTATGACAAATTTATAGGTTAATCTTTCACTCTTTCCTTCCTTTCTTCACCCGATTTTGGATAAAAAATTAACGGTTATCAGCGGTTAAGAGGGATGCTTCATCCCTCTCTTTCCTTCCTTCCAACCAAACAAGGTAATCTTTTCCTTTCCCTCCTCTCTTCCATCCCTCCTCAATCCTTCCCTCCAACCAAACGGAGCATTAGAGTAGAAGGGCAATATTGGTAAAAAGACATTGCTAATAGAATTCTGAATTTAGCTGGAAACATTTGTTAAAAGTAGGACTTTATGGTCCTTATAAAAATTTTCTAGGACTTATTTGTCTTTAAAACTAAAATGTAGGACTATCTAGTAATTTTCCCTTTTATTTTTCATGTAATATATTTATATATGTATGTATATGTTGAGTAACAAGCCTCCAATCACGTACTATCAAATATTACGATCTGATGATAAGTAAACAAACACGAAGAAATTTGTAAGAACACACCAAGAATTATACGTGGTTTGACTAAACAAGCCTATGTTCATGGAGAGCTTGATTTTACTATATAGATTGTAACAGTACAAGTTGAAAGATTGTATCAAGAGTATGCGCAACTCTCAACGCTTAACCCATACCCAATCTTACTCAAAAAGAAATTACAAATTTTAAACAAGAATTCTCTCTCTAAGTGTCCTCTCAAAAATAATGAGAGTATTGCCCCTTCTCTTCTCACTCGTCTCAGCCTATATAACTATTTATAGATCTCAAAACCCAATTCCTTGGTAGACAAGAATTACAATTCCTTATAGCCATAGACTTGCCTAACGAGAACTTTCCTTCCTTGAGACCAAAACATGTCTACTAAGAAATTACCTAATAAGATACAACTCTATAAATAGAAACCTAATCACAATAGGAATTTGAGTCAACCTAACAAATCTCCCCATTGGCAAAATTTTTGACAAGTCTTTAATATTGAGACTCCCGTCTGCAAATCCACAAACGATTCATCGACCTTTTAAACTTCAGCTACATAACCCGAATCAAGTATGAAACAATACTCCCCTTGATCCACACGACCAATGTATTCATGTAGGTGTATCAAGTCAACACTATCAAGTGACTTTGGAAGGGGGCTTCGATGCAACCCTTTTACAAGAAGGAGCTTTCATTTCACCCTCATCTGTCCAGAATCGTGTAACCTGTGTATTCGATAAATCAAACCAAAACACATCTCAAGATCTTGTTACCATGTGCTCCTCGTTTCCTATCCACAATCGAAGTCTGAGTGCCACCGGCACTCTTCACGAGACGGTACAAACCTTTACTCTGTTCTCCTTGCATTAATACCATGCAGCCCTTGGTGATCTTCATGACTTCCCCTGCAATGGAGCACTTGCAGCCCACGGAGTCCAACCGGCTCAAGGAAATTTGATTACACTGCAACTTGGGTGCGTAAGCAACATCCCTCAAAGTGCATTCCACCCCATCAAACATTTTGAATTTCACCGTTCCCATGCCCTCAACGACACACTTGTCACCATTAGGCAATGTCAAAGAACTACCATCAAGTTCTTTAAATGAATCAAAACGTTCTTTCATGGAGCAAATATGGTTCGATGAACCCGAATCTAAAAACCACTCATGTTGAGTAAGAGTGTCACCTTTGGAAATTGTGAGAACATCCCCAAAGTTATTATCACAAGCATATGCGGTAGATCCATTCTTAGAGCCGCCATCATCCTTCCACTTTGTAAGTTGACAGTTCTTCCTAATGTGGCCCCACTCATGACATCTGTGGAATTGCTTTCCCTTTTTTTCACCCCTTGATCTAGACTTGCTTATATCACTAGATCCCTGGTTACTTTGCGTTCCCTTATTCTGCCAATGAGCAACCATAGTCGAACTTGAACTATCATCAATGGGAGATTTCCTTTTATCGTTGGACAAGAGAGTCAACTTAACTTCCTCCATCTTTAGGGTATCCTTGCCATACAAGACGGTAGTCACTATGTTCTCATTGAAATCTAGAAGTGAAGTAAGAAGTAACAGGGCTTTGTCTTCTTCAATTTTCAAATCGACCTTTTCAAGTTGATCAACAGTTCCATGAAATTCATTCATGTGCTCTAAGAGGTTTCCGCCTTCCTTCATCTTTAGTAGTTTAGCTTGTACAAATCCTGCTTTAAATTTAGTTTAGTTGTGAGACTTTTCGCTAGATAGAGCTTCTCTAGCTTCTCCCACAATTTCAGCGCTGAATCCTCTCCATTAACATTGTTAATGATGTTATCTCTAATACAAAGTCGAATAGTACTAACACACATTGACTCTATATCCTACCAATCATCAACTGACATTTTTTTTTGGCTTTCCATCCTTCCCTTTGAATGCTCGCGCTAAGCCTTGTTGAACTAAGATGCCCTTCACCCTCCCTTGCCATAGGGTGAAGCTACCCTTACAATCAAATCTCTCCACCTTGTAGTGTGTGGCAATATTACCGGCTATGATTGTCACAAGTGCCCACGACGAACAATACTCGTATTATGAAGAAAAATCTAGACAAGACTTTTACTGTCAAACACCTTGTGTGTACCTTGAAACTTTGATACCAATTTGTTGAGAAACAAGCCTCCAATCACGTACCACCAAATATTACGATGTGATGATAAGTAAACAAGCACGAAGAAATTTGCAATAATACACCAAAAATTATAAGTGGTTCGGCTAAACAAGCCTATGTCCACAGAGAGCCTGATTTCATTATATAGATTGTAACATTACAAGTTGAAAGATTGTATCAAGAGTACGTTCAACTCTCAACCCTTAACCCTTATACACACAGTCTCACTCAAAAGAAAATCACAAATTTTAAACAAGAATTCTCTCTCTAAGTGACAATGAGAGTATCGTCTCTTCTCTTCTCACTCGTAGACTAATAACTTATGTAACTATTTATAGAGCCCAAAACCCAATTCCTTGGCGGACAAAGATTACAATTCCTTAGAGCCATAGACCAAGACATGCCTACTAAGAAATTACTTAATAAGATTCAACTCTAAAATAGAAACCTAATCACAATAGAAATTTGAGTCAACCTAACACATATATTTCACTTGTTTGGCTTTGATCAATATTCATTCGACATTCTAAGTTTTATCATTCTCTGTGAGTCATCAATAAGACATACATGTTAAATTCTCCAAAATTGCTCACCATTGGTTTTTTGCCACTTGGTTTAACATTTGATTAACCCTTGTAATAAAAAATTCTTTGTAGTTAGAAAAATACAGGCCGTTCATTAAAGTATAAGGCATGCTTTATTTATGATGGAGAAAATGATATTAGGCTGTTGATTTTTGTGTTGATGATTATTTAATTAGCATAATAAGAAAAAAGGGTTTTAAACGTATAAGAAATAGTTCAAGTGACTAAACAAAAAGTAAAAAATCATAATAATTTGATTGCATGGAGGGAGCCCGCTTTACGTGGTCCAGTGGTCACGAGTTGCCCACCTTGTCTTCGCTGGATCGTTTTCTTATTTCGGGGGAGTTCGAGGAAAAGTTTCTGGATGTAACTCAAGTGACGCTTTCCGGTTCGAGAATATATGGCTGAGAGTGGAAGACTTCAAAGGAAGGGTTCGAGACTGGTGGGCTTCTTATGTGGTTTGAAGTAGCCCAAGTTTTTAGTTGGCAAGCAAGCTGAGGCTCCTTCAGGTAGATATTAAGAAATGGAACAAGGAAGTCTTTGGGAAGCTTGAATGGCGCAGGAATAAAATCGTTGAAGGGGGGGGGGGGGGGGGGGCTCATAGAGATGGAAGTTTGTAGGAGGGAGGAATGCAAGGCTGAATTTAGTGAGATAGTGATTATAGAGGAGATCTCGTGGAGGCAGAAATCAATAGTTTTGTGGCTTAAAGAGGGAGATCGGAACACAGTTTTTTTCACAGAATGACAAATACTTAAAGGAGGGGCATTCACATTGGGTGTATTCACATTGAGGGCAACACTTGGAGCAAGGAGGAGGATATTCAGAGGGAGATTGTTTCCTACTATTAGGATTTGTTTAATGAAACAGTAGCGTGGAGATCTTTGCTTGATGGGCTTGGTTTTGATAGCATTTCAGAGGCTGATTGGGATTGGCTGGAAAGATTGATTGAGGAGGAAGAGATTGAAGTGGCGTTGAAGAATTGTGATGGTGACAAAGCTCCAGGACTAGATGGATTCACATTAGCATTCTTCCAAGACAATTGGGAAGTTGTTAAGACAAATGTTCTAGAAACATTCAAAATCTTCCACAAGCAGGGTCAATTTGAAAAAAGCCTCAATGCTTCTTTTATTTCTCTCATTCCGAAGAAGGGAGGAGCCATAGATGCTAAGGACTTTAGACCAATCAACTTGGTGGGCGGTGTCTATAAGCTTATTGCGAAGGTGTCGTTTAATCGGCTGAGGAGGGTGTTAGATGGGGTGATTTTGGATTCTCAAAATGCTTTTGTAGGAGGGCATCATATTTTGGACTCCGTGTGAATGTGTGGATTCTAGAGTGGAGAGTTGGGAGTCGTGCAAATTGGAAGTTTGTACAGCCTACGATCATGTGAATTGGGACTTCTTTGATCTATTTGTTGGAGATGATGGGTTTTTGGCACGTATGGAGGAAGTGGATTCAATATTGTATTTCAACAGCTCAGTTCTCTATTTTGGTTAATGGATCCCCCGCAGGTTTCTTCCCTAGTTCTCAAGGCGTCATACTGGGTGACCCACTCTCTCCTTTTCTTTTTCTAATCATCATGGAGGCATTTAGCAGACTAATGAGGAGAGCTGAAGGGCTGGGGTACATCAAAGGATTCATCATTGGCAACGATCAACATAGGCAGCTTGGTCATTTCCCACTTGTTGTTCGCGGATGACACTATTGTGTTTGTGATGCAGTGGAGGATCAATTGAGGCATTTGTGGTGTCTCCTTGTGTGCTTTCAAGCGGTTTCAGGTTTGAAAGTTAACATTGAGAAAAGTGATATTGTGCTGGTGGGAGTGCTGGAGGAGATTCAGGCTTTTGCTGATATCCTTGGGTGTGGGGTTACTTCTTTCCTAATATCCTACTTGGGGTTGCCACATGGGGCAAATCCAAGGAGTACTTTCATTTGGGATCCAATTGTGGGGCGATTTGAGAAAAGGCTTGCAGGTTGGAACAAGTAGTACCTTCCGAAAGGAGGGCGCTTAACATTAATTAAAAGCACCCTCTCTAATATTCCAACATACTTCATGTCTATGTTCTCTATGCCAAAGTCGGTTGGAGAAGATTCTGAGCAATTTTCTTTGTGGTGGGAAGGATGATGAGTTTAAATATCTCCTGGTCAACTAGGATAAGGTGTGTTCTCCGGTTCAGATGGGAGGTTTAGGCATTCAAAATCTTGTTATCTTCAACAAAGCTCTGTTGGGAAAATGGCTTTGGAGGTTTGGTAATGAAAGGACCGGTTATGGAGAACGATCGAATGCCGAGTGGGGGAAGGTGAAGGGCGATGGTCCTCTGGAGAGATGAGAATTTCGAGAGGTGTGGGTGTTTGGAAATTTATTTGGCAGGGATGGGATAAGTTCTCAATGCTTATCCGATTCAGAGTCAAGGATGGGAGACTGATCAGATTTTGGAAGGACCATTGGTGCGGGGAATCTTCTTTGGCTCGGAGATTTCCACGGCTCGTTCGGATTGCTATAAATCAACATGCATTGGTGGTCAACTGTTATCGACTTGATAACGGGAGGACAACTTGGGATGTTCAATTTCGGAGACAATTCCAGAATTGGGAGCTCGATGATGTGGGTGAATTTCTTGCTTTACTATATATAGACAGTCTGTGGCAGAGGAGGGGATGGATGAGATGATTTGGGTAGATGCACCGAGAGGGGATTTTGGGGTGTGAGTCTTCTATCAAAGCCTTTTAGGGAATGGTGGCTCTTCTTTTCTTTGGAAGGTAATGTGGAGGTCAAAAGCCCCTTTGAAGGTGGCCTTATTTTCGAGGACTGCATCTCTCGGGAGGATTCTTGCTCTTGACAATCTCAGGAAAAAAACGACACATTTTAGTGAACTGGTGCTGCATGTGCAAAAAGGAGGAAGAATCAGTGAATCACCTCTTGTTACATTGCGTAGTCGCGAGAGATGTGTGGTCTATGTTTTTGACCGCTTTTGGAGTTTATTGGGTGTTTCCCGCATCTGCAATTGATATGTTAGAGGCTTGGAGAGGGTGTATAGTGGAGAGTCGAGCTCATGTTGCTTGGAGGGCCAACCCCTTTGTTTATGGTGGGGCCTGTGAAGGGAGAGAAATAGATCTTTCGAGGACAAGGAATCTTCTATTTGGTCTCTCAAATATACCATTACGAGCTTTATTTTTTTGGGTTAATGGGCACAATTGTAAATCTGTGGGGGAATTTGTGGATTTTGTTGATAGTCTAAAGTTATCGGAGGCCTTGATAGGCTTTGTGTATTCTCTTGGGACGTGATCCCCTCTTGACCGCTTTATAGTATTTTAGTTTCAAAAAAATTTGATTGCAGGTTGTTGTCTTTGTCTAATTAAATTTCTTTCGAGAATAGCGATTTTTGTGTGCAAGTATATGGCAAAAAAATTCAGATGCCCTAGGTTTTTTAGTTGATGAGAGATGGTTTAGGGATATTTCGGTTTCACTTGAGTCTCAAATGGCTCTCGTTACAAAATTTGGATTCAACTCTACTAGTTGAATTGAACCTTTGCCTGCTTACAAGCAACAAATCCCGTCTCTTATCTTCTAAAGGTGGGAGGAAAAAAGAAAATTTAGCATGTTTGTTTGAATTTGAGAAACCTTTTTTTAATAAATATGTGGTGCATGAAAAACTCCCATAAAAGCATAGTGTGGAGTTATTGTTTCTCTCTTAATAATGGTTGAGTTATGATAATCCATGATCTTTTCCCACCCCTTTGGTGATTTAGCTTTTTTTTACTTCATTTGCTGACATTTAGTAAGTATAACAACGCTGGATGATACATCCATTTTTTGATAATAGACAGAGAATTGATTGGGACTCTTTTTACGAGATGATAAAATGTGTATGGATATTGATGTAGAATAACATTATGTGTTCCTTGTATGTTTTGTGCTCTTTTGTGTTGTGTAATATTCTAATACTAATTACATGATGATTTGAGTTCTTTATTCTTAATGGGCGAAATTGTACATCCTTGGGGGATCTTTTGGATTTTGTAGATAGCTTGAGAGTATGGCTATTCTTTTTTGTACGCTTTGTTCCTTGGGCGCTCTCCCCTCTTGAGCGCTTTTAATAAATTTTACTTATAAAAAAAAAGACAGGTTAAATTCCTCAAAGTTGGTCACCTATGGTTTTATGCCAGCTGGTTTTAAAGTTTTAGACATTTAACCTTTGTAATAAAAAAAATCTTTGTAGTTAGAAAAATACAGTTCGTTCATTAAATTATAAGGCATGCTTTATTTATGATGGAGAAAGTGATATTAGGATGTTGATTTTTGTGTTGTTGATTATTTAGTCACTCGTAATAAGAAAAAAGGGGTTAAAATTTAAAAGTATAAGAAATAGTTCAAGTGACTCAACAAAAGTAAAAAAAATCATAATAATTTGGCTGCAGGTTGTTGTAATAGTTTGATTGCAGGTTGTTGTCTTTGTCAAATTATATTTCTTTTGGGATTTTTTTGTCAAGTATATGGCCAAAACATTCAGATGTCCTAGGTTTTTTTTAGTTGTTGAGAGATGATTTAGGGGTTTGGTTTCACTTGAGTCTCAAATGGCTCGTTATAAAATTTAGATTCAACTCTACTACTTGAATTGAACCTTTGCCTACTTACAAGCAACGGATCCCTGTCTCTTATCTTCTAAATGTGGGGAAAAAAAGAAAAGAAAACTTAGCATGTTTGTTTAAATTTGAGAAATATATATATATATTTTGAATCAATGGTGCATGAAAAACTCCTTTAAAAGCATAGTGAGGAGTTTTTTTTTTTCTTTTTTAGAAAGTAAGATTGTATTAGAAAGTTAAAACAGGGAACGTAACCCGCAAAGCTACACAAGGACCAAATAGGGCCCTTAACCTCTCAATATATCCAAAAAAAATCAACTCTCTCCCCCATGGATTTACAATATCTCCCAAAAACCCAACAAAAAAGAGAACTAATAATAGAGAATTTCAGCGCCCCAATAGGAGTCTCCTTGCCATCGAAAGATCTCCTATTCCGTTCCCTCCACAAGCACCTCCAAACGCACAAGGGCGACATGCTCGAAGAGTCACGGGCTTGGGGACCCACTATAAAACCTCTCCAAGCCTCCAACATGCCTCTAGAAGAACTAGGCATAACCCCCCCTGAACTATTATTGTTTATCTCATAATAATGGTGGAGTTATGATAACCCATTCTCTTTTCCCACCCCCTTGGCGATTTAGTTTTTTTTTAACTTCATTTGCTGACATAAAGTAAAGAAACCCTAGTTAGGAAAGTGTGTACTTGAGATACATGTTCTTTGATAGTGATTCTAAGATAATTATAGTTAGGTTCATTTGCATAATCTAATGTTTATTTCAATCATTCTATTAATCTGCTGCACATACTGATTGTCAATCCACATTTTCTAGTTTGTTAGATATCATATATTTCCTTGTAAATATCTCCACACACTTCCTTAGATTTCCTGCACTCCTTACAGACTAAATTAGTTTTATCTTTTACTAAGCCTTTCTCACGAAAAGTAAAAATCTCGTATTGGAGCTCTAGAGATTAACTTTTGGAATTGATCATTCAAGCAGTCTCACGTTTTATCTTGAAATTTGCAAGATATTTCCTCGTGACTGAATTATGGCATATATGTCGATCCTGCAGCCTGTAATATGACGACTTGCATTGATGATAAACCTAAGGTTCTTGCTAGATTGATGGCCTGATAACCAAAAGAATTCGGTCGAATGAATGGAGGGCCGACTGACGGGGGTTTTCTTAAGCGTTGGTGGGTTTTCAAGGATGAAATATTTTATAAGGATTCCAAGATTTAGTCATAAGGAGTTGCTTTGGCTGTCTTGCAAAAGAGGACAAGGTGATGCATGGTAATTGAGGGTTTACTGGCTTGAGGACGGAAGAATTTGCTAGGTTATTTTTTTTTTCCGATTAACATATTTAATGCATAGGAGAATTTTTGTTTTGATTAATTGCCAGTGGGGGTTGAGAGATACTAGAGGATGATATTAGCGTTGGTAGGTTATTTCAAAATCCATTGCAAACCAACTGATTTCATCAGGTTCTCCAAAAATTGATGATTTTTCGAACTTCAAGAACCCAATAAAGATCAATGGCCTGATCATCTAATTTTTTTTTAAGGATGAATTGTGTTATAAGAATTTCAATATTTAGTCAAAGGAGGTTGCCTTGATGTTTTTGTGGAGGAGGACAAAATAATGCACAGTAATTGAGGTTTAGTGGCTTGATGAAGGAACAAATGTGCAAGATTATCTCTCTTTTTTTTTTTTTTGTAACAAATTTAACACTCAGAGAACTTACTTATTTTATTGGCAGTGGTTTCTGGGAGAAACTATATCATGAGATTAGCTTTTTGTAAAGGTTGGTTTGAAATACAATTCAAATGGAGTGGTGTTGTTTAATTCTCCTTTATAGTCAGTTTGCTTGAAATTGATTATTATCGAAGCTTTAAGAGATAGCAATGAAATTCTGTCCTTGGTAGTTTCAGCTTTCCACTATATGTGAAGCTTTGGGGATTGATTCAAGATGCCCCAATAGTTCATGAAAAATATATATTAAGAGATCTGCATTGTACCTTTATCATATTGATTTTGTACCTTGGGTGTGCCAGTGCAGTAATATGAGTTACTTTTCAGTTTCTTGTCTTACTATTGGAGTGCCTTTGTACATGTGATGATAATAGTTTATTAACGTTGTTATGTTGTGGCCCGAATTTTGTCTCGGCCCGAGTCGCGTTGCGACCTGGTTTTGACCCAAAAAATGGGCTTTGTGTGGCTTTAATTTCGCTTGTAGGTTTTGGACCTGGATTAGGACTCTCTTGTAGCTTGATATATAAGGGCATCTAAGGGTTTGGAGTAACTAACGAGAGAAAACACTGAAAACGCAAAAAGAGAGAGAGAGAGCGAGTGCTAGGGTTTGGAGTTGAAACTTGTAATTTTCTGATTTTCGCATAGTGAAATCTTTTGCCTGATCTTCGCCGTGGACATAGTCACATCGCCGAACCATGTAAATTCTAATGTTTTGTGTGTTATGTTTGTTTTGTTTTGTGTCGTATTTCGTGATTGTGCTTTGTTTGTGACAGTTTTTCACAACAAATTGGTATTAGAACTTTCGGTTCTAAGCTGGGATGTCAACCAAGTTTATGGAAATCGAGAAGTTTAACGGCATGAACAACTTCAACCTGTGGTGGGTTAAGATGCAGGCCCTGTTGGTTCAACATGGGATATCCAAGGCGCTGAAGGGAAAGGATGCACTGCCAGAAAAGTGGAAGGACAATCAGAAAGATGAGGCTATGGAGAAAGCACACATTGCGATTCTGTTGTGTTTGAGTAACGAGGTTTTGCGAGAAGTTTTTGGTGAGATTACTGCAGATGGGCTGTGGAGCAAGTTGGAATCCCGTTATATAACAAAGTCTTTTGTGAATCGCTTGTACCTAAAGAAGTGGTTGTTCAATCTTCAGATGCAGGAAGGTTCGTCTCTGAAAGACCACCTTGACAAGGTTAATGCTATCATCATGGATTTGAAGAATATTGATGTTAAAATAGAGGATGAGAATCAAGCTATTATTCTGTTGTGTTCTCTACTACCCTCGTACGAGAACTTTGTCGATACGATGATGTATGGCAGAACAAATTTGTCGATGGAAGACGTGAAGGCATCTTTGAATTCTAAGGAGTTACAGAGAAGGACATTTGAGGGCAATACAGAAAGTTTTGCAGATGGCTTGGTTGTTAGAGGGAGAACGGATTAGAAGGGAGGGTCTGGTAGCAGAGGTCGTTCTAAGTTTAAGAACAAATCGAAGGTGCTAAAATGCTTCACCTGTCACAAGGAAGGGCACTTCAGGAAAGACTATCCAGAGCGTAAAAAGGGAAAGGGAAAATCTTTAGAAGCTGTTGGGGTGGTTATTGCAGAGGGTAATGATTCAGATGGTGGTAGCGTTCTCACAATTTCTGTCGTGGCTCTAGCGATGAGTGGATACTTGATTCAGGTTGCTCGTATCACATTTGTCCTAACAGGGACTGGTTTACCTCTTATCGTTCCATTGATGTAGGGGAAATTCTGATGGGGATTAATGTGTCGTGCAAAGTTGTAGGTATCGGTACAATTCGAATCAAGATGTTTGACAGTATAATGAGGACACTGATTGATGTCAGGTATGTTCCAGAACTAAAGAATAATTTGATTTCCCTGTATATGCTGGATTCCATCGGCTGCAGTTACAAGGCTGAAGGTGGAGTCATTAGGGTTTCAAAGGGTGTTCTTGTGGTGATGAAGGGACTAAAGCAACATGGTTTGTATCTAAGAAGCACGGAAACGGAGACGGGACACGAATACGACACGACATGGACACAGCGACATGACAAATCCTAAAAAATTATGACACGGACACGGCTGGGACATGACAAATAATAAATATTTATTTTTATATAATATTTGATGTCGCACTTTAAATAATTAAGAGTAATATTATTTTTCAATTTTCATCAACCTAACAAAGAAAAAATTCACAAATCATAAATCACAAGTACACAATTGAATCTACTCCACAACAACAATAATTATAAGAGAACAATGTCACAAAGTCATAAAACCAAATCAAAACGAGACATTAGAATAAAAACTAGTCTTATCATTTAAACATCATCATTCTAGCTTACTCCAAATACAAATGCATCATGAGAAAGTCACATGTAAAAGATAGCAGTTGTACAGTAAGAGAGAGAAGAGTAAAAAAGAACAAAGATGAAGAGATGAGATGGGCTATAGTTGAATTGTTAAAACAACATTTCTAGATTTGTGTTTTGCTAGGAAAAAGAAAGAAAGAGGCTAAAAAAGGAGAAAAAAACAAAAACAATTAGGGTTTTGTTAGAAAAATAATTAGGGATTAGTGAAAAATAAAGTAAGAATCCATGGAAGAGAGAAGATTCATGAAAATAAGAGGAAAAAGAGAAAAAAAAAATTTGGCGTGTCCAACATGTGTCCGGGTCGTGTCCGCGCCATGTCTAAAAATTCAAGCCATGTCGGACGTGTGTCTGCGCCGTGTCCGAAAATTCAAAAAAATAAAAAGATATCTGACACGTTTTTTGGCCTGTCCGACACGTGTCCGACGCGTATCCGTGTCCGACACGGATTCTTTGCCTTCTTAGGCGTGTCCGTGCTTCCTAGGTTTGTATGCTCTGCAGGGTAACACAGTTACAGGTTCTGCTGCAGTGTCATCCCCGGATCTGGATTTAGATACTACCAGGTTGTGGCATATGCGGCTGGGGCATATGAGTGAGAGGGGGGATGGATGTTCTGAGTAAGCAAGGTTTGCTTGGTGGTCAGAAAATCGAAAGATGAATTTTTGTGAGCATTGTCTTCGGGAAATAGTGCAAATTGAATTTCAGTATGGGAATTCATAGGACCAAGGGCACAATGGATTATATCCATTTTGATCTTTGGGGTCCTCAAGTTAATTCATATGTTGGTGGTAGATACATAATGACGTTGATTGATGATTTTTCTCGAAAAGTTTGGGTTTATATTTTGAAACACAAGAATGAGGCATTTGTCACGTTCAAGCAGTGGAAGACCTTAATTGAAATGAAGGCTGGAAAACAGGTTAAGCGCTTGAGGACAAACGACGATTTGGAGTTAGAGAATTTAATGAGTTTTATAAGACTCACGGGATTGTGAGACACCGCACATTAAGAAAAACACCACAGTAGAATGGAGTTGCAGAACGGATGAACATAACACTATTGGAGAGAGCACGGTGCATGTTGTCCAATGCTGGGTTAGACAAAGTGTTCTGGGCTGAAGCTATTTCCACAACTTGTTTCTTGGTGAACCAGTCTCTATCGACTACTATCGACTGTAAGACTCGGGAGGAGGTATGGTCTAGTTCTCCTACTAGTTACAGTAATATGAGAATATTTGGGTGTCCTGTGTATGCTCATGTCAATGAGGGGAAGCTTGAACCGATGGCTAAGAAGTGCATATTTCTTGGTTATGAGCCAAGGGTCAAGGGATACAGATTATGGTGCTCAGATGTTTCGGGAAAGAAATTACTTGTTAGTAGAGATGTGACCTTTCATGAATCTGCGATGCTTACTCCGCAAAAGGAGGTAGTTGATTTAGCTAGCGCTCAGGATGTTAGTGAGCAGGTGGAGCTATCAGAGGTTCAATTAGAGAGTGTTCCTGATCAGTCGAATGATGAGCATGTGCAGTTTCAGGTTGAGGAAGATGCACAGGTACAACGGTACAGTGTGGCTAGAGACAGACTGAGGAGGGCGATTAAGCCACCTCAAAACTATGGCTTTTCACATGCTGATTCAGTTACTTATGCACTTAGTGTGGCAGAGAGTATTGATGAGCAGGTATCGTGTACTTATCATGAGGCCATCACGAGCGGAGAGTCAGCACAATGGTCTTTTGCCATGAGTGAGGAGATTGAGCCTCTTCATAAAAACTAGACTTCGGAGCTAGTCAAGAAGCCTAAGGGTCAGAAGATTGTGGGTTGTAAATGGGTCTTCAAGAAGAAGGAAGGAACTTCAAGAGTGGAAGATGCAACGTTCAAGGCACGCTTGGTGGCAAAAGGCTATACATAGAGGGAAGGGGTGGACTTCAATAAAGTTCTCTCTTCTGTTGTGAAACATAGCTCAATCCGAGTGTTACTTGCTATGGTTGCTTTGTATGACTTAGAGCTTGAGCAACTTGATGTCAAGACTGTGTTTTTGTATAGAGAGCTAGAAGTGCAGATTGATATGCATTGGCCTGAGGGTTTTGAGATTCTAGGGAAGGAAGACCATGTTTGCCTATTGAAAAAGTCCTTGTATGGGCTGAAGCAGTCTCCTAGATAGTGGTACAAGTGATTCGACACCTTTATGGTTGGGAGTGGCTACTATAGGAGTGAGTTCGACAGTTGTGTGTATCACAGGAGGTTCTCAGATGGTTCGTATTTGTACTTGTTGCTCTATGTTGATGACATGTTGATAACTTGCAGAAACATGTCAGAAATCAACTTATTGAAGGCTCAGGATCTATTCTCGTGAAAAGGATTTTGGGTTTGGAGATTTACAGAGACAAAGGAGCGGGCAGATTGTATTTGTCACAGAAGAAATACATTGAGAAGGTGCTGGAACACTTCGGTATGCAAGCATCAAAGCCTGTGAGTACTCCATTGACAGCCCATTTCAGGCTTTCGGTAGAATTGTCACCACAGACCGAGGAGAAGGTGGAGCACATGTCTCATGTTCCTTACCTAGTATAGTTGGTAGCATCATGTATGCTATGGTGTGCACTAGGCTAGACATTTCACATGCAATTAGTGTAGTGAGCAGATATATGGATAAACCTGGGAAGGTTCATTGGCAGGCTGTGGAATGGATATTGTGGTATTTGCGAGGCGTTGCAGATATTGTAGTCTATGACAGAGGCATCAACAAGTCTGGGAGTGTTGTTGGGTGTGTTGATTCGGATTATGCTGGAGATCTTGATAGGAGGAGGTCCTTGACAGGGTATGTCTTTACTCTTTGTGGGAGTGTGATAAGTTGGAAGGTGACTTTGCAGTCTACAGTTGCATTGTCTACTACAGAGGCTGAGTACATGGCTGCCACAGAAGTAGTGAAGGAAGCTATATGCTTAGAGGCTTGGTTACTGATTTGGGCTTGCAGCAGGATGATTTGATTGTGTTTTGTGATAGCAAGAGTGCTATACATCTGACAAAAAATCAGATGTTCCATGAGAGGACCAAGCATATTGATGTCAGGTTGCACTTCATCAGAGATGTGATTGCACATGTTGCTATTGCAGTGAGGAAGATTAGGACAACACAAAATTTGGTAGATATGATGACTAAGGTTATTCCTACTATCAAGTTCAGACACTGTCTGGGCTTGATTGGTGTTTACAGTTGCTGAGGCCCTTAGGGGCATGCGAAGGAGGCAAAAGGAGTAAGCTAGGATTGTGAAACTTGGCGGAATTCGAGCCAAGGTGGAGATTTGTTATGTTCTGGCTTGAATTTTGTCTCGGCTTGGGTTGCGTTGAGACCCGGTTTTGACCCAAAAAATGGGCCCAAATTAGGACTCGGATTAGGATTCTCTTGTAGCCCGATATATAAGGGCATCTAAGGATTTGGAGTGACTAATGAGAGAAAACACTAAAAACGTAAAAAGAGAGTGAGTGAGCGAGAGCAAGGGTGTGGGGTTGAAACTTGTAATCTTCTGATTTTCGCATAGTGAAATCTTTCGTCGGATCTTTGCCGTGGATGTAGGCACATGCCGAACCATGTAAATTTCTGTGTTCTGTGTGTTATGCTTGTTTTGTTTTGTGTCGTATTTCATGATTGTGCTTGGTTCGTAACAGTTTTTCACAACATATGCAAATCCTAATTATATGAAGCGGAGTGAGATCAGGGGTGTCGGGCAATATAGGTACAAAGAACGCATATGGCTTTATCTTTATTGAATGGATCTTGGGGTGGAGGAACAAATATGTTGATTGATGGATTTCAGAGGCATCCTGTTGCCTTTTTGTTACATGTTGTGTTGGAAGCTGTCACAAGTTAATTCTATTATTTTGTGCATGATTTGAGAACTAAATAGAATATTGAGGGATCTTATAGTTTCAGAGATTCAAATTTGCAAATGACAAACTTTTTGTAATGTAATGATTGTAGTAACCATTTTTAGGTATTCAAATGCATTTATGGTGTTTAAGGAACCATTTGAGATAGCATTTGAGTAAAAAGTTAGGTATAGGCTTATGGCATAATTCTGTGGCAACTGTAACATGGACTAGAAATTTAGATATCAGCCTGCACATTTTGCTAGTGTTTGTAAATTATAATAGTTTTTCATGGCTCCAACTTATAATAGTTAAAATTTTGAGGCATCTCATGAAATAACAAGAAATATTAAATTGAAAAGCACTAAACAAACATAACCAAACCAAAGGACAGTGATACACCTGCAAATATTAGTGATTTTTTATTGCTACTGGCCTCTTTCCATGTCATCAATTTTTTATTTAATTGACTAGACAAAGTCCAAAGAATGACATTCGTTAAAGTACACAATCACTGCCATTTTTTTATTAAAATTGTGAAATAGACAGGGCCCAGAGACTGATATTTAGTTGCCTCCCTTGCACCATGATGTAGTAAACCTACAAAATTATATATATATATATAAAATAGGGTGTTGCTATTTGCACTCCACATAAACTCTCTATGCTCCATTCCACTTTCTCCAGTAAACAAAATAACAATGTTACTTTTAACTTACCCTCACAGGGCAGCTCTTAAAACTTGACCATCCAACTCACTGTCATAAACAGTCGAGAAAGAGACCTATTAGTATCACCTACCGTAGAAGCACATACCATAGGTTTATTATCCATACAAGAATATTCATATATTTCATAGATTATAGGGTCATAAGCACCTAATGGAAAAGGCAATCTCTTGAATTGAGAGAGCAAATATCATATGTATACATATATATGATTTTTTTTAAGACTGCCAAGATGACAGGGCCCCGGAATCGTGATGGAATTGCTAGTGTTTGTAAATTAGTCTGCTTTTTCCTATTTGTAATTGATACAAATGGTTAGTTGAAGTTGTCATATACCTTTCTTTATTCTTCTTGTATACATCTTTATAGCTACTTCCTAATACCTTGATAATGTTTTTTGTTCTTCTCGCTCAATTATAGAATTTGGTTTAAGGGTTATTCCTGAGGTGTCTTTTTGGTGCATTTAGATCCTTTGTAGTTGAAAATTTTGAGATTGAATGAAGTGCTTGTCTGATGGAGACACAAACACGATCCAAGAGCTTGAACCATTATGACTCACATCTACTATTGGAAAAGGGGGGAAAATAAATAGAATTAGAAAATTTTCATAAATTAGGGTTACGTATTTATGTATTTTTTACTAATGTTTGGTTTTAGGGTTATTTTGTATTTTGCTATATTTATGTTTTTTTTATGCTTTGCCTATATAAAGGCTATTATGTACTCGAACGATTCAGCTATTGGGATTATTGATTATCTTGTTCTTTGGATTTCTCTCTTTGTTCTTCTTCTTCTCCTTCTATACTAGCTTTTCTTAACTCCTCCGTTTGTCCGGTCTATCTATTCACTTTGTTCTCTGTCTATTCTTCTTCTTCTCTTTGTCCAGTCTCTCTCCTGATCCCTTCGTCTGTCTTCTCACCCCCTTCTTCTAGCCCCATCTCTTCTGTCTTGTCATCACCTGCTTTTTTTCTAGTCCTACATCAGTTTGGCATCAGAATATTCTGGTCCTGCATCATTGTCGCATGTTTCAGGAGATAATGAGGGATAGGCTGGACATCTGGGTGTTCTTTAGATAGGTGGAATGTACTTATTGGAGGCTATTTCTTCAATAACATTTGTCTGCTATTGATGAGGCTATAAGCCAGGAATTAGGTTTCTCAAACTAGCTGCCTTTGTTGTTGCTACAAGTTATCTGCTGCTGCTCTTTTGGACTCTCTTCACCTGTTTTGGTGGAAGTCATTTTTGACCTGAAGAGATTTCATTACACGGAGTAAACAAGAGTGAATTAAATAAATCCAAAAGTGAGCTGGTTTGATGAGGTAACTGACTAAAACAAGAGGTGAAGAGCTTTGGATTGGGAGGTATGGCAAGTCATGATGCAAGCCCATAGGGTATATAAGATGATAGGAATACCCTTATCCCTTCCCTCTTGGGGAGAATTTTACTTTATTTTATTTTTTTCTCTCCAAGGCTTGGGTTGGGTTAACATAATTTTTTTTTCATCTATCCATCATTGTGCAGCTACTCACATGTTGATATTTTAGCAGAAAATTCGAGGGATATTTTAGTATTATGTTGTCTTGTTATGTGGCCTGAGCGCAAGTTAAAGCCAATCTTTTTCTGAAGAATTATCTGTTAGGGTTTCAGATTATATGACTTGTTTTTGGCATCATAAACATATGCGTAATTGGCAACTGTTGTTGATAGCCTTCAAATTACTTTGATGGAATTTGTTGCATCTTCATTTTGCCACATTTAATGGTTGATTTCAACCTTGATTTGTTGATCATAGAATACAGAAGAGCAACCTAGATTCCTTTTGCCACATCTATTATGGCTTGACATCTGAGACATGTTTCTCCATCTATCAATAATTCTAGTGTTGATGTGTTCTCAAACAGGAAACAAAAAAAAACATTACTTGTCTCTTATGTTGCTTGATCAACTTGGCGTTGTCAGGTTTGTGTTGAACTATAATGTATATAGTGTGTACGCTTCTCATCAATGGTTGTTCCGTTTATATATCCTAGTCTTTCCTCAGAATAACGTGAAAGCACGTCATTTTTCTCATGTCTGTTGACTCTGTTCTAAGTTACGTCTGTGGTCTGCTATGAAAGACCATATTCCAAACAGAAGAGTAAACATTATTTTGCAATTGAGAGCAGGCAGAATTTTATCAGTTTGCAATTGAGAGCAGGCGGAATTTTATCCGTTTTAAGTCACTTCTCGTTCTCTGTGTGCGTGCGCTTGTTCGTACTGTAGTCATGATGCAACAAACTTGGTTTATTTAATTTAGTTGGTTATCAGCTATCACCTTGAAAGCTGAATGTTCATTTTTCTGTTTCTGTCCTTATTCTTATCATCTTGCAGGTTGAGGGTCCAAAATCTCCTGAAGAAATGCTCACAGTATTGCAGAGAGTGCTTGAAGAGAGTGCTCCTGTTCTTGTTACAGCAAGGCTTGATGCCGAAGAACGAAGAACCAACACACGTCTGAGGGAGGAGCAAGATGCTGCATATCAAGCAGCACTTGAAGCTGATCAAGTATGTTGCTTTTTTAGCTTTGGTCATTGCTTTATATCATTTTCTAGGTTAGTCCATGTCAGCTAAGATGCCTTCATTGTCTGCCACATTAGGCTAGGGAACGCCAGAGGCAAGAAGAGCAAGAACGGATGGAAAGGGAAGCTGCTGAAGCTGAGAGGAAGCGAAAGGAGGAAGAAGAGGCTCGCGAAAGAGCAGCACGTGAAGCTGCTGAGAAAGAAGCTGCCTTAGCTCGAATGCGGCAGGAGAAAGCCCTTTCACTGGGTGATGAACCTGAAAAAGGACCTGATGTAACTCAAGTAATCCCCTACTGTTTGAACCAAACTTCTTTTCTTTCACAATACAGTTAATATATTTTAAATAAATCGCGTAGCCACCCATTTATTACATTCATCCTCAGACATGGTTTAATTTAATTTGTGATTTCTGGAGGCTCATAAAGTTATACAGCAGCATTGTACTTCATGGATACGATTAATTAGATTCAGAAAAAATTGCACCAGCATGAATAACATAATCTTAAAACTGACACCATTGATAGGTTTACTTGTATCTCTTTATCCCCTTTCTGGCATATATAAATATTTATTGTTCGCAACCTGACATATATGTTTGTGATTTTCTTGGATCATAAGGTTTTGGTGCGGTTCCCAAACGGAGAACGCAAGGGAAGGAGGTTCCACAGTACCACGACAATTCAGTCGCTGTATGACTATGTTGATTCATTGGGTTGCTTAGAAATCGAGAGCTACAGCCTTGTCTCCAACTTCCCTCGTGTTGTCTATGGACCAGAGAAGCACTCTCTGTCCCTGAAAGAAGCTGGCCTACATCCTCAGGCCGGCCTTTTTGTGGAGCTGAACTCATGAGAGCAACTTTTCTCTCAGTGAGAAGTTATATATTTAACCAAGTAGTAGGTGAAGGAACTTACTAATAGGATATTTTGTTGTTTCGACTGGTTTCTGTTTCAGCCTGGTTTGACAATGATGCAACGAAATGAGACTGTTGCCCGGGTCTACATGCAGGGTTGTTTGATCTTCTTCACTGCAGATTCAAGTGTGCAAAATGGCTGGAATGGAAAATGGGTTGAAAAATAAATATACCCAATACTTTTTCCTGAAAAATGAACCCAGCTTGCTGGCCTATGTTATTTATTGATGTATTCAACAATGGGATGATTTAAGTTCATTTAATTTATCAAATATGTGCCATTGATTTGCGAGTGGTTTATGTATGCTTTTGAGCCGAGTGTTATTCCTTTACAGTATATATGAGCCTGCATACCATCTGTAGCAGTGCCATGGTCAGGTTTTCGGTTGTTTTAGTCTCAGGGGGGATCACATTTGACACCGACCAGGTTGGTTGTAAATACAATAAGTGGAGTTTTCTCTCTCCTCTGCAATGTGGGATTTATATTTTTATATGGATCACCTGCTTCTATGCTGCTTACTGTTGAAGGTATCAATCTCGATACTCACAGGCAAGTTCTTCCTTGGGCCTAACCCCTTGAATTGATAACATCAGTTTCAATCTCGACGTCTGGAGCATATACCTCTATCTATGCATACAAAACATCTCTATCTATCTATTGCTGTGACCTAGTCAGGACTCAACTTAAAGGAATTGCAAATGGAGCATCAATGACACAAGCCGGTTGCCTCCCTCCGAGACCTGTTTGAGCAATTGCTGGACAGCTTTCATGGGACCTTCGAACTTGAAACACACAAGTTGGAACAAGAGTATACCAAACTTTACTGATAAATGTTTTTTGTTTTTGTAATGACTCTTTTTCATATATGTGTCAGAAATTAGTTAGCATGAATGTGAAATGACAGAATTCCTCAAACAATTATCAAGATACAGTGTAAAGAGAGGATAGACTAGGAAAAGGTATCAGCTAAAGACGAGAAAAAAAAAAAGGAACTAAAAGAAGAAAACAGAAGAGAAGGTGTGGAGAGCCAAGGGTAAAAACTGCGCCGCGGAAAAGACCTACTTGTGCATGGGTCATCTACGCGGGGATGACCTACCCGTGTTGGAATCCTACACACGGAAAGGTCTCTCCCATACATCGGTTATTCCCGCGGGGAGCATTAACCCGTGTGGATAACCCTTGTGCGGGTAGACTCTTTCCGTGTAGGGTCATTCACGCAAGAGGATCCTCCCGCGTTTATAAAAAAATTGATAAGCATATAGGTATACAGGAAGTGATAGGATTGGGAGCAATCCTCTCTAACGGCTATGGTGTAGCTAGTAGTTGGATGGTGTTCCTAGGACAAATTCAAGGAGAGTATGTTTAGGAGAATACCTCTAAACTAGTGATGGCATGCTCAAGGGTTATAAGGAATCATGGATGAATGGATCGTTGTGCGGCTCTGAGCTCACAAACCTCGAGTGATGATCCTTGTAACAGGGACCATGTAGAAGATTACTAATTCTTCTTTTCAATATCGAAAGTAGCTTATCACGATGTTACTTCTAAGATTGAGGAGTTGGAATTAGTATGAGGTTATGGTGTCCCACATACCATTTTAGACACAAAAACAGGTTGTGATATGATCTTGGCGATCATGGTATCATGATGAAGCATATGAAGTCATGGTCCCAGATGGAAAGGTGGGTTGAGTGTGGTATGGAGGATTGAGAGGAAGGCTCGTTTGGACTATGAGCATCTAAAAAATGTGCTAGTGTGACTCTACGCGGGCACCATCATAGCATCTCTCGTGGGTGTGACTAAGCCCCTCGAATGATACAAAGATTTGGGCTCACAGTTACAACCAAGGGTAGTGAAGGAAGGGACATACGGTCAAGTGCCATGTAGGATGACAGTTGTCAAAAGCTCCATGTCTGAGGTTTATAAATACCCCATCGCATGATGACATGCGGATCATTCTGGTTCCTCTCTCTCTCTCAATCACTCTTACTTTTTCTTTCTCCCATCTAGCACACAGACTACATTTTCATTCAATTTATTTAGTTTGAACTTTACTAATTCCTGCGATTCAGTCTTGTGACAGTCATTCCTCGTAAGAGAACACATTCTCCTATTTACATACAGAAAAATAGCGTCAGAAACAATTAATTGCAAAACAGTCAAAATTCAAAGGAATTTCAATTTAAAGGTTTTTATTTTTTTTATTTTGTTGGGATATGAGATGACCAAATCATGAATGATGAATCCACCCACTGGCATAGACTGAAGCTTAAAAGTCTACGTTCAAGGGACGCCCATATTATTGAAACAGAGAACTACTATTCGAGGATACAACCCAATTAAACATACGCATTGTTTGTAAACCTGTATGTAATTGTATCCTTATACAATGATTCAAGCATATATATATATATAGAGAGAGAGAGAGAGAGAGAGAGAGAGAGAGAATAGATTACAGATGGTAGTAATTACATGAAGCTCTCCGAGAGTAGACATGTCTTATGGGAGAGAGAGTAAACCCATCTCTCTCTCTCTGATTCTGCTGCATGAACCAAACACTGCAAAATAAAAAAAACAAAATCACGATGTACAGAAGATGGCGTCGCCCGGACTCGAACCGGAGACCTTCAGTGTGTTAGACTGACGTGATAACCAACTACACCACGACACCATCTGTCCACTATTTGATGATTTTTTCAAAGTATATTTGAATTCTCGATCAGTTGATATTTTTAATGACTGATGCTATTTAATACAAAACAGTAGACCAAATAAACAATGCAAAAGGTTAACAATCAACAAATACATTTGGATTCGGTGATGCAAAAGAATTAAAATTGAAGAATTATTCCATGTTTAAGTAGTTTTTTTTTTTGCTTGTATTGACGATCATTTTTCTTACTCAAATAGTTATGTGTTTTATAGTTTTCAAATTATTTCATGCTTTATGCCAATCCTTTCCTTATCATCATAGGTGAAGTTTTTAGTTTGTTCTATGTATGCGTTTTAAGCATTATTTTGAGGTTAGAATACTCGTTTCTTCTGAAAAATTTGTTTTAGGTTTTAATCTTGCAAGTCGGAATAAAATATTATTAATTTCTAATATAATTGGGAAATGTCACGAAAGTTTTGAGGAAAATTCCAAAAGTACCATTTGAATATGTTTGATAAACATTATATTGTAAAATATAACAAATTGTTGTAATTAAAATAGTGTTGTATTTTACAATATGTTTATCAAACAATGTGGAGATAAACATATTGTAATATTCAAGATTGGGCTGCTGATATCAAGTCATCAAATGTCAAAGGAATAGGTACAAGATTTTTGAAAACTTTTATACGCGTGTAATTAGAACAAACCTCGTAAGAGTTGAATATATTTAAACCCATTTTAATACTACCAACTCACAATTATTTTCGAAGTATGATTGAAGGAGATTTTTGCAAATCATTATTTTTTAGAATCGTGAACCACCCATTTTGGGCTTTGCAGGTCCGCCCTTGAGGATTACGGGCCGACCCTTGGCCCACAGAGTGGACTCGGTCCAGGCCTCGGGCCCAATGGTGACGCTCTGCTCTGCCCTGCATCAGTGTTTGAATTCCAGTAGCATAAACCCCCATGAAGTACACAATTTGATACACTCACAGAAGGAAGGAGAGAGAGAGAGAGATATGGAGAGTCAAGCAGATGGTAACGAAGGCATGTCCGGTATCAGAGACGTGCGGCAGAAGCTGGAAACCCGTGTGGAGACCCTACACAATGCTCAGCTAGACATCATCGCTTCACTACAAACCCTAGTTCCCGACATAGTCTCCTCTCTCGATCTCTCTCTCAAAGTCGTCTCTGCCTTCAATGGACGTCCTTTCAATCCTCTTCCTACCCCGCTCCCAAACCCTAACCCTAGCCGCAACTCTATACGCCCACAACCACCACCATCACCATCACCACTGGAAAACATCCCACACACGCCTGAAAACCGCTCAATTACTCGCTCTGCCGACCCCAAATCCACCAATTCGAAGAGTCAGCAACCCAAACCATCTCCTGAAGTTTCGAGTCGTCGATCAGATAGTGAAAAGTTTACGCTTGATGAGAGTGGGAGTCCGTTATCGGTGGTTCGGTCAATGGTTGCGGTTTGTTTGTTAGAAAGGGTGCCCTTTTCGCCTATTGATTCGTCGACGGTGTTGAGGAAGCTGGAAAATGATCAGTCAGCAACGGTGGCGGAGAAGGAGGCGTTGAGGGAGGCGGGAGGGGAGTCGGGTGCTATACTGGCGGTGGAGATGGCTTTAAGGTCGATGGCGGAGGATAATGGGGGCGTTGAGTTGGAGGAGTTTGTGGTGAGTGGGAAGTCCAGGGTTATGGTTATGGGAATTGACAGGAGTCGGCTATTAAAGGAGTTACCGGAGAGTAAGCAGTATCAGCAGAGTGAATCGAATTTAAATGAAGGAAATCAAATTCAGCAAGTGGCAACTAACGGAGGTGATGCTAATGGTGGAGTTTTTGGAATGGGAGGGCCAATGCCTAGGCCAATGCCGGATATGTGGATGGGACCGGCAGAGCCGCATTTATCAGGGTTGCCTCCTATGTTTCCGGGGGCTGGACCGCCGGGTCCAATGATGGGGCCAAGGGGTGGGCCAAGAGGTATGATGGGGATGATTGGGATGCCCAGAGGGATGGGTGTTCCACCAATTCATAGACCTCAATTTGGGCCAAATGCACCAAGTGGTGTTTCAAATGCAATCCCTTTGAGGCCTAGGACTGAAGAAGAAGACCTGAAAGATCTAGAGGCTTTGTTGAATAAGAAGACTTTTAAGGAGTTGCAGAAATCCAAAACTGGAGAGGAGCTTTTGGACCTCATTCACCGGCCCACTGCTAGGGAAACTGCTGTGGCTGCAAAGGTGATCAAAAGCTTTCCTTTTTATTGCAATTATACATGCTTTGCTTTGTAAAGCTATCTTGTTGGATTCATTGACTTAGAGTAGATACTCCATTACAATAGTGCATTATTTTGTTTGTCATCTCATCCCGATACCATAATGTTGAGATGATTTAAATCTTTTTTTTTTCTGTTATTTTCATTGCAAGTGATTGAAAAACTGTATTCAATAAAAGTGATTTAGGGGTTGCTTGGAATATTGATATTGAATAGGTGATTCAACTCTCACGGCATTATTTTCAAACCAACTGGTTTGCTTTCCTGACTTCCATTTTGAATTACCTATTCTATGAGAGTAGGAATTGAGGGGATTGGACATTGGACAAGAAAAAGGAATGTATAGAATAGAGATTAGAGACACATTTCCTTTTTTCTTCAATTTTTGAAATAAAATTAAAGGGGGAATATATTTTGATGTTGTCTTTGAATGTCATGTAGAAACAAGGACTGAATGGTCGAAGTAGAAGTACTTTCTGTGCAAATATCTCTTCTTTTAGGTGGAAATCAGCACTATATGGAGAACCCTTTCAGCCCTTCTAATAAAAAAATTTCCACCTGTTTTAAACAAGGGAATGGGAATTTGACAGGAGTTCCTTCCCTTTTCTTGTTATCCATTATATTAGACGGATGGTGCGATTTCTGCCCTTCTCTTTTTTATATGCTTGAGCATGTTATCTATTTAATCTGTGTGATCTGTAGGGTCTTATAGAACTACAAATTCATGAAAAAATATATTTCATGCAGGTATTCAAATTTTACCCTCTCTAATCATATTAATTTATGTTTGAGTTGGTGATCTTGTTTCAGTTCAAAACCAAAGGTGGTTCTCAACTAAAGGAGTACTGTTCAGCCTTGACAAAAGAAGATTGCCGACGTCAATCTGGTTCATATATAGCGTGTGAGAAGGTCAGTAAGGAGTAGTATGCTGGGTTGTTTATTAGAACAAGATAGCATGTATAAAGTCACCACTGTACCAAGAGTTATAGCTCATTGGTGCCTCCTCTACCTCCCAAAGTGGAAGGTTATGGGTTCAAATTCCCGTAGGAGCAAAGTGGGTGTGTTAGTTACTTGTCAGCACCAAAGAGAAAAAGAAAAAAAGTCACCACTGCTCAGTGACTTAATCTAAATTTTAATTTAGCATCGTTATATGATTGATATTTCTAAAGATCTTGTTTGTTATTTGCATAATGCATCAGGGTTATGCTTTGGGTGATACACTATGAATTGTCAAACATTCACATGATGCATTGAAATAATTTCAATGTCTAGTATCCTAAAGAGACCAAACTGATTAGTGTCGGTTTTCTTTAGCAACATTTATAATAACTGCAGAAGCTAGATTGATACCCGGTTCTTGTTATCTTTGAATTCAATTTGTGAACTAAAATATTTTTAAATTGAGATCAGATTACAGTGAACTCAAATGGAATCCAGTAGTGAAAATTGGGATGAAATAACATAAGCTAATCACTGCTCAAGCTAGATTGATATCACCACTGAATCTTTCATTGTTTTCAGGTTCATTTTCGACGCATAATTGCTCCTCATACTGATGTCAATTTGGGGGATTGCTCTTTTTTGGACACGTGCCGGCACATGAAGGTAAATTTATCTTATATGTTATTATACTTTTACCTGGAAAGTTATATTAATTACTTGTAATAATATTAGCTTTGAATTTAACAAATTATTGTTATCTATGATAGACGTGCAAGTATGTCCACTACGAGCTTGATCCAACACCAGATGTGCCACCTATGATGATGGGGGCTGCTGCTCTTCCTCCCCAAAAACCACTAAAGCAACAACGTGCTGAATATTGTTCAGAAGTTGAGCTTGGTGAACCACAATGGATCAACTGTGATATCCGTAATTTTAGAATGGACATTTTAGGGCAGTTTGGAGTTATAATGGCAGATCCACCGTGGGACATTCATATGGAATTGCCTTATGGGACAATGGCTGATGATGAGATGCGCAATCTTAATGTTCCTGCATTGCAGACTGATGGTCTAATATTTCTTTGGGTAACTGGACGCGCAATGGAGCTTGGACGAGATTGGTACATGCTTTATCTTTGGTTTTGCAGTCATAATGTTGATAAAACCATTTATTTGGATGGCTTTAATTTCATGCCCCCTAAATTTGAATACGGGAACATCTTGTTCCATAACCAAATATGGTGCGCGAACTGCAAAATTATATTTCCATGCATTAATTAAGCAATCATATCATAACTATTATTAATCCGATCCATCAATATCCCTATAGTTAGATGAAGAATATACATCCATTACCAAGTATCTCAACTTCAACATAAATTTTCATCTGATCCCCAACACATAATCACTCAATGCAAATAACAGAGTCGTTCACATCTCTATAGGTTTCAGTCTTCACTGCCAACTTGTACTAGCAATCAATAAGAATTATAAATAAAGGAGTAACCTCACAGCTCAACAAGTTCAACGCTCAACAAGTGTCACTCTTACCATACCTCAACATACAAATGTATAAATATAATTGTGGTACTACTACAATCAGTACTACCAATAGGAACATGTATGGACTAGCCACATTATCAAAAAATATTATTTCACTAGGAAACCCTAATCTCACACATTTAAGGGATATAGTTGTATGCCTACCATAATATGATCGTTATATGAGTATATGTGTGTGTGTGTGTGTATCCATTGTCTTTTGTAATTAATATCAAGAATTTTTCTTCTAATTAGACCAGAAGGAATATGAATCGACATACATACAATAATGTATTGAATTAGGTAAAAGCTTTCACTCGCCGGATTTAACACTGCTAACTCATCATCTACTTTGGGCTTGATTCTCTTCAGGCCTAGGTAGAAGTTCTTGATCATTTTTGTTCTTTTCTTTCTTTTTCGCTTCCTATTGTTTGCTACAGAATCACTTTTTTACCCTCTCATTTTTTTTGAACATTAAATATCTTAATAACTAATAACACGGTGTGTTATGAATATCCCTTTTAACAATTATGTTTATTCTAAATGTTATCCTAAACCTAGTACTTGTGCCACAATTTAAATGAGCAACCCTAATAACAAGGTTATTGACCTGATATCTTATTTTTATACTAGCCCAACCATAGACCCATATTTGTTAAGTGGTTATGTCTATATTTTAAAAAAATTATCTTTTGTATATTTTTTTAAGAGCCCTTACATTTAACATTTCTACCTGTTAAGCCTAAGACATGCAACGAGTTAATGCAATAAAATATGTATCATTCTAGATTTTTGTTGTGTCCCAAAGATGATTCAGTAATATTTGACTGTTTGTGCTTCTGATGCTCAATACAACAACAATTAAGTTTGCCTGAGAGATAGCCATTGACCAATAGGGGTATCATTTTTCTTAATTTAACTGATGTTTGGTATGGATGATCCTCATCAATTGGAACAAATTCCTTTGATTGGTAGAGATGATTTTTTTTTGCCCACATCTGTATTACATAATCCTTTTCTGCTTCTGTTTTGCGTTTTCAATTTTATATGAAGTAGAAGTAGTGTTTTTGTTATGCTGTGATTCATTTTGAAACGGAAACATGTTTGGTAACTTAAATTTGTTGCACAATGTTTCAAAGCAAAATAAATAAAAATAATAAGTGTTTGGAAGATAGTAAGAAAATATGGGAATTACACCGTGTTGGCTTTTTAAAAAAATTCTCGTTACAGTTATTTAGCTGTAGTGACAAAAACAAGTGGAAGCAACTTTTTTTCCTTCCCACATGCGGTATGGTGTGAAACGTAACAATCGTTGTCAAGCGTGCTTTTGTCACTTGTTTATGTTTTACACCGGTAAAATAAAGCACACTACAAAAATAATTGCCAAACTGCCCCCAAGTAGTGTTGTGTTTCTAATGTGGAATCTATGTATACTACAAGTTATCTAGAGGAAGAGGCCTCATGTTTCTTGAATCCAGTGGTTTGCATGCTCACTTGTTGTACGTACCTAAACAGAATCTTTCATATAACTATGCTTAATGATTTTTTCTATGATATTTCTTACTTTCCAAAAAAAAAGAAAGAGAGAGAGGAGGGGGGCTGGAGGGTTCCAGAAAGAATATTGTGGCGTATTAGGAATGATTTTTTCATCCAGACCTTCATGAAGCACACTATACCGGGGGGCGGGGGCGGGATGAATATTGTGGCATCAATTATTTTTCTAATTTCCCATATAAGAATGATTTTATCCAGACCTTCACGAAGCACACTCTACAACGAGCTTTCTTTTTTATTGGGATTTTTTGGTGGTTGAATTTTGGATGTCAACTCTTCTCAAGTAGTTGTATTCAAAATATAAATATATATTGCCTAGAGATTTGAGCTTCGATAATGAGCACCATACACTAAAGCTATTCTCATTCTAAACCTTTTATCCTACCATCAACAATAGTTGGCTAGTAAGTAGTAATTCAAGCATAATTTTAATGGCAATATGCATTTGTCCCGCATTTTGTACTATTTAACAAAATGCTTGGTCAATTCCCTGCTTTTATTGGCATCTTTGAATGGCTTCAGTGCAAATTGAGAGGATCAGTAAGAAATAGAACAATACTGCCCCTTGCCTAGCATGTTACAATACATTCTTCACTATGGCAGGCTCATATGCAGTTTGATACCATGTTACATGGACTCGGGTACGAGTGTCGGGTAAGGGTATGTATCCGCACGTCGGACGTGTCAAATCTCAATTAGGACACATGGACACTGCAAAATATTTATTTTATTTAATATTTTTATTTTATTCTTTAGAGAAAAATAATATTTTTATGTAATATAGTGACCATAATAGACATTTCACTCATTTGAAGTAATAATATAATAAAATGGAATTATTGGATATATTTTTTAGGTGTATGTCCGACCAAAAGTGTCGGACACATATCCCATACCCATGTCTGAATAATGTGTCGAACACGGGTACTTCACTTACTTTGAAGAGTCCATGTAACATTGGTTTGATATACTTCTTGCAGTTTAGAACTTTGGGGATACAAACGCGTTGAGGAGATCATTTGGGTGAAGACCAATCAACTTCAGCGAATAATCAGAACAGGGCGGACTGGCCATTGGCTCAACCACAGTAAGGAACATTGCCTTGTCGGAATGAAGGGAAATCCAGAAGTAAACAGGAATATTGATACTGATGTCATTGTCGCGGAGGTTCGAGAAACAAGCCGTAAGCCAGATGAGGTTAGCAGACTCCAATTTCATACTTGCTAATTGCTCAGCATTTCCTTAAATCTTTGCTGGTTTATCCGTCTCCGCTTCATCTTGGTTCTTGCTGTAACGTAGATGATTACATTTGGATGGCTACACCTTTTCTTGTCTTTATATTTGATGGATAAACTGAATTGTTCACTTCTTCAAGACGCTGGTAGACGCTGGTTTATCTGTCTCCGCTTCATCTTGGTTCTTGCTGTAACATAGATGATTACTTTTCTTGTCTTTATATTTGACGGCTAAACTGAATTGTTCGCTTCTTCGAGACGGTTTCATTATAATTATTGTCTTATTAGTTATTATTTTTGCTATGCGTCACTGGAATATTATCATTGCAGGCTTTCCTGAAGTAAACTTGTATTAATTTGCATTCCACCTTGCAGATGTACCCAATGCTGGAGAGGATAAGTCCAAGGACAAGAAAGCTGGAATTGTTTGCTCGCATGCACAACACTCATGCAGGGTATGCTTTCTTAATCTTTTATTTTTCTTTGATTTTGAGATCTTACAATGAAATTGTGAAATTAAATGGAACGAGATGAGGGTACTTGTGGCATTTTGAAAGGATTAAGGATTGTGGACTATCTCGATCTCCTACCCCATTAAGAACTTGAGCCGGAACAATCGGATAGCATCTATGAAGCATAGACATGAATACAGGATGTGGGCATGACACCATATAGACACAGAGATACGACAAATTCTTAAAAAGTTGGATATAGATTAAGCAAGGACACAACAATATTTGTATATATATTACATTAATGTAGCGATATATAAAATTGAAATATTTATATATGCATCTATCTATAATTTTAAAATATTAATTGTTTGTCATGTTATATGTGTTATTACTAACATTTCCCTATAAAAAATTATGACAAACAAGTTGAGTTATATGGCATGGAAATAAATGCACTAAATTAGTTATGATATATAGGGGTGCACAAAAAAATTGTTAGAACCGGTAAAGCGAACTGGACTGAACCGAATTGCACGTTATCATTTGGTTATGTGATAAAATGGTTCAGTTCCAGTTCTTAAAATTAGAAAATCGTTGATAGTGGTTCGGGATCAAAAAGAACCGAATGGAATGAAACAGAACAGAACTGTTAGTGATAATTTAATATATATACGTGTTTGATATTTTTTGTTACACAATACATTGGATAACCATAGATATTATATATATTTATTTCAAAATTTGGTTCTTTTTTTTTACTTATCAAAAAAAATTTTGGTTCTTTTTTTTATTAATATGAATATATATTTGCACACACACATATATATAAGTCCAAAACCATAGAACCAAATCAATCATTTATGGTTTTGTTCGGTTCAGTTTGGTTCCAATATTTCTGGAACCGTTGGGACCAGTTTGGTTCTGTTTCATCCCGAAACCAGACCAAGCCGAACCGTGCGAACCCCTTATGATATATTTTTGTTATATCTCAATACTTCTTTCTTGAAAAAAATTCAAGTTTTTCCTAATAATTTTACTATCATATTATACTGGAGAAAGCTACATTTCATGTTGAAGACATTAAACGTGTCCTGAAGTACCTGTGAAAAATCGAATGTGTTAAATATTAAAAATATGATAAATTATAGATACATTTAGGAAGTATTAGCACATATTTGTGAGTTTTCAAGGTGTGTCGGTATCTGATATAGATACGTCCTCCTTATATAAGTATTGGTGCTTCATACGATAGCATAATCTAGCTCAATTAATGTCTGAACTCCCTGAATGATTTGGAGTCGTGGTGATGGTTGGGATTAACTACATGTTTTCTTGGTACAGGAAGCAGTTGCTTTGGTCTATCAACCATGGCTTAGGTCTTGATTTATATTCTGTGCTATCTGCAGGCTGGCTTCCACAAATGATGCTACTCTCTAATAGATTGATGGGGATTGAAACTCATAGAATAAAAAATTTGTTTATGACAGTGTCAAGGAAATCAATAGTAGCATTAAGTTATATCCATTGCAACATCACTCTCATTTCATTCTCAACTTCTGATCTGGAACAAATGAACCCTATATCAATCCCTTATACGTCAGTATTTTTATTTTTGTTCACATATGTTTCCTAATTTAGTAGTGAAATTTTCCTCAAACTGTCATCAGATCATTCTAGAATAGCATTAAGTTACACCCACTAAAAAAATATATATATATCAGAAGTGTATTGCTCTCCTCACTCTCAAAATGGCTTTCATGAGAATTATTCCTGATAATTTATCGATTTGATCACCATGGTCATTCCTGGGAGTTCTGCCTCGTCATTAGATATCCAGGAAATATAATTTTCTCCTAAGAAAATCAGGCTTTACTTCCTTGAATTTTGGCATTCGCTTGAGAAAATCAGACTCATCACTTGTGATCTTTGCTCTGACTTTAACATGGAAGCATCCTGCTGTGATGTCTGCCTATCTTTTGGTTTCTTCTAGCTTCTTAAACATGATCTAGTTTTGTTGGTTTTTCTGATCTGTTGATTATTCAGATGGATATCACTTGGTAACCAATTGAATGGAGTACGATTAGTGGATGAAGGTCTACGGGCTAGGTTTAAAGCAGCTTACTCAGACGTAGAGGTGCAGCCCGCATCACCTCCGAGACCTTCTGCAATGGAAGTAGAGAGTCCGTTTGTGGGAGGTGATCCAAAGCATACAGAACCACAGTTCGCAGATGGCCCAACCCCACAGGCAGCTTATGTTTCTGAAGGGAAGGCAATGAACGTTGACATTGAGATGACTGGTTAACTAACTGAACTCCATTATCTACCCAAATTGTAACGGTTGGGATGATTGTTACCTAATGCTTATTCTAAAAGCCCAAAGCAATGCAGTTTGCAGAGGCCTTAGCACCACAGGGAGCTTTATGTTTCTGAAGGGCCGCATTGCCTTCACATTCAGATGGCTGGCTGATTAACCAAACTCCATTTTGTGCAAAAATGTAATCGTTGGGATGATTGTTACCCAGTAGTTTCTCGAAATTATCGAGTATTGTTGTAACAGTATAGGATGGTTAGGCAAGAGGAATCCCTTTTTTTTTTTGCCTGGTTTGTGGAAATCTTTAATTAAGTTTGCTTTTTTATAGAACTTGTCAATATCTGATGAGGGTTCTTTTCAGTTCAGGCTGCAGTGTGTAATATTGATAATGGAGCATTTAACAGTTCTATTTCTAATGGGTACAATGGTGCCAATACTGATACTACTTTTTTCCCTCTTATGTGTGAAATAACTCTCTCTAATAACAGAACACTAGCCTCTCTCTCTCTCTCTCCCCCTTGCGTGTCAACATGTGATTGGTGGGGACCAATTTACAAGTAATTTATAAATTAGAAATGCTAGATGACCTTGATAGCAGTATGATATTTGTCTTCATAATGTGTTCTCTCTTGGAATTACCCAAAGTGATTTGTTCTTTTCACATGGAAACTAATGATGTCTTTCTTTCTTGAGAAAAATAAAGCAATAAAGGAAGAGGGTGCACAGGAAACAAGCAATTTGATAACCTTTTTATGCTAAAGGTGATATGGATGGTCTCTGATTTCCAAGACATTATTACATTTGAATAACATTTGAATGGTGGGAAAATAGAAAAGCATTGATTTTAAAGCAGCACTGTTCCATACCAGTCTAAAATTAGAAGAATTTATTCTTAAAAATAGCTGAAAAAGAATTACATTACCAAAAAATATCCTCCAAAAGTTTCTAAATCAACTTCTGTATATATATATATATATAGAAACCAATCAATATAAACTGGATCTCCACTCCAGATGCTTTCAATTGTCTGCCTCTGATTTATGAGATGTAATGTTTCATATTATGCAACCTACCAGAAAACCAATGGCTGCTGAGATGAGAACTGCTGGAACATTTAGTGATGATGATGATGATGATAAAGAAGATGAGGGCGGTGCCGGAATGGAACCGAACACGGTTGGGTAAGAGGGTGAAGTCGCTGGCAATGCAGTGGGAGCATAAGAGGGTGAGAATGCAGATGAGGTGTTTGCAGAAAGCACTGAAATGTGGAGCTTCTGTGATTTATCACATTGGCCTTTGACTCCACTGGTGAAGTACAAGTCATCACCAAGGGAAGTGATGTTGAAGAGGGAGTTGCCATTGTTCATGTACAAGATTGGATCTGTAAGATTGCAGCTGTTGTATGATTGCTCTGTCACTTGAATCACTGAATCTTGACTTGGTGGGTATAGGAACACTGCATATACATATATAAATATACAAGTTAAATGAACCCATTGATATAGCATGAAGACTATGATTATTGATCAACACACACTCACACAAACACACACTTTATTATTATAGTTTTGGAATGTGATGTAATAATGAGATTGATGAGAGCAGCAAGGAAGATGATGAGAAACTCACAGAGAGAGTCTCCAATCTTGAAGTTGTGATTTTTGGACCATTTGATGTAGACATGTGGATTTGCTGAAGTTGGTATACCCCAAGCATCTAAATCTCCTACCTTGTATTGGTAACAATAAGCTTTGGTTTGAATTAACAGGAAAAATTGAAAAGCATATAACAACTTGTATCCTGGTTTTCTAAGACTACCCATCTCTCTCCCTCTCTACAATTTTCTCTCTCTTCCAAATCTAGGTGAGAATCAGAACTTCGGTGAGGGAAAAAATTATTGGCTTATTGGCCTGTGTGTGTGTGTGTGTGTCTGTCTGTATACAGATGGGTGGAGGAAAGTGGACAAGCTCAAGGCAAATTTACCTCAATGACCCTCTTCTTTGTAAGAATGACAAGGAAGTCATGAATTGGTGATATTACTTAGGGGCAAGGTAGGGAAAGAAATCGATTATGGGGACACTAATAGCACATGGAACAAGTCACAGGAATGCAACTCAACATGGGAATAGAAGGCTATAATAGAAAGGGCTACAAGAATAAGTTAATTTGGTCCAGATTGCATTTCAATTATTAATCATCATATAATGTCATCGCCAGCAAAGGTCATGAAATAACAGTTGTCTTTGTCTCCTCTCACATAGAGAGAGAGAGAGAGAGAGAGAGAGGAGAGAGTCTTCTCCAATTAATGTCCTCTGTGTTATATTCGAAGCAATGGGATAAATGTGACTTACAAATTCTTAAACAATAGAGATCCTTATATATATATATATATATATATATATATAGATATGTATTTTGTTGGTGATGTCGGGTCTCTTAGAGCATTTCATAAGTTACCACCGAACACGATACAAAATTAGTGAATTTGAGTTGATCTTAATCGTATTCATGTCAACCTGTTTAATCCGTTAAATTAATCGTACCGTATTCATGTTTTGAGTTTACGTTTAATTAATCGTATGATAATCGTGTTAAGTGAACCCATAACTTGTTTTAACTCAATTATTATGGACATTTCTATTATTTCAATAAATTCAATATGAAAATTATTTTTGGTCTTTTTTGTAATTATATTATCCCAACTATTCTTTTTTTCCATGAATTTAGTCATCTATTATCTCTTTTTTTTTTCAACACATTTTCATTTTGTACTTGAGTTAATAAACAGATTATGTTCATGTCAAGGGTTCTGACCTGATTATTATACATGACGTGTTCGAATTGATCTGTTTATCAGAATATTCATAAATTAACATGACAGACCGCCGATATGAATTGACACATTAAGCCCTCCATTCCACATACCCCAGACATTAATATATATATATATATATATTGGTATTTTCTCTTTGACCAAATCAAACAGATTCTCTAACAACAAAAAGAAATTTAGTTAACAATCAAAATCTTTGTTCCTTTTCTTTTTTTATTTCTTTCCTTTTTTAACCTGGTTACATTGTACAAATCATTTTGTCAAACTCAAAAACACATCATTATTATCAGTTTAGTCTTCACCGGAAGAACAAAACTCCAATGAATTTGCTCTCCAGTGCCTTGGGAGTTGGGAAAATTAACAAAACTTAAGAAACACACGTGTAGATCCTAGCAGAGACAATGTGACTTGAAAAGGCTGTAATTATAATTATTCTAATATTTGCATATGAACCCCTAATAATCAAAACGTGTCTTAAAAAACTGATGATGTCAACATATAACAAAAATAACAGTGTATGAATTAAAAATATTGTTTTATTTATCTGGAAGAAAAAAAAAAATTGGGATGGACTATAGCAAAGATTAACAAACTAAAAAGCATAAAACCATGCTACTACAGTAGTATTAGTTTTTGAACTTAAGAATCCACCTTTATAACTTCTAATCATCATCAATGACATTACAGAATAAGGAACCAATGTATATATATAGAAACAAAAGGAGTATTTTATATACCTGAAATTAAAATCTTAGGGTTATAAATCCAACCACAATGCTGCACTAATTTACTGTAACTGCCTATACACTGTCTAAAAAGCTGAAGTAACCAATACATTCTATGAATAATCAATAACAGCCAACCTCAATGATTTTATTGATTCCAAATTCAAATTGAATGGATCAATTTTCTTTCAATCCCCAATAGAAATGCATATGGGGAAAAACTAGCCAAGTGAAGATCTGAGAACAAGCTTCCTTCTTGATAACACTAATGCCTGTGGAATGAAAATTTTGACAAGACTAACTATTAGCTAGTGTAGATCAAACTCAATGCTGTGATAAGTATCCCAATTGAGATGCCAATGGGATCAAGTCTTCTATGCTCGGCATCCATTCTTCAATTTGCATTTCTCAAATTACTTCCATGAGCTTTCAAACCAGCCCTTGCCATAGCCAATGCACCCTCGTAATTTTGGTTTCCACCAATGAACCCACTCGCATGGACAAAAACACAACCGGGGATCCCTGCCTCCTTCGAGAGTTCATTATCTGTCAAACCTCGCCACTTAAAAGGAAGAGGCTTGCGGCTATCAAATTTATCGGGAGATATTGCCACAGCTTGAACGCGCCAACGTTTGCTCCTGTCATCCTACATATAGGATCAAGACAATAACATGATAAACTTTTTTCCAATGGTAAACTTTCAATTATAATGTGACAAACCAAAACAAATTTGATGAAGGGGTTACATGCAAAGGATGAAAGTCACATAAATAAAATCTTGTTCCCTTGTAAACAGATATCTAGTAATAAAGAAATGGGGACATTATTGCACCACTTTCCTTCAGAACCCAAAATCATTTCAGAAAGTTTGCTAAATATCATCAATCTGATTAGGGATTCTAATGAACTTCATATATCCAGGCATTTTCTTCTCTCTACCAGAAAGAAGAACCAAAGCACTATACATAGAGGTCTCCAATGCCAATACCCCCTTCACATGTTTATATTCTCGTGATTTACATTTTATTTCCTGATGTAAGATAATAGATTACTAATAAAATTGAATACACAGAGAGCTAATTTTTTAATAAGAAACAATGACATGAGAAGTTTTACTAGTTGAATAATATCTAAGCATGCATATACTCATCACATGCTGAAAAAGAAATAAAAAATTGTGTGATAGACATTAATACCCGATAAAGAACATATTTAATGGGTGGATCAATTTTCATCTCCTCCTCAAGCTCAAATATGTGAAGCTTCCACTGTTGAACAGATAATATCAAATCAGACTCTTCTAAACTACAGCAAAATCAATATATCTACCATAGTTAAAGCAGAATCATATGATAAAGGCAATTAAGCATGATGGTTGCCATAATATTCATATGACAGATATATTTGTTAATATGATTGCTACAAATTGTATCTGAAGGAACCTTTTATTAAGGAAAAATAAGCACACTAGCTATATAAATTCTAGAGGTAACAGTTGCAAAACACCTTGGAAGCAGCAGCGGTGACGAGAAAAATTCTAGAGGAAACAGTTGCAAAACAGCATACTAGCTATAAAAATTACATTTTTACTTTGAAGATTGTTTACCCTTATCTTGAATGAAGATAACTTAGAACAATTATGTCCTAAATACAAGCAAATACACAGAATTGAACTGTTACGAACTTTTTTGCTTGCTTTTGAAAACTGATGAAAATTTCTTCCTTTCTTTTAAACTGTCATGCAGATGGCAGATACACCGCTGAAGACTGTTTACCTTTTAAAGAGTTCTATTTAAGCTAATTTCTTCTCCCACAGCATCAGCAATTCCCCTATTATCACATAAACCAATTGGGAAACTGAAATAGACACAATATTAAGTGTCCCAGGTTTGGCTACTGTCCAGTAAAGCCCCATACATTAAATATCAATGCAAACTTTCAGCGTCATGTCAACATCTTATTAAACCAACAATGTTAAAAGAAAGAAGACTGGGATCCACCATCTATTTCACTCAAGTAGCTGCCTAGAGTGTACACATTCAGGTTGATTCATAAGGTTCAACAACCTAATTAGCTTAATCTTTTGTTAACACGTCCAAAATAATTTTTCTGCTTTCTAAAGCATTTATACTGGCAGTTCTTAGCTAGCACCTTATGCATCGATCGCAGCAAACATCATATTCTCGTAATTTTCATAGAAATTTATAATGATATATCATAGGCTATGCAGATCACAGGTTCTTCAAATTTAGAGAAGTGAAGCATCACCAATTGAATATGAAAAAGAACAATAGAAATGACTTGATAGAATTAGATATGAATATGTAGCAAGTAGCAACATAAATACCAAGCTGGTACTATAGAGGAAGAAAATAACATTGGGTTATGATATAAAATCAAACAATGCTTACAGGGCAATATGTAGTCAAAACAATGATTTCTCCACTAGGATCAATATCATGCCTTGTTGCAAGACACTCCATAACAATTGACCGTGCTGGTAGCCATGATTTCGCATGAAAGTGGACACTCTGTGAATAGGAAAAGGATGTTAAATCTAAATATGTGTATAATATTTTTTTTTATGAGTTAAAATGTGTATAATATAACATATATTAACCATATACCCTCTACTCTTTCCACCCTTTTAAGTTCAATTTAGGTTGCTAGTTCAAACATCAAAGAACCTTCATATTAGCTGTTTGAGAGGAAACCCCTACACCCTGTGCCCCTCTCCACCGCTTTTCTAAAGGAGGAGAAAAACCCAAAAACAAACTTGTACAGATCCGAATGTTTTTAAGAAAATCTCACATCTAAAAATTCACCGCCAGCCAAAGTCATTGCTCTTTGAAAGGCTTCATTCTCCTTCTCCGATGACTGATCAGGTTCCATCCAATCCACATTTAGTCTTCCAACTCTCGAAGACAAGTGAGTATTATTCACATATCTGGGAGGCTGGTCAGAGTCATACTGATTAATTCCATTGTCAATTGCATCAATTGCCTGTTACAAGCAAACAAAAACACTAACATGATTATAAGCACAAGGACATAAGTTAGACCATCAAGAAACAAAATTACTTTTAATCATCCATTCCCATTAGAACCTATATGTGTAAATTCAGTATCCAGAGTTGCTACAGATTTCGAGCCCCAGGTGTTATTTTGATCAAGGATAAAGTTCCAATTCCAAAGAAAAAAGTAATAACTGTTTATGCTCAAATCTCAATGTGCCAGTTTATTCATTTTCTTGAAAACTTATCACTTCTATTGACAACTTCTCCCCCTCTTTAAGTCTTAGCCACCCAATTACCCACCTAAAGTGTGATCATCTTTCAACAAATTAAACTGCATTCTGCTTTGCTACCAACAACACATACTATATGGCATTGTTCTCCAACTAGCTTTCATCAACATAAGTTAGTATAGTCATAAATACTTCAAGAAACATAAAAATGACCATGGTTTTGGCATTGACTGAAAAGATGCATAAATCTGATATTTCCCCCATCTTAAGCATGTTACTTCCCCAAATTCCCACACATAAACATCTAAAAACACGCATCCTTCTCTTTTCCTTTCTTCCTCTTTTATATGCACACACAAATCAAGTGTCCATCTGTCTTAAGAATGTTACTTTCCCAACTACACACACATGCACATATCTTATTTTGCTGCTTCTTCTCCTTCACCCTTCCATTCCCCCACTTTTACGTTTGTGCAGTGATTGAAAGATAGGTTGTCCTAGGCCTCAAGTCCAGTCCCACATTTCTAGAGACTATAATTAATATGTAAAACTTTCTGATATTTTAGTTCGAGATAAGCGGGAAAATCACAATGGAATGGGGGTTCCATGGAACATTAAATAAGGATATGCAGCAAATAACAAATCCTGATTGAGGAGGCAACATAACTTTGATAGGCAATGTAATACACCCATGAACCTTCATATAAAAGACCTCACCATCACCCACAGTTGTATTTGCTCCTCTCAGACTGAATGCATTAAATCATCTTTAAAGTTTTCATCAATTCTTTTTACTCATTAAACCTGAAATAACATTATTATTATTTTTTTTTATCCAAATATCACTTCTTTAGTGATTTTCATAATTAATTTGTGTTGTTTCTAGATTCTTTTATGACTCATTTTCCTCTATTTGATATAACAAGCTCTTGGATGGCAATTAAAAGAAAAAACACATGATTTCCCTTACCCCAGGGCTAACGGATACCCTTCTTTGTGATGAGTATTTATGGAGATGTTCTTACAAGGGTTCTATTCCTCTCTCCAAAAGTATTCTTGTCTCTTCTCATGGCTTCTCCTTGGTTAGGCCAAGCAAATTGATATTGTGAAAGATATTGCCAGGGAAAAAGAAATTGCTTTCAATTTGAAGAAAAACTAAAATTCACAATTTAGAAACGGTTGAAAGAAAAGGCATTTTTAGAATGAATGCTTGCACCATCATCAACGTGGTATGATAAAAAAAAAAAAATTCACTTGCGAATATGCGAAAAGAACATATCGAAATCTAGTACCTCCATGAAATTTTTGTAGATAACCAAGAATAATTGACGAACGTCTGGATGTTGTTCATCAAACTGAAGCTGCTTTGCAATAATTTCCATCCCATAATGCTGAAGACAAAAGGAAATGCAAATTAAAACGCATGAAAAGCAAATAATTGAAGCAATAAGCTTAATGGTTAACCAAGTGTAGACCCTATTTAATTACATGAACCAAGAAAAAAAAGCACAAGACATCCCAAACTATCAAGAATCACAGAAGTATCACTGTCCACTTCTCACCTATTTATAATGATTGCATCAATGACTGTTAAACACCATATACTCTAAAAGCTTAAACTTTTAGAGAGGGTGCAACTTGAATGTTTATATCTCTAACACGCCCCCTCAAGTGCGACTTGGTCTAGCACTTGCGTGGGCCCAATGTGTGATAATTTTTTAATTATCGAGGCAGGGTGACGGCAAGGTTGGAACCCAGAACTTACTACTTGAAGCTCTGAAACCATGTTAAACACCATCTATTATAAAAGCTTGATATTTTTTTAATTATCGGAGTAGGGTGATGGCGAGGTTGGAACACAGGATACTGTTTGAAGCTCTGAAACCATGTTAAACACCATCTACTCTAAAAGAGTTATTAAACGTCATCTACTCTAAAAGCTTAAGCTTTTAGAGTATATGGTGTTTAACAATGACGATGTCATACATGAAAGCTTATGCTAAGCTTTAAATGTGAACAAAACTATATAAACTAACTATAAGAGAAGTAGAACCATTTGAATTCTGAAATTGAACCATAAAAAGGGCAAGCCTGAACAAGAAGTTTAATTTACTAATTACCTTGTAAATAAGACCAGCACTACTAAGCTTGGTGGTGAAGCCGTGCCCAAAAACCTCGTCGAACCCTTTCTGATGATGATCGTAACGGTCTCGACTCGGATCATACACTCCCCCTACATCAAGCACAGCATCAAGGGTTTCCAACACCTGCATTTCATTAATTTAGTTTTAACAAGGAACTCCATACACACACACACACACACATGATATATAGTCGAGTGCTAACTTGAGGGTCTCTGGTCCGAACGATTTGGGCCCCATAGAATTTGTTGGTGAGGCGAATCATGAAGCAGCCCAGAGCTTCGTCGCAGTGAAAGCTTCCATTGTGAGTGCCGACGCGCTTTGGAGGAGTGTTGGTGGGCGAACCAGTAGAGAAAGCAGAAACCCTAGAGTTGGCCACCATGAGAGAGAATGTGAGGTTTCTCCGGAAGCTGAACAGCCTCTGGTTCAGCCCTCTCACCACTGCAAACATGGCTTTGGAGTTCTAGCACTGCTAAACCCTGAACCCTCGAACAAAATATTATTATTGTTTACTTATTATACAATTTATTATTGAATTTGATATCAATATCAAATATTTATCATTCATTAGTACTACATGTTTATATTGTTAATTAGTGGTTGAAATAAGATCGATCATGAAGAAGAAGGAGAAGAGCAATGATGGATTCACCACTCCTCACTCTACCTTCAGATTCGGCATTCAGAAAGAGAATAATTTTTAGGTCGAGGTGGCATAAATCGTGGTTGAGTGACTGATTATTTATTAGAAAAATTAGATTTGTTTTACAATGACCTTGGTAAACAATAATCAATTTTAAAAAATAATGATTAACCCGCAACCATTTAATTTTAATATTCAAAATATTCTTCTATTGTTTAAAATTTCTAATCCCTTCTTCGTTTTCTCTAACCTTTCATTCCAAATTTCAAAGTTTTAAAAGATATAAAAAAATTATAAAAAATAATATATATATATATATATAGAGAGTGTGTCTCCTCTATAGATATATCTATATATCTTAGTATTTAAATTTTTTGTCCAAAAAAATTATCATCTAACGGTCAAAAATGCTTTAAAAAATTTATATGACGGTTCAAAATATCTATGTCTATTTATAATCTAAAATTACTCTCCCTATCTTCAATCAACAGTTACGATTCACTCGTACCTAAATTCAAATTTAAATTTCACCTACCTAAATTCAAATTTAAACTTTTACCTACACTCCCACTCATTCATTTCTTTTATTTCTTTTCTCTCTCCTCTCCTCTCCTCTCAGACTCACTACTTCCACCACCATCAACTTCATCAAATATCCATTTCTTCTGTGAGCAACCTGAAGCCACCATTTCTGGCCACCAATGGAGCTGTCATGCAAGAACCATAACCAAAGCTTCTTCATCACCATTGAAGCAAGCACCTGCGCCAATAAAAGACTCACTGTCATTGTCGAGCCATCGTTGAAGCAGTCTGTGCTCCATATATAGACCATACCGAAAGCTCCATTGAAGTATGTTCAAGCTCAATTGTGAGCCACCACCTTCCACCCAAGATCAGACCACTTACTGTCGGCTACCACGGAAACAAAAGACCCATGAATCACCACAAACGAAGCCCACTGCCACCGTCTCCACCATCATCAACTCCATTCTTCACTATGGCCATGTCGATCACCACCACCAACTTCGGTCATCTTCGCCGACCACCCACAACTACTTCACCATGTATGTCTTCAGTGTATACATATATATAGTCATCTGAAATGATATCTCTCCTATTGAAAGTTAGTTGTTCAAATCTACATGCAGATAGATATATAGATGAAAAAATTATTAATATCATTAAATTTTAGTTTTTATGTATGCATATATATAGTCACCTGAAATGATCTCTCTCCAATTGAAAGTTTGTTGTTAAAATCTATATGCAAATAGACATATAAATGGAAAAATTATTGATATCATCTGGGATTCGTCGGCGCCGCCGTGGACCCTCTTCTTAGCCTCCACATGGCTACCAGACTTAGATCTCTCAAAGTGAGCGGCAAAGCCTCGAGAGGGGTGGCGTCGATGGCGAAGAAGAGCGTCGGAGACCTCACGGCGGCAAAATTGAAGGGGAAAAAGGTCTTCGTAAGGGCTGATTTGAAGCACTTTAGCATTGAGGAATTAGATCGCTTGATTGTAAGGGCTGATTTGAACAGAAAATCACTTGATTCAAGCTGCTAGAGATCTCCAGTCATCATCGCCACCACCAATGAAGCCGAAATGAGTCACTAGAATCGAGAAGTCATCGCCATCGTCAGCTCACGAGGTGTTTTATGTGCAAACAGAGCGTTGAAGGTAGGTGATAAGAGAAAGTAGAGTTCTTTGCTAATGCAAATGGATTGATGCAAGTCCTTCCCTACCTTTTTGGTACTGTTCATTTCAATGATATCTATAGATACAAATATACAGTATACAATTAATGTTTTTCCATATCTCAAAATAGTCAGAATTTTATCAGAAGTTATGTATAGATTGTGGTGTGAAACTATTTAAGTATAGAACACAGTGGTGACATTGAATATGTTGTGTCAATTTAATACACCTACTGATTTTTTCCTTTTTTTTTTTTTTTGGGAGTTTTCTATCTATTTTAATTCTGATTATTATGAGCTATATATGTAAGTGGCGATTCTAGCTCTTATAATTGGATCCACCTATGAACAAAATTTAGTTAGAGATCTATGGACAACCCTTTATCTTTGTCTCTCTATATTATTATCAACTGATTAAGAACTATTGATTAACTGTTTTAATTGGGCTATTTGGTTTGATGATTTCTAGACAATAAAAGCAATTTTTGTAAATGAGTTTTCTTTTTCTTTGAATTCATAAAGATTTTTGCTGATATTGTTGTAACATTTTCCTTTTCATTTTTGGTTTTTGTATTTTGAATCTTTGAGAACAAAACCAAGATATTTCAAAATGGGCCATTTTCAAATCACTTTTTTTTTCTTTATTTTGGGGTTAATTTAAGGCATTTTCAAATCGCTTTATTTTTGAAGGTGTCAAAATTTCTATTTCTAGCATTCACAAAGATTCATTGTTGTACAAAGATTTTTTTAGTGTTAAATAAAGCTCATGTCTGAATCATCAAATTAAGATATGGTCTTTTTTCAGTTTTACTATGAACCAAAATATATATACATACACACACAAACTATATAAGATCAACCAAGTACTCGTGCAAAAAAAAAAAAAAAATGAAGGTGAGGTTGCTTACCTTAAGTAAGTGATGCTTTTATTTTATGGTAATACCTTTATAAGAAACACATATGTATTAAAGTCTGGTTTCTAATGATTATCTCCACCCCCATCACCTTAACAAAAGCAAAGCAAAGCAATGCATTAAAATGCATCATAGTGCCTACACTAGGTTAGACGCGTAATAATATTATTTTTATTATTATTGTAGCCAAAGATTCTTTTATCGATGGTGCAAGTTATCTTGCATTTTTATTCCATCGTATTGTGATTATATAGAAGTTAAAAAGGTTATGGAAGTAAATTCCAAGAAAAATTACACGTTAAGAGCTCAAGGTCGGACAAAGGAAAATAAAAGGAATGATGCTTATAGAAGGGAAGTGGATAAAAGATAGAAAGAAAGAAGTGTTAGTTTTTCAGTGTTTGGATAACTAAAGAGAAAGAGAAAAAAGGAAAAAATTATAGTCTGAACCTATAGCTTTAATTAACTTTCATTTAATTGAGTAATAAAAATATCATCTATTTTTTTATTTAATTGAGTAGTAAAAATATCAAATTTAAGTTTATTTCTCCATTTAATAAATTGACTTTATTAAGTGGACTTTCTTTTTCCTCTCCATTTATTAGTGGCACAACAGTGGATAATTTCATCATATTTGACAATGTAAGTTAGTTTCTTTATAAACTTTTTGACTTATTGTTTTCTATGTTTGGTTTCTAAACTTTTTTTATGTCATTTTTTATATCAGGTGAATCATGATGTCGAGTGCACAATAAGATTTTTATTTATTTTTTATTTTATTTTAACATCTATAGCTTAACTTATTTTCAAGAATTCACTGAATATAATATGTAGGTTAATTTCTTGAAAAAAATTAATTATTCTATTGTTATTCGTGATGAACGTGAGCTCAATATCATTAGAGCTGCGAAGGTGAGTCTACTTATTACATTTCTTTATTTGTTTTAATTTTAATTAATTTTTTTTTATTTCATCTTTGAAGAAGTAGAGAAAAAGGAGACGCGTGGTCATTGTTTTTTTTTTCTTTTTTTTTTTTTGTAAATTATAGATAATACAAATGGTGTTTTGTAAACATTTGTTTATTGACACGTTGATTATATGAAATCAATTTCTATTTCAGTTCAACAATTTTTTTTTCATAGTGACATAGGCACAGGCAATATGCTAGTATATATATATTTAGACATATGTTCATCTTATAATTAATGTATGTGCATATATGAATTTTTTGTTTTTCGATAAATTTTAGGGCTCCAAAGATGCGGCAAGAGTTGTCGCTTGAGATGAATTAACTATATGAGACCTGATATAAGAAGAGGAAGATTTAAAAGAAAAGTTGATAATCGACCGTCATGGGGTAGTAGGCAATATGTTTATTAACCAAGTTTATTCATATTCTCCAATATTCCTTATTAATAATTAATTGCACTCAAATTAATTTTCTTTTTTTTTGTTAATGAGATATTAATATACATGAATAAATTTATATATATTATTATATTTTCTTTAGAATGTATATATGTTCATATATATGTTGTATACAAGTCATTCGATTATTTGAAATTTATGATATTTAGAGTTGAAGAAAACGAAGAAAAAATGGGGATATATGGAGAGAATGAATGGTATTTTGGACATTAAGATTAAATAGTCACTCATTAGCAATTATTTTTTAAGTTTGGTCATTATTTATCTTTTATTGAGTTTAACGTCACAAAAAAGCAATATTTTTTCAATTTTGGTCACTAAAATCTAATTTTATTTTATTTATTTTTGTAATATGTTATTCATCACTATATATAATTATTTGTTCAATTTATTTCTTAAATTTTTTAGTTCGATAATCCTCTAACTTTTGCAATGCATGATATATTGCAATTTAAAAAATTAAGGATCAAAATAAAATCATTTCACAAAAAGAAAAGAAAATTTAGTGCATGTAAATACACTTCAACCACTTAATATACGTACTTAAATTGCATCAAATAGGACCCAAAATGAGCAATAAGAAAAGTAATAGTGACCAAAATGTTTAATTTTTGCTATGAGTTCGTGTTGTTATCATAGCATAAATATTAATAAAAAATGCGATATTTATATTAAAAATATATTTTTTAAAATGGTAAAATGATAACTCACCTGTTAAGAATCTGTGTATTAAAAAGCAAGAAATGAGAGAATATCTTATTGATTGAATAAATAACTTATTGGCTTATAAATAGCCTTACAAAGATAACTCAAACATACGTTTAACAATCCTAGAAACATGGTCTATAACTAAATAATAGATCAAACTAAAACAGTACGTCCCTTATCAATAGGGAATACAAACAAATTAGTAATAAACTACTTAAAACAAATACTAACATCCTCCCTTAAACTGAATGTTTTAGTAATCAGTTTACTCCAGGATCCAAACAAACACCCAACAAATCACATATTTTCAAGAATGCATCAAGCTTTAAAGGTTTAGTCATTATATTAGCAACTTGCTCCTGCGTATGACAATGAACCATCTCTATAATTCCATCTTTTGTGAGCTCACGAAGCAAATGAAAACGAATATCAATGTGTTTGCAGCGACCATACATCAATAGATTCTTAGAAAGCTTGATTGTTGAATTGTTATCATAATAGACTCTTGTGGAATCATGTTGAGCATGACTGAGACCTTCTAATATCCTTCTTAACCATATTACTTGACAAGCACATGAAGTTGCAGTAATAAACTCAGCTTCAGTAGTGGACAAGGAGACTACAGGTTGTTTCTTTGAGGACCAAGACACTGCTCTTGAGCTCAACATAAACACATAACCTGAAGTGTTTTTCCTATCATCTAAATCCCCAGCATAATCATTATCTGTGTAGGCAATCAGTTCCTCACTTCCCCCCTTCTTGTAAAACACACCAAAATCAATGGTACCTTTTAAGTACCTTAGTATCCTCTTTGTTGCTTCCAAATGAAGTTCGGTAAGGCAGTCCATAAATCTACTAATGAGACTCACCACAACATAACATCCGGTCAAATGGCAGTCAAATACGTAAGACTTCCCACAATCTGCTTATAGAAAGTACTGTCAATCCTCACTCCATCTCCATTTTTCATAAGCTTGAATCCAGGAACCATAGGGTTGTGAACTGGATTGCACTTGTTTATGCTGAACCTTTCCAACACCTCCTGTGTGTATTTCTTCTGACTAATAAAGATGTCATCTGATCTTTGCATCACCTCAATGCCAAGAAAGTACCTCATTTTTCCAAGATCAGTCATATCAAACTCAACAATCATAAATTTCTTAAACTCAGCGAACATAATTTCATCATTCCCAGTAAATATAAGATCATCCACATAGAGATAAACGATCAAGATCTTACCTCCTTTTCCAGTCTTGATGAACAAAGTATGTTCATAGTGGCATTTCTCAAATCCTTTATTCATAAAATAGGACTCTATACGACTATACCAAGCTTGTGGGGCTTGTTTAAGTCTATACAAAGCCTTTTTCAGTCTGTACACCTTTTGCTCATTACCCTTCTATTCATAGCCAACAGGCTGTTCGACAAAGACTTTTTCACTTAGTTCACCATGTAAGAAGGCTGACTTTACGTCTAACTGGTGGATTATTCACTCCTTTAGAGCTATAAGAGAAATCACCACTTGAATTGTATCTAATCGAGCTACAGGTGCAAAAACCCGTAGTATAATCTACCCCATGTTCTTGAGTGTAACCCTTTGCTACCAACTGGGCCTTGTACTTATCCACTTCTCCATTCTCATTGAGCTTTGTCTTGTAAACCCATTTTACCCCAGCCTTCTTTGCTTCAGCAAGTAAATCTGTCAACTCCCATGTATGATTCCTCTCTATGGCTTCTATCTCTGCATCCATTGCTTTTCTCCATTTCATACTTTTCACAGCATCGCCAAATGAGACTGGATCACTGCCTGCAAACAAAGCTTGGTATGCAGTGTATTCTTCCTCAGATAAACATTCTCCACTTTCGTAATCTCTCATCCAAACTGGTGGCTTTCTGATTCTTCCTTCATTAGGATTTGGTGGATTTTCTTCATTTGACTCATCTGAATCATTACCCTCCATATTTTCTATTGTATTGTCATGGTGATCAGCTTCAATGTTTCCTCTGTTTCCTCTATTGGTATCAATTGGGACCGCTTCTTTGTCACTTTCTCCCCAGTTTAGATAAGCTAGAATGGCTTTTTTATGACTCTTGTTCCAATCCTAACTATTTTTTTCTTCAAAATTCACATCCCTGCTTACTATTATCTTCTGAGAGACTGGATCATACAATCTATATGCCTTTGACTCCTCACTAACTCTGAGTAGAACACATCTCACACTCTTGTCATCAAGCTTAGTCCTCTTATTATCAAGAATATGAATATGTGATATGCAGCCAAACACCCTGAAGTGATCAACTGATGGTTTAGATCCGCTCCAAGCTTCTTTCGGAGTTATGTCCTTGACTACCAGAGTTAGACTTCTATTCAGAACATAGACAGTCTAATTGACTGCTTCAGGCCAAAAAGTTTTTGGAATTTTTCTTCCTGAAAGCATGTTTCGCACCATATTCATAATAGTTTGGTTCTTTCTCTCTACAATACCATTCTGTTGTGGAGTATATACAAATGTCAGTTATCTACGTATGCCATTTTCCTTACAAAAATATGTGAACTCGTGTGATATGAATTCTCCTCCACAATTAGTGCGAAGGCATCTTGTTTATGAACTAGTTTCTTTCTCAACACGACTCTTATAATTCTTGAAAGTGATGAAAGCTTCTGACTTCTCTACCAAGAAATAAACCCAATTTTTGTAGCTAAAATCATCAATGAAAGTGATCAGGTGCCTTTTCTTGCTATTTGAAGTGGGGTTGATTGGTCCACAGATGTCGACATGCACTAGTTGAAGAATATAACAAGCCCTCCATGTGCTCTCCTTTGGAAATGGACCTCTTCGTTGTTTTCCTACCAAGCAGTCTTCACACACCTTCGAAGGAGCTTGAAATTGTGGCAGTCCATTCTCCATTCTTTTCTGCTGAAGAGTTTTTAAGCCATTGAAGCTTAAACGTTCATATCTAAAGTGCCAAAGCCAAGCTTGATCCTCTGTAAGAGAATAAAAGCAGATTTCTTCTTTTAGCAGTTTCTGAGCAGGCAAGATAAACATTCTATTTGAGGACATTGCAGTCACTGTGACTAATCCTCTCTCTGGATGATAAATCTTACATTTCCCATGTTGTATGAGAATTGCAAGCCCCTTCTCTTGTAGCTGTCCCACATTTAGCAAATTATTTTTCAATCCCGAGACATAAAACACCTCAGTGATGACCTGCACAATTCCATTCACAAGCATTCGTATTTTTCCTTTTCCTATCACAACCATGCTTGAATTGTCTCCCAACTTTACAGAAGTGTTGAAACTCTCATCAAGCCTAGAGAAAAGCTCCTTCTTGCCACACATATGGTTGCTGCAACTTGAGTCAAGAAACCATAACTCCTCTTTACTAGCTTCTTTCTTGAGAAAAGCTCCTTCTTGCGTTGTTCATGCACCAGAAGACTACTTTGTAGCACATCAATGGATAAGGTGTCTAGATCATTGGACTTCTCAATAAAGCACATAACATAATCAAATTTAGGAGTCATAGATCTCAAAATCTTTTCAATGACCACAACATCCCTTATCCTGTCACCATGAACCCTCATCTTGTTGGCTATAGTAAGGGTTTGAGCAAAATACTCATTCACAGATTCCCCTACCTTCATGTTAAGCACCTCAAATTCCTTTCGAAGAGCTTATCGTTGTGCACGCTGCACCCGTGTCGTCCCCTGGTACTTCTGCTTCAAAGAGTCCCAAATGCTCTTTGTTGTATCTTTGTTCAGAATGGTCTCTAGGACTGATCGATCAATGGCTTGGAAGAGATAATTCTTAGCCTTCAAATCCTTCAATTTTGCATTTCAATCACCTTTTTTTGTCCTTTAGTGAGTTCTGCACCTGCTTCTGCTGTAGGGATCCCTTGTTCTATCAAGCTCCAATATTCCGTCGATCGTAGAAAATTCTCCATGAGCATACACCAATGATCATAGTGTCCATCAAGCTTTGGAATTGCTAGTTGCACAAAGTTACTTTTAGTTACCATCCTTACTACTATACACTTAGAGGACTGCTTCTTCTCAAGTTTTGATCAGGCCCAGTGACGTAGCTCTGGTAACAAATGTTAAGAAATCTGTGTATTGAAAAGCAAGAAATGGGAGAATATCTTATTGATTGAATAAATAACTTACTAGCTTATAAATAGCCTTGCAAAGATAACTCAAACAGAACTGAAAGTAACCCATATTTAACAATCCTAGAAACGTGGTCTATGACTAAAGAATAGATCAAATTAAAACAGCACGTCCCTTATCAATAGGGAATACAAACAAATTAGTAACAAACTACTTAAAACAAATACTTTAACATCACCAACAGTGTGGTGGACCCAATAGTCCATTAGGAACATCCTAGGAAGCACGGACACTTCACCGATGGTGCCCTATCCGTGTCGGACACTCCTTGGACATGTGTCGTACACTTTCAAAGGAAAAAAAAATTCAGAACACATGTCAGATACTTCGTAGCAGTAATGTATTCAAGTATTTTGAAAGAAATTCATATGTAATTAAGTTATGATAAACAATATGAGCTAAATATATGTAGAGGATTGAAAAATGAACAAAAAATTAAAACATCATAGCTGAATAAATCTGATTCTTTAATTTATTTGTCTATTTTTGTTTATAAGTGTGTTTGGTTTTAAATTGTTTGATGGTGAATTGAGTATTTATGTAATGTAATCTTTTCTTTTTTTTTTTTGGTTGAATAAAGAATGTATATTAATATATAATATTATTATTTTATAACCATATTCTCGCCGTGTCCGTATCGTATTATACTCGTGTTCCGAGTTCGTGTCCATGCTTCCTAAGAATCATCTCATTTCACATTGGGTGAGTCCGGTAAAACTCTGTATCATAATAAATTATTAAGTAATTCGGGATCACACGGCCAATAACATACAATCATATATGTGATTGACGAGACCTCATGTATCACACGCTCACAACTAAAAATATAGGGATAAAATACACTGAACTTTCCACAATTATGTTTGGCGGTTATTAGTATACCCCTAGATGTTATGAAATGTCTTTTTTATCCTTAATATTTTAATACTTTTAAATAAAAAAAATCTTTTAAAAGGTAACGTGAAGTATATTAACTATGGAGTATTTTATACATATATCAAAGACAATTTTGTTAATGTCTTAATAGTCTTTTTATCATTTCATTTTAGACAAGGACAATTAAGTCAATTTTGAAAACTTTTATTTCGGGAAGGGAGGTCAAAAAATAATGCAACTAGTTTTTAAGGGCTTAGAAATAATTATGAAGGGGGAGACTATTTTTGAATCCTTTATTTTTATTTAAATACAGTAATAAATAGAGTGAAAATTATATATACCATTAAATCATTTAGTTATCCTCTGGACAGTGGAAGAGGATAAGCAGCGAACACATGACATGCATAATGGAATAATATCACAGCCCTACAAATGCTGAAACCTCTTCGATCCATTCATCAAGCTCTCAACAAACAATTAAGTCCACCATGACAAGCACAATCATTAATCCCACACTGTTTTCCTCTCCAAACCCTAAAAATCTAGTCTTTACAGAAAGATTGATCTATTACATCACACCTCTTCCTCCGACCCGCATCAACAGAGCATCGTTAATGCCTCGAACCACCCTGCAGGTACTGAAATGCAGCAATGACTCGGAACAGAGGGATGTGGGTAGTAGTTTGAAGGACGTGTTGTCAGGTATGGTGGACGAGCGAGTTGAGCAACTGTTGAACAAAGAAGAGAACAGGGTTTTGTTAGACGGGTTGGAGAAGGCCACACTGAGAGTGGAATCGGCCAAGCGAGAGCTCGCAGAGATCCAAAAACAAGAGATTGAAGCAAAGCAGTTGAGCAATTACATCAACCAACTCGAAACCAGAGCCTCCGAGGTCTGTCACTACACCTACTCTCTCTCTCTCATATATATATATATATATATAGATATAGCGAAACTGATAGAATGATTGTGTTGTGTTATTCGAAACAGTAACTTGTATGATATATATAGCTAAATTTGTATTATATATACTATTTGTTAGTTCTGTTATATCTGTGATCTGAAAGTAAAACAATGGATAACTGGGGTTGGGATATGATATATACCGCTCCACAATCACCAATTTTGATCTGATTGCCTAATTTCATCATCCCACAACTTGACCAGGCACTTCATAAGCCATTGTTAACATTATCAATCACGAGTTCACTTCCTGACTCGTACTTGAATTAAAGGGGCAAATGCAAATAAAGTAAGATCATACTCATACACACTAAACATACTGTTCGTGCTTAATTTGTAACACAAACCAATTGCTGAAGAAGTTTTGCATATCTAGAAAGTAACAAGAACTGAATCATGGAACTACTGCTTTTGCTTCAATTCATGCCGTGAACTATAAATTATACAAACAGTATTTTGACAGGTTTGTCTTTTTCAGCTTCTTTGATTGAGGTGTTGAGAGAAATTCTGATGTAGGACACTTTTATCCTATTTAGTCGTATAGGAAGACTGCCGAATATTCTTGTTTTTTGTTGGAGGATGAAGTCGGATTCTTCTGAAATTTGGTAGTTATCTTAGTTTAATGATTAAGATCTTATCTTTATTTTTTTTATAATTTTTAGTGACAATATTAAATTCTACTATTTTTAGGATTCCTTTTGTTTTAAGATTTCTTTATTATAAATACATGTAATGGAGAGATCAGAATAATCAATAAATCCAATTCATTCAATTATCAATAATATATCAGATTTTTATGCAATTTTCACTTTGTGAATTCAAAGTTGTTCTCTTATTCATTCGTGAACGCTAATAGCTTTCGCTCCATCACATTTTCTATTACTAGTTATATGAAAAAATTACACATACCTGTTGGGTTTAAAGATTGCAGAAAGTCAGAGGGAAATACTAGAAGCGAGAGCGATGATTGAAGAAGCAGAGCGCTCTCTAGACGTGGATGGTGTTGGTCACAGAGATGCTCTCATGGAGATGGAAAGTGAAGAAATTGACAAAAATGAAGAGAGGTGGGAGTCTGTAAAAGCAGGATCAGTTTCTGCCATTGTTGGCACCCTTGCAGGTCTTCCCATTTCCTTCACTCAGGTGACCAGTAGTTCTCAACTGATACTCCCTTTGGCAATCACTTTTGTTAGCTGTGCATTATATGGAGTAACCTTTCGATATGCAATACGAAGAGACTTGGACAATGTTCATCTTAAGACAGGGACATCTGCAGCTTTCGGCTTTGTCAAAGGTATCATTCTGTAGCTATTTGTGAAAATTATCAGAATTATTGAACTTTTGGAACAGTATTACAGACTATTACACCCATTGTGATCCCCGCTTTTCGTATTGTACTGCAAAGGGTAGACTGAAACAGAACTAGCCCTTGACCTTGTTTGCACAAAGTTACTGCTTCAAACTCAAATCCGCGTTCTTGGTTGATAATTTTGTTAACTAAGTGCTTCAAGACTGATGTATAAATTGCATTTGCAATGCAGGCCTTGCTACACTGGATGGTGGACCGCCTTTGGAATTGGATTCTGGGAGCTTCTTGTCGCATGCTTTTGATGGTGCAGTTCTTCTATCCCAGAATCTTTTAATCTTTTTTTTTGCATCTGTTGCCCTAGATTTCTGCTATAAGATAAGGATAGTAAGTCCTTTTCCAATCCAAAAATCAGTTTCAAGGACTAATATAAGGTGAAGAGTCAGAGACCACATTGCTTCATGTGACAGAGAATACAATTTCTAAGCATATGATTTCAGGCTACAAAGTTGTAAGGTGTTCTAAGCTATCCGTGCAAAACATTGGCATTAAGCCCCTACATAATTTACATTTTTTTTTACATGCAAAATCTTGAGCAATTAGTAAATTCCACATATTTACCAAGTTCGGTCGCGAGTTCTGAATATTAAGTATGAATCATAGTTAGCACTTGTGTACTCATGAAACTTTGAATGATAGGAGTTAAAGGCGAGTATATCTACATCGATCCAATGTCTTGCATGCTTTTCAATAGCATTAGTTTTAACGATTAGAGTTTGCTGGATCATCAGCGTTAGATCCACTAGCAATGGAACCCAGTAAAAGTCGATCGAGGCATTGTATTCCTTCATTAATTGCAAGAGCCAACAATTAGTCAATGAGTTGCATATTACAACAAGTACAAAAAAGCACAAGATAGTAAATTAAGTAACAAATAAAAAAAATTAAAAAAGAAAACATAAAGGAAAATCATTCCTCCCACCCCAAAAAAGAAGAAGATATTCATGCTAAAATGACAAAAGTATACATGTATGTGTGTATATATATATGTACATGTGAGTGTATGTTTATTATTTGTCTATATAGTATTAGATTGTCTTAATTTGTAGCAATATTTAAACTTACAGTTGCCTTGTTTACTGATAAAAAAAAAAAAAAAAAACACTTAAAGTGGCCTTGAAACTGTACAATGAGCCATTTAATTTCATGAATTTGAGTCCTTTTGGGGTGGATGACTCTCCAGGAATGCTTTGGCATTGAACCTACCTTGCATTAATTAATTTCAACCATCAATCATTATATTAATTAAACACACACTGGCTAGTACAGATGTTAATAGAGAAACATAGAACACAACCAATTCTATATGCATTAATAATATATATATATATATCCTTGTGTGTGTGTTGATATATATATATATATATATATTTGCCATGACCTACGTACTCCTCCTTAACTGCTGTGTCTTCTGATATTTTAATTTATGGAGGATATGTATATATTTACTGTGTATGCATTTGGACTTTGAATATATAATGACCAAGAAAAACTACAGAATCAATCCATAGTTGTACTGTATTAATTTAATGAGTTCATGTATGGATTAATACAGAACCAATCCTAGAAAGCAATAAAAAATATTCCAGAAAAATATATATATGCAGGTATGATCATCAATTCGGAATTTACCAAAAGAGTAAATATTGTAATCCTAGACTACTTCTACATATAGTTTCTGAACTGTTATATATGTCTCTCTGTCTCTGTGTGTGTGTGTATATATGTGTATGTATGCTTAAGACTGGTAAGGCCAATTACTGATGGTGACTGATCTCATGTGTTTGGTCTAAGCAAATTTCTACACAATATTACCTTCCAAAAAAAAAAAAAAATTTCTTCACAATATTAATTGGGATTGGGTAAATTAAGTAATACTCCCTGTAAAGAAAAAAACCTCCCAAATCTATATTAATATATTAAGCAACATGTCCAACTTGCCAGTGCAAAGACCCTTCGAATGGTGTATAAATCGATCACTTGCTTGTGGAATCTCCAAATATTGCAGAATAGTAATTGCTAAGTTTAGTGATAGATAGTTTGATTTGAACTAAGCCCAACACGTACTCATAAGAGGATTCGGTGTCCGGATCTCTATACCGGATGTGGAGATTATTTCAGCATCGTATGGAGCTCGCTTAAATGCAGGTCCCATATATATATATATATATATATATATATATATCAATTCCATTTTTTATTTTTATTTTTCAAAAATTGGCCCAAATGGCCTGTTTGTTCGTTGTTAATTTTTTTTTTCATTTCAATTTGTTTTTCTAGCTGACTCTTTGGCCTTTATTTATTTTTATTTTTTCATTTGAATTTGTTTTTTTGAGCTCGGCTCTTTGGCCTATTTTTTCAAATTTTATTTTTGTGACAATCAAAATAATTGAAAATTAATAATTTATTCTTATGAAAATTACATTTAATTTGATATTAGCTTTAAACATCTTAATCACTAAATTTATTTTACAAATGTTTTATGAGATCTCTCCTAAAATAACCGTTGGAATATAGTCATCGGAAATATTACCATTAGCGACTGTGAGGGTGCTGCCAAATGGAGTATAGAACACTGTTTGCCATGTCTTTTATTCGATCACCCTAATTTCCCTTCTCTGGCCTCCTTGTTTTTCAAGCAGTTCCGCCTAATTCCTTCCCATTTGATACCCAACTGAATATATATATATATATATATATATATGTTCCTTTGCCAATTAATCTGTATTGTACCGTTAATTTTGGAGAATTGCATATATGTTTGGATTTGAGGTTTTGATTTAGGGTTTGGTTGGAGTGAAGAAGATGGTGAACAGTGGTGATTAGAGAGCTAGTATTGTCAAAATAAAATTTGTTAAAATCGTCATTTTATTATTTCAAGAGTAGTTTTGATATTTAGAAAGAATTGGCTGACATCAATATTTGGACAAATGGACAAATCTCAAAGTAAGTTAAGTAACATTTTGCAAAAAGTTTTATCCGATAATAAAATAAACTTTGAGAGAGGTCAGAGATATTCATTCTTAATTATATATAAAGTAGGGTAAAGTACAAAAAAAAAAAAAAACACCCCTAAAGTTTTAAAATAAACTTTTAGAGAGGTCAGAGATATTCATTCTTAATGATATATATAGAGTAGGGTAAAGTACAAAAAAAAAAAAATATCCCTAAAGTTTTCATTTTGTGCTCGTAACACTCTTGTCCTTTATTTTGTATATATAAACACTAGTTGTTTTAAAAAAATGTGGCAAAGTAGGGTTTGCCGTCATTGATCCATTAAAAAAAAAAAGGTTAGGAAGTCATGTGCATTTCACATGATATGTTTAAGATATAAAAATCCAAAAATACCCTTACTCTCTCTCTTACTTATTCAAACATGAATAGAGTTTATTGTCATCCTCTCCTCTCTTTTCTTCTCTCATAACTAATATTATTCTCTCATTTCTTTTCTCTCGTGTCTATCCAAACGGAGTCTTACTCTCATCTCCCCTCTTTCTCTCTCTCTATTGTCTCCCTCTACCCCACTCCCTCAATCAAAATATTCGTTAAACGCACTGAGTTACATCCAAAATTTTCGTTTTACGCCTTCTTTTCTACTACACACACACATATATATATATACACACACATGTTTGAGCCAATATTCCAATGAGCAAATTGTTATCTGTTATATCTTTCTATTGTTTTAAACACATTGCATGAGTTTCAAGTGCGTTTGCAGAGCATGTCAAAAAATGCAGAACTTTTCTTTTATGCCTTCGACTCAAATTCTGTAATGCCATCCATACAAACATAAAATCATCTCAAGACAAGCAAGATTGACAAGATGGCGCCATACAAACATAAAATCATCTCAAGACAAGCAAGATTGACAAGATGGCGCGACTTGTATACATTGCTTAGACAGCACTTTCACACCGGAAGACAGATAAAATGACAACAATATTCATGTTGTCATCATTTGAATGCTAATATTCAATACCATTCAACAGGTATACAATTGTAAATCCTAATAAAATGATACATAAAAAACTTGTACATTTCCCGTGACAGCGCTACAGCTTGATGACAATGGAAATTAAGACAAACCCTTCATTTTTCCCCCATTACCCAGAAAAAAGAGAGAACAAATAAAAATTCAAGAGTGAACTTCAAAATCTTAACTTACTTGGGGGGGCATCTTATCTGAATGTCTGTGTTAGAGCCAATAGATGCCATCACACTATACAAAGTCAGCTGCCTCCAAAGGAAGTCTATGAATCCTGGAAATTAAATATTGCCAAGTTATTTTTTATGAACAAAACAAACATCCAATTAAAATGAAAGAGGGCTTTCTAAAAGGTTTTCAGCATTTAACAGAAGGTTGAAATTTAAGACATTGAAAGCTTAGAGGCTCATTTACTGTGAGCTACACCTGATAGTCATCGTGCCCTCTAGGTGATGACCAAAAGCTTAATCCACTGTGCCCCCGCTCATGTCAACCTTTGTTTTCCTTGACGTAGCAAAACTTTCTCCAGGTCCGACTGTGACAGCGGCCTTGTTGCCTGTAAAAAATTGCAAACCGACCAGGTTCAGCTAGATGCATACCTATTTTGCTATTAAATTTTTAAATCAATGCTACAATACTAACTTCAAGAAAATCAGTCGCGACTAACTCTTTATTTCATTAAAACAAATTGGAATTTCATAATTCATGGGGGTTGCAATCACTACTGTCAACTCTGTCCATCTGACTTGGATCAGTCTTGAAAAACCCTCAAGCAGAAGATACCTATCCAAAATATGGGTCTTAGTTTAATTCAGCCAAGCCAAGTTGTTGTTTACACTCCATTTCATCAAACCAAGAAAACAGGTTCAGACAGTATTATTCTTAGGATCTGGGTCTGGTAGGTTCCACATGTACAGATCGCTCATATTACACACACATCTGCTGTCCAACTCTAAATGAGTGAAACCCTTTATTTATTTATTTCTTTTGATACCACTAATAGTACATAACTAAGGCCAAAAAGGAGATCAAGGCATTCTTTACCTATTGAGAAAGGAATCAAAAAGGAAACAATACAAGGAAAACCTTCAAAAATCAGGAATGATGATGAGAGAGAGTTGGAAAACAATAACTATTAATTCGATGGTTGGAGCGCCAGAAAGCATCAGCCGGATTCATACATAAAGTGGGCAGAGAAAATGTGAAATATATATATATATATGAAAAGAATAAGTATTTAGGAAGGAGTAAAACAATAGCAAAGTCATAGAGGGGTAAAAAAATCTTGAAGCAACTAAAAATGCTAATAAAGACATCTCAAGTTAAAGCATCTGGATCACTCTTCCCCCTTCGATTGAGAGGTTCATAACAACATATTCCCCATCAAAGAGCAGTTCATCTAACAATAAACCCAGTATAATAAGTCACAAAGAACAGCAAAAAAGTATGGCTACAACTAAGACAGCCAATCCCAACCCGAATATTTATACAGCTTAATCAGCTTTTCTTTTTTTTCTTTTTTCCTTCTTTTAATAAATTGGGCAGCAATCCCAGCCCAAGCATCTCAACCAAATCTCAATTCCTGTTGGGCTTGGGCAGAGGTGTCGGTCATCCTGAACCCGATATTTGCAAACATACATACATAAATACATGAAATTTTCTTAGTTAATTGGCAAAGAAAAAAAATCTTAGCCAATCATAAAGAAATGTGATTTGACCAAGTCTATGGCCTTGGATAGAGCGGAATGGAAACATAAGATTCATGAAGCAGACTCCAAGTAGTTGGGAAAAGGCTTGTTGTAGCCAGTCATAAAGAATATTTCAGCTGTGTGACGTTTTCTAGAATCAGTTTCTAGCTTCATATGCTACATACTAACATATGAGATTTTTAATCCCTTTAATTAAATTAGTCACGAGTTAGCTCTCTCTCTCTCAAACACACACACACATCCCTCACAATAGAAGATTGTGGTGCTCTGTAGTTCAGAATTTTGGGGTGGGTAAGTTTTCGACTTTTTTTTTTTTTGCAAAATTAATTTTAGAGAATATTGCTAGACTTAGAATTTTGAAGCTATTATGGTGCTGTCAATACAGAAATGTTGGAATATCACTAGTGTGCTTCAGATGATCCTATATAAGCTGTTAATTCCTCCTTTTTCTATCTTCGATTTCCTCATCTGTAGGCAGTATTGTTGGAAGCTGAATATTATTTCTTGGTTAACTTTTTCTCGGAAAATCTGAACTCAATCTAAGCTCATAAATTTATGTTTGGGCTAGGCTCAGGCTAGGGTAGCTTGGCTCAAGGCCGGGTTGGGCAGGGCTTGAGGAGACCTGCTAGTGACTGGATCGAGCCTGGTTTGACCCCCTACAAGATCCAACCAGCCTGAGTTGTAACCCTGAACAAAATCAGTAAACCAAGGATGGAATATACTTGCAGTAAACCAATGATGAGATATATACTTACATGAGAACGCTTCCCATTCCTCTCATCTTGTAAGAAATCCCTGAGAGGAATATAAGCTGCTTGCTTGCAGAGTTCTAACAGATCTGAACCAGTGTATCCCTCACACAAACTAGCAATGTGGTCCAAGTCAATATTGTCGTCTAGTCTCTCACCCTTCAAAATTACCTTGAGTATCTTCTCTCTATCACCACGATCAGGTTTCCCAATCTCAAATACCTGAGGAAGACGCCTGAGTATTGCCTCGTCGAGGTCCATCGGACGATTGGTTGCAGCGAGGACCATAACCCGAGCATTCTCTATGAACAAAATATAAAATTAGTTCACTTTCAACACCAATGCCTCATACAAATTATTAGAAGTAAAAGTTCATTAAAAGAACTTTATCTTTTACTTAAGATTGGGTCTACAGTAATTATAAGGCAGCAACCAGCCCAATAAAAAAACTTGGAACAATTTCAAAATGCTCAATTTAGTCATTGAGAAGATAGTGGAACAAGAATTAAACTTATCTTACAACCAGGGTGAACTAACTGGCTTTAGAATTCCAATCACAGCAAAGAAAGTAAGCAAACCAAAGAAATACTAGTTTATATTAAATTTTGTAGCATTTATAGATAATGGGTTATGTTAGATGATATATAGAATACAACTACTACAATGACTACTGTAATGAGCATTTGATACAGCAAGGAAAATACTCACTACCATAATAGCATGAACACTAAAAAATCTATCAGCTTTGCATTGTTTCAATTATAATCCTTACATGGAATACAGGTGCACATCAACTAGTTCATATACATAAAAATACTCACGATCTGTGGTAAAACCATCCCACAAAGCCATGAACTCAGTTTTCATGTTAGTCATCGCTTCATTGTCTGTTGCACGACGCTGTCCCAAGAAACTGTCAACCTCATCAATGAATATAACAGCAGGCTGGAGCTTATATGCCAAGCTAAAAACAGCTGCCACTGCAAAAAAATTATGTAGTCAGTAATGGGTTCAGCAAAACCTTACCTAACCAAGAAAGAGGGTTAGACAAGCATAACATGGCTTTTCCAGCAGTTATGTAGAGGTAAGCTAATGATCTACCATCACCTATGAATAAGATATTGACAATATATATGCATATACTAAAAGTAGATATGCATTCGATATGAATCACTAGAATTCTTTCTTTATTTTTTTCTTTTCGACACACCTTATAATACTCGTTATGGACTTGGAATAAGATACACTACAGGAAAAACTAACATCAGTTCTTGAAACAACAGAAAACAAGACAAAAATGGCCCGTGTCATTAGTATTGCCAATATCAAAGCTCATAATTTTTTAACTTCCTCTTTGTAGCACCGAGGTTGTGATATGTTGGCTATAGTTCAAAATGCCTACGTGCACAGAAAATGAACTTCTAGGTCTATGCCAGAAAAACACCGAAAAACCCTGCACCTAACAAAAAAGTCCTCTGAAAAACAAATATGTTACAAGTCAAAGAAACTATGCTGTTTCATCATAATAGATGTGTGTCTGGGTGATGAAACGAAATAAAATCAATCACGTGTTAGTAATGGCATATGGATTTTTACAAACACAAGTCTAAAGAGAAACTATTTCATATGAATTTGTTGATACTAATACAAATCTGAATACACTTTGTTAGGAATATGATGTGTTGGCAAATTCCTACTGAAAACTTGAGTTATCGTGTGTTAAAGTCTCGTAAGACCTTTCACTAAAAGCTCAAAAAATGATGGAGAAAAGATCTGCAAAGAATGTGGTGCAAAGTTGGTAAGGCTCAATCACATATCTAGGATTTATACAGAGATAGTTGCCATCTCCAATGAACAACCATCAAAACACTTTTTAGCCTCTTCAGACTCATAGTTGCCATCAACATCTGACAGAAGTCACAGAATCCTGGACTCCTCGTAGTAATGATCACTTAAACGAATCCACTATTAACAGCATTTAATTAATTACATAAGGACTTTCAGAGGCTTCGTGTTCTGAATTTTTAATGCAAAAACACACTAACATTTGTTCATTCATTTATCAAATGTCTTGTTTTTATGGCAAGTTGGATTCAGTACTAGATGTTGTTGAGCCAATTTTTACAAAAAAGAGAGAGCAGTTTCAATAAATTATACCCTTGCCAAACCAAGTATAGTTTTCTAACAATATTTGAGCATTTCACTATACAAATTTAAGAATGAAACCATCCACAGAAGATGCACGCCAAATAGTTTTTTCTGTGTAATTAGATGCCTCAAATGACACATACAGTGCAAAAGAAAAAAGAGATAAATAGAAAACTTACCAAGTTTTTGGGCATCACCAAACCACTTGCTCATCAAATTGGAAAGCTTGACATTGATGAATGCAGCTCCAGATTCCTTGGCTATGGCCTTGGCAAGCATGGTCTTGCCAGTCCCAGGAGGTCCATACAACAAGACGCCTTTTTGCGGACCCAGAAGCTTGCCGTACGCAAACAGCTCAGGTCTCCGCAAAGGAAGAATCACCAATTCAAACAGTTCTTGCTTAATCCCCTCCAGCCCTCCAATGGACTCGAATTCCACATCTATGTGGTCCGGATTCACAACATCGCACGCTATCACATCCTGTAAAAGACCCAAAATTTCTATTCTGTTTAGGTTAATTAGCCAATTGGGAAAAGAAAAAGGAAAGGTATTGGCTTGCCTCGTAGGGAGTGGTGTGAATGAGAGGACGACCCAATCGCTTGGAGAGTTGTTTCTTCTGTTCGAGTGCTTTTTTGGCGGCGTCACGATTGGTGTCGAGGTGTCGAAGCCCTGCGAACAGAACCAGACAGCTTAATGCGGCGCTCGCTGCGTACAGCAACAGTTCTTGCAAAAGCTTCGTCTTCGTGTCCATTTTAGGGTTTCAATGTTCAGACCAGAGAGAGAGAGGGGGGAGAGAGCGGTTACTAATTATTGGTGCAGAACATTAACTACTTTCGTCGAAGGAACCTCTATTATGGTTTTGCAGAAGTTTAAAAGGGTTTTAAATTATTTATTTAACCTACGTGGCAAATATATGGCTAAATTTACAATTAGGTGTGCAACTCGGCGGGTATAACCCGACCATACCCGAACCCGGTCCGAAAATTTTTGGGCTCGGTTAGTAAATATTTAATCTGGGCTCGGGTTCAGATTTCAGAACCCGAATTCATTCAGACCGGGCTCGAATTGTTAAGCAATACGCCCGTAACCCAATTCAAACCCGGACCGAGTTATGAAATTCAATTATAAACCAACATATGAAACTTAAAAATAAAAGTTGAGGAGAAGAATATTGAATCTAGGCTCAGGCTCAGGTTCAGATTTCAGAACCCGGATTCATTTTGGGCCAAGCTTGAGTTGTTATGTAATAAGTTCAAAACCTAATCCAGATCGAGTTATGAAACTAGAGAAGCCTGATTATAAACCCGGATTATAAACCAACATACGAAACTTAGAAAATAAAGTTGAGGAGAAAAACTGAACATTAGCCAACTACTACCAATGACAATATTTGACCAATAATAATATTTAATGGATTATTTTGGTTAATATATGAGAATTAAAATTGATGTTGTTGAAAAAAGCATTAGCCAAAATTTCACCTGCAACCACACAACTATCATGTCAATGGCTTCGGCTTTCTTATGTCAATATTTAACCAATAATAATACTTAATGGGTTCTTTTGTTTAATATATGAAAATAAAAAATGATGTTGCTAGAAGAATTGAACATTAGACAGACTACCTCAAATGCAAACACCCCAACCATCATGCCAATGGCTTCTTTAAAACACATAATCCATGGAAAAGGTACTTCTACAATTTCTTCAAATTATTTGCTTTGGCACGTGTTATATGTTTTATTTTTATTTTTTAATCTTCTAACATGTTATATCGGGCATAAATGTTCATTTATTTTATTATGAAATGTATTAGTATTAATTGATTTAGTAAAAAAAAAATAGTAACTTTTTTTAATAAAAATATAATTATCTCAATCAGTAATATAAGTTAGACCACTTTATTCTATTTTATCAAGTTCTGATTAATTATTCAAGTGTCTAAAATATCAATTACATTAATTGATGAATTTAAATCATTTAATTTAAACATCTAGTTTTATGATATTAAGATTTTCTTTATTGTCCCAAGATATATAATTATATAGTATAACATATAATAGTTATAAGTAATATAAGTTAGACCATTTTCTTATATTTTGTCAAATTCTGATTGATTAGTTAATTGTCTAAAAAAATAATTAGATTAATTGATGACCCCCGAAAAAAGTGATCAAAAATGGATTTTATCTAAAGTGTCAGGGTATGTCCAACCAAAGATTTTACCTACCCAGTACCCAATAGTGAAATCCTGCAAATAAAGTAAAAATGACTCTCATAAAAAGTACATAATGAAAATGTGCAACCACATCATAAGTATCATGAAGAGCAAACACCGACTAATTAATCACAATTTGATGAAATAGAAGAAAGTGCTCTAACTTATATAATGCTTTAACTTATATTACTTAAACCACTTTCTTCTATTTCGTCAAATACTGATGAGTTTAAATCATTTTGAAATTATCTTTACCGTCAAAAGATATATTGTATGACATATAATAGTTATAAGTAATATAAGTTATATCACTTTCTTATATTTTATCAAATTCTGATTAATTATTCAAGTATCTAAAAAGTAAAAATATTTGCATCAGCCACAAAAGCTTCTTTTAACATGTATAATTAATTATATATTACTAATTTATGTCTAAATAAAAATATTTTATTATTTTATTCCTCTTATTTTGCAATTAATTGTATGTGTGTGTATAACTGTATATATATTATTTTATTTATCTTCTTTTTTAAATTATTTTATATTTGTAATTTTGAAGTATATAAGTAATATAAAATTATGAACTTGAATGTTGAAACCCTAGCTCATCTTCGACAGTTCCTCACTCATAAGCCGCAAAACAACAGTTAGTGACTTGGTGTGCTCTCTCTCTTCAGTCTTCACAGTTCACACCATAGACAATTCTCTCTTTCTCTCTTCACACTAAAGCCTCTCCTTCACTATGTGAAACCCTAGAAGATAGCAAACAGGTACAAACTCTAAATATTTGTATGTTTTTTTTCATATATATATATATATGCTTTCTGTCTATCTATATTTAAAAATTTTCATATTCATTCTAAAATTCCATATGCCTTTGTTGTTTTGATCTAGATTTTGATCAGAATTAGTCAATTTCGGTCTTCAATTCTTCGTCCCTTTTATCTCTGTTTTGTCTTCTCTTCAAGGTAACAATTTCAAATCTCTATCTCTATATTATAACATCAGTACCTCTAGATACTAGATCCATATTTTGATCTATTGGGTTTTTGTTTTTGCTGGAATTTGATAATATTATTGAGCAATAATAGTTTAGGTCAAATGTAGTACTTCTCTAACTTCGATTATTGTATCTTACATAACAAAATCCTTCCAATGCATATCATGCAATATGTATTATTATATATTGCACGTTTTTTACAACATTGCTTGTGCCATTGTCTTCGTATCTCCTTGTATTTTGGTGTATGGGTGTTGATTTTGTGGCATTGCTGATAAAACTCAAATAATTCATCCCTTACAGAGTTATGTGAGTTATAATTTGTGTATCTATCCATTGAAAGATATTCTTCATTGAGCTAGCATTTGTGTATCTATCCATTGAAGGATATTCTCTATTGTACCTAAACTCTTATTCATCCAATTTGAGAGGAAGACCAAGTGGTGCACTTAGCAAAGAAGCCCAAGTCATGATCCTGACAAAGAAGTCTTGGTAAGGTTTTCATTGAGCAAATAAGTTCAAGCCATGAACTTGGCAAGGAAGTCTCAGTGAGGTGTTCACAGAGCAAAGAAGCCTAAGTGGTTCACTTGACAATTATACAGTTTGCTTTCCACCCTTATGGGAAGCTCTATAATGGAAACCTCAAGAAGTGCTCTTGAGGCATGGATGTAGACAAGAGGGGCCGAACCATGTAAAAATCATGGTGTCACTTGGTTTGTATTTCTCTATCCTTAGACTCCTTTATTTTATAGTATTTCATATGTTTAAATTCTATATACTTTATATATCAATGCTATGAGTTTATATACTTCAATTTATATGAGGATGATGGGATGAATGCTTGGAATACATTGGTTGAGTTTTGAAATTAATTAATTGTTGATTGATTGAGTTCTTATTTGATTATCATGTTATCAATAATTTGCATACCATGTGTTTAATAAAATATGCTATCAACATTTCCACACACTACAAGCATGATATGTTGCACTTACACTTGTTGTTGTATCCATTAGATCATTTAAATGTATAATAGCTTTCTAAGATAGAGTATTCACATTCCCACTTGTTGAATACATAAGTTAATCAAGTGTTTGACAAAAATCCATTTAAGCTAATTTTTGTCAAAATATAATAAACTGAAAAAGTTTCATTGTTTGCTTAAAGTCCTTATTCACCCCCCCCCCCTCTCGGGACAATTCTCGGGTCACACAAACTTTGCTACAAAATTGGTCAAAAAGTGAGTCCTTTCTTTAGTGATATGGCCAAAAAAAGAACAGATAAGTTTGAAAAGTATTGCAACATCGACAAAATTAATATTCTGTTGATCATAGAGGTGGTTTTAGATCCTCTTTACAAGCTAGGGTATGTGAAATATTGTTTTGCATCATTTTGTTTTAATAGCAAGGTTGAAAGTTGATTGGAAAGATAAAATATGTCATCGATCGTCTTTATCAAAATTATGCATTAATTGAGTTAGCGAAATGTATTGAGTATCCTAAAATGAATCTTAATGTTGAAATAGATGATATGGAAGGGGCAGATAGTATTCTTGATGAGAATAAGAAATTTGCATAAATACTTGAAAGTTGAGCAAAGTGAGGTGATTAAGTCTGACTTAGAACGTTACTTGCAAGATGCTGTTGAAGATGAATCTCCAAATTTTGACATCTTAGAGTGGTGGAAAACAAAAACCTCTTCGTATCGTGTTCTTTCAAATATGGCTCAAGACATTTTGGCAATTTCCATTTCAACCGTAACTTTAGAGTCGGCTTTTAGCACCTGGGGTTAAGTACTTGACTCATTTCGTAGTTCTTTAACTTGTGCCTAAGATTAACGGAGGAGTTCTTCAACACCTATTGACATAGAAGAAAAACTAGAGGAACTTGAAGATTTAGATAAAGGTATTATTTTTTTGTTTCTGTATTTTTCATACACTATTATATATATATATATATATATATATATATATATTAATTTGTGTATAATATTTACTTTCTGTCTTAGGTTTTTCAATAGATCAATTTCCATGGCTGATGACTCCTCTTTATATATTCAAAGCAGTTCATTCAAGTTATTCATATGAAAACCAAGAAAACAACATATATATGGACTCTAGCTATAATGCTATCTTCCTAAATTCTACAAAATTTCTATTGATCAAACAGATATAATGTTTATGTATTGATCAAGTTTAACTAAAGAGAGATGTTATGATTATTAAAATCTAGCTGTTTATTTTATTGTAATACATTCTTTTGAATCTTTTGTTCTTGCTCTCAATAATGGATGTTGAAGTATATCCCTTATATTTTATAGGTTTGGAGAATAAAGTTGGGGCTAGTGCCACTGGAGAGGGAGAGTCATCTAGCAAAATTTAAGAGGTACTATTACGGTTATGTGAGATAATTTGGATAAATAATTTTTATATTTCATATATTTTTTTACATCTCTATATTTTGATATTGTCGTGTTCCTTTTGTAGGAATTAGGAGAATGGAGGATGTGTCGATGTGATGATGAAGATTTAAAGACCAACAACTTATTTTTTGTTACTTTGTAGTGTTATTAATGTTGGCTTATGAGGATTTGTTATTTGTGAACTTTGGATTAATTTAGGATTTATTGCAATTATTAGCTTTTGTGATTTCTTTTTCTATGGACCATGTAATACAATGTTGAACTTGTAAGCCTTTATCCAGTACTATGTCATGTCAATTTATCTTCTTTTTTTTCATCAAGATATTTTAGTGGGTTTGCATTGAAAATAGTAAGAGAAAACCCGAATTGCAAGAGAAAACTCAAAAATATAGCCTGAATTGAAAGCCCAAATCCAACCCGACCTTTAAAATGTTTTGAACGGGCCGGGTTCAGGTTCATGGTCGGGTTCGGTCCGAGCTTGGGCAGAAAATTTACAACTCAAGCTGAGCCCAAGTTCAGTCTCCAACCCGCCCGAGTTGTAGCCCTAAAATTTACGAATTCCTCGTTGGATTAAACTAGTCTAAAATAAAAAAGAAAATAAAATTGCCTTAAAATAATACATGAGGAAAATGCAAAAAGATGATAAAACGACAAAATTAGGAGAAAAAAAACTATCGTCACACTTACGAATTTGTAGAGAGAGAATATTGAGAAGATGTGCAAATGCACGGGTGAATCTACGTGTTATACACTCACCATAAGTCTCATCGCACGTATTGTACATGCACGACTAAAATATATCCAATACATCGGGTGTATTGTAAATCTCATTTCTATTTTATTTTTAAAATTCTAAACACGTATATAATTTTATTGATTACTAAAATTATTCCATTTTCTTCTATCTCACGTTCACCTAAAGGCCGATTTGCATTTTTTTTAAATATAATTCAAGGTTCTTTTTGGTCTTGTCATGAGTCTTTTTGGTCATGTTAAAAGAATAATTATACTATATAAGTATTAAAATAAATCAACACAAGAAAATTATTCCATTGAGTATCATACAAGGATTACAAGGTATTCATATTCATCTCTTTTATTCAATTATTTCCACTTTCACAAAATAGCTAAGATTCAGTATGACGAAGAGCAAAATGAAATTACAAAATTCAAAATGATTAAGGCAAAATACACTCACACTCCCTGCAGTTTGCTCTAACTATACATATATTTATAAATTGGCAAAACCTACACTCAACCTCCCTGAGGTTTGGAACATGATTACACTCAATCTCAACACTATATGTATTGTCTGTTTTACCCCTCCATTGACTGAAAGGATATTTTTGACCTCATTTTTCTTTTTCAATTAGACAAAGCTATCCTTACTTTCTTTTCAATCTTAAGTCTCACACACACACACATATCTATATTACATTTTAGCTTGATATAATAAGACAAAACAAACCAATCTAACGGTTAAAATTGGTTAAAAAATCAATCATATGAGTCAAAATATTTTTGTCTAACTACAGTTCAAAATAACCATATTTAACTATCACGATTTCGAGTACATGATAGTGTCATAGGCACGGGCATACATATATTACAAATTTTATTAAATATATTTTATATTACGTATTTTACTAAAATAAATAAATAAATTTACTAAAATTTCATATATTACAAATTGAAAAGGAAAATTTTTAATTTAATAAATTAGTAAATTTAATATATGTTATATTACAAAATAAATAAAATTTTAATATATTCTAATTCTTATTTTTTTAGTAAAATACGTAATATAACATCTATTAAAAATATATTTCATAAAACTTGCAATATATTTTTAAGTCATCACCAAGTTGGTTATGATGTTTCTAATTGATAAATATCGATGGAATCTTTGTAACTCCAACATCTACAAATCCCTTGACACTAATTTTTGTATCATCAAACGATTTTAATTCGCTATTAGGATCATAACTCATAACTGGTTTAAGTTAGATCTTGATATTTGACTGTAATTTATACACCGAAATGGCACAATTTCGATGTACAATATCAACACACAAGGGAATAGAAAATTTTGGTTCCTTTTACTCACAGTGATGGTGTGTAATGTAAAATTAAAGTACTTTAATTAAAAGAAAAAGAGATTAAAGCAATCAAAAGTAACTTTAAAAATATATTACAAATTTTATTTAATATATTTTTAATATATATTACGTATTTTACTAAAAAAAAATAAGAATTACAATATATTAAAATTTTATTTATTTTAGTAAAATTTGTAATATACGTAATATAACATATATTAAATTAAAAAAATCCCTTTTCAATTTGTAATATTCGTAATTTTAGTAAATTTACTTATTTATTTATATTTAAATTTATTTATTTAGTAAAATATGTAATATAACATATATTAAAAATATATTTAATAAAATTTGCAATATATTTTTAGTTTTGCAACAATATATATATATATGTGTGTTTGTGTGCGCGAGCGACTTAAGGTTAAAAGGAAAGTAATGATAACTTTGTCTAATTGAAAAGGAAAAATGAGGTCAAGAATGTCTATAGAACCGACAATACAAATAGTATTGGTGTTAATTATAATCATGCACCAAACCTCAAGAGATGTGAGTGTAAATTTTGTTAAATTATAAATATACGTGTAATTAGAACAAACCTCAGGAAATGTGAGTGTATTTTACACAAATGATTAACCATTGTCACAGCGAGACCAATGGAGCAACCACTAGACTTTTCAATTTTTTTGAATATTATATGATTGTTTTTTATAATTGTATAATTGCCCACACTGAATATTTTTAAAAATTTCAAAAAAATCCAACAATTTACTCAAAATTCAAAGATTGCCTCCTGGCTCCACCACTAACTATCCTCCACTATAATGCTATAGAATTAGGTGTATAATACTATCAGACTCCACACTTTCTATCAACCATGAACATGTTAAAATATTACAAAAACTCGCACATTTGAATTTTTAAATATTTATTTTATCGAGCCTGAAAGGCATCTCCCCAGTGAAGTGTACTAAGATAAGATTTGTTTTTTAGAAAACCTAGCAATGATTACACGCTCAAACATATGGTGAAAGGCTCCATTACGAAACAGTCCCAACAGGCACAATCAAGTTGGCAAATTGCACAACCCAGAAATTGTTTTCATCATTAATCAGAGAGAGATACAGCAGAAAACATCTACATATACACAGACGATAATTACAGAATTTGTTGTAATTCACAGATCCCAGATGACAATAGCAGAGATAGAAATTTCAGAATTATAGGAAAAAGAAGTTGGGAAGAGAGAGCTAATGAAAACTTTGACGGCAATAAACAGTGTGGTAAACAATTCAACATAGATTCTATAGTTCTGTGATACAGATTAAACACCCTAAAACTTACCTCTTGAACTGGTTCAAGAAATTAAAACAATGCACAGGGAGGAGCTGATTTCTGTTTGTGCCAAATAACGAGAAGGAATGGTAACTTGGCCGATTGGTTATTTGCTTGTCGTTTTAGAAGGCAGAATCTTCTATAAGAAAACTATATAAACACCTTGAAGATAAGCATGATTCCGGAAACATGAATGTCTGGCCTCTGCTTCTATATGTTAGTAAAAACTGAAATGAATTATTCAGAATAAAACATTCACCTCAATATACGTAGTGGTCGTACTTTACACTTGTATCAAAATGTTTCAGTATTCAAGCATCCTCTCTTCTTCTATCCCCATCTTCGTCCCGAAAAGAAAAAGCATTTAGCTGCTGTCGTAACTGGAAGCAGTAGACAAACCATGATGTCAAAATAAGATAAATGATGAGCCTTATCTTTTACCTGTTTTTTTTGGTAAAAGTAATAGGACCAACACTAAGGAGGAAAAAAACAACAATAAAAGGACTAGCATCCCTTTTCGTCTCCTCTCAGAGAGAGAAACAAAGAAAACATGCATATAAGTATCACCAGGAGGCAAAGGTCCACTACTTTTTAGCAAATTTGATATCCCAAGTCAGCAACCAGCGAGATAAAATAATCTTTACCAACCACTTAAAACTGTTTGTTACAAATTCTTGACAGAGGTAATTTATAAAGACCAACAGAAATGTGAAACTCTCAAAGAGACTCACTTGTTTGTATTTTAGTTTTTCAGCTGTCAACTCATCAGTCAAGTTAATCATCCTGCACAATTAGAGAGAGAGAGAGAGAGAGAGATAGATAAGCTTCCTCAGCAAAGTTAAACAAGATTCAACAACATTATTCGTTGACTAACCTGGCTTGAAGCTCAGAAATTTTGAAAAGCAGGGCATGCTCCGTTTCAGAAACTGCAGACTCAACCTGTGGAATGAACAACTAATAATAACATAATAATTGTTATAAATTCCTCGCCTATGATTGATCATAATATATTCAGTCCAGCTGTCTAGAAAAGAAATGACTATAAAGACACCAGATCTTCCAGAAATGAATTATTAACCATAGAGAAGAAGTTTATCTGTAACATATATAAGTGATGATTGTGATGGAAAATCCAACCAACAAGCAACAAACTGAATAATTCTGTGGTGATTTCTTCATCTCACAATAAGGTGTTAGAGAAAAGTAGGACAGCATTCTACATGAGGATATACTGCATCATATGCATGAAAGAGCAGTTACAGAGAATGGTGACATACAAAGGTGTTAGACAACATAGAATAGACCCTGCAAATTGCCGGTATTTGTCAAACATGGTACAACTAATCAGACAGGAGGATACAGATATTAAGTCTAGATATTAAACCCTCCAAGTGTTCACAACTTGAACCTCAGAGTGTTTACCACTACTACTAAGAGGTAAGACCTTAAGATATTGTCTCCTGTATACATTCTAATAAAGGATCAGCAATTGCACACCTAAAGAAACACAGGTGTGCATCACCAAGAGATCCTTCAAAGAAAAGGTACTTTAAGCACTGAAATCAACTAAATCAAGAATACGGAATAGAAAAATATACTTACATTTCCGTTATTGTCAGAACTGTGAGGTAATGGAGGCAACTTTCCATTTTGAGAAGCTGAAACATAATCAAGGTAATTCAATGTAGATTACTCAGAATCCGTTTCACTAGTGTTTATGCATTCAAAATTAAAATGTTGAACCTTCCACGTACCATCTACGACCTCCGCTCGTTGCAAGTCATTCAACAGGTTCAAAATGGTATCCTGGTATTACAAACAGCAATCGTAATAGGAATGTCCATTGGTTCTAAAATTTAAAGTTCTCCAAAGTACTTTCCACTCGAGACTCAAACAAGAATCTTATTTAAGCAATCCTGCCTTACCTGTTGAATTGATGTTTGCTGAAAAAGGTTCTGAAGGGGGGGCATGAGAAGTGACGAAGGTACATTGCTGTTGCTAATTTCCTTGGCTGATTGCCCGGGATGCTGGAAAAACAATTAGCAACTCAAGATTACATTGTAGAGTGCAATGATTGGGAGGGAAGGGGATGAGAGAGAAAATTTCAGTTATGATTGTGACGTTAAATTTGGACAAGTTATTCTGCATGTAGCCAGTTTAATAAGTATAAGATAACCACTTGAAACAAGATTAAAGATACATCACTTCACTATAGTACTATATATCCATTCCATACAACTATTTAGAAGACACAGCCAGAAGGCTGCCAAGTATCAGCCTAATGTCTGTGCAACACAAGAAGAAATTTCCTCTGTGTCTTTGTGTGCATATCAGAAATAACAATCATCATTTTTTGTTTACAGAATAATTTAAATCCAATGCAACTTCTTTAATGAGTTTTTCAAGAGCTGAAACAATTTAAGAAAATGAAGACAACACAAAAATCTACACTTTTTAAGTGGACTGCATCACAAAGAAATCTATGGGTCAGTACACAAACCATTTGCTTGGAATCAGAGATCCAGTTCCCAACGCTGGCAGACTTCCTTAGTGGTGACCCCTAAAAATCACATGAATACAATATCAAGGAAGAACTAAACACCCAAATGAAATTATTATAAAAAAATTGTTGCAACGTTTGCTAGTTACCTGTGAAGATCGTTGAGGAACTGTACATAATGTAATGTCCTAAGATACATATTTAAGTTAGCACCAGTCACTTAATAAAACAATTTACCATTAGCATAGAGCCTTACCTTTACAAGATCTACATTTTCTGAAGTTACTGAGAACCGTCCTTTTATTTGCACCAAATTGGCCTTTGACTTGTCCTCAAAAGAATCTCTGAATCCTATTGGAGAAAAAATATATTAAAAGCTACAATATTTCTTAGCTAACGAGGGATCATCATGTAACACGATGCACAAAAATAAATAGTTTTAAAGTTGCATTGTAGTAATAGTAGTAGTAGATTTGGTGGTAATGTCTTTTTTTGCAAATTAAACAAATCTGTTACCTCCTGAAGATTTTATGGGAGCTGATAAACTGTTTGCTGAAGCTCGGTTTGGAAGCATTAATGGACCACTAAAGCTTGGTGCTCTTCGTACTCTGCGTTGAGCTTTCTCAACTGGCAGTTGGTTTTCAATCTCAAACCTAATAATAAACGAAACATAAGCCTGGTTGATCACTTAAGCGCACACTCTATGTGCGCTCGCGTGCGTGCGTTTGTGTGTGTGTTTTGTGTATGTGTGCATGTGAATTACACTCATATTACAGTATGATAGGTTGTTTACACTCTTATTACAGTACCATAGCTAGATATATAACAGTTCAAACAAGACAGTACTGCAGGCTGCACCTCTTATTCACACTTAAATGTTCTTTTGCTTTGAAAGAAAAACCAACAAAGACTAATTTTGATTACAAATGGAATCCCATCACCCAGTATGGCAGCATGGACCTTCCAAGAAAACAACAAATGCCATATCCAAATCATCATCACCCTTGCCTTTTTCCCAAAAGAATAGGGTCAGCCACATGAATTCTCTTTTTCCATTCTATTCTATTATACACCATGTCTCCTTTAATATTTAATTTTTTAAAGTCATTTTTAATTACTTCATTCTATGCTAGTTTTGGCCATCCTCAATGTCTCTTACCTTCTATACAAAATAATCTTCCCTTTCTTAATGTCCAAATGTCATGTCCAAATCCCCCATCCAAACAACACCACAACCAGAGCTGTCATATAGAAAAGCTCAATGGAGCACACTATTTCAGTATTGTACTTATGAACTATTTTGAATTGATTTCTATCCCCACCACATGATAAACCAACTTATTGAACATATAATACTCAATACTGCATAGGCAATATGGTCAGAGTAAAGATCTCCAAATAATAGAACGTTTCTTCATTCCCACACTTTATGCATATTAGTCACTGAGCCCCACATCCATTCCAATAGCTACAATTGTAACTAAGCCTTAGGTGAATAGTAACAGAATGCTTTCTCCTTCTTCATTCAAAACTGATAGTTACAATTGATACATGAGTGTGTTCATACACATTCAGGCTACAGAAACACATATATTCTTAGTTTCTTTTCTTTTCTTTTTTTTCTTTTGGGGGTTGGGGGATGGGTGGGGGTCACAAAAGCACTATATTAGTGACAACTGTAAACACCTCAGTTGAGGATAATGTGATGGTAAAACAAATAAAATATAAGGTAAGATCATTCATCCAACAATACATATGACATAATAGTAGTTCACACTTACTTTCTACTTCAACATAATTCACAAACCATGCAACATTTTTTTAGATGGACAAAACAAGTATCGAACTAGGATGGACCTGTCAAAATTATGCTCCCTTTCAGACATTGAATGACTTAGCACGATACCAGGAATGAGTGGCCCACTCTGAGTCTGGTGACTCTTCCCTGTTAAAGTTTTAGTCTTGGTTTGTACAGCAATTTCAGAGGTTGATGGTAGTAGCTCAGTTCTGGATCCGTTTTTCTCCAGACTAGTTTTCCCTTGATCGTCAGACTCCAATAAATCACTTTCCGGAATTTTCCCCCTTTTGTTCAAGCACTCAGTCAGGGTATATTCATCACGCCTTGTTTGTTTACTGAAATAATAGTATGTCACAGAGAGAATTAAATTTAGAATAGAAATGCAAAAAGTCTAATACACAAATGCACAGAAACCTTGCATATGTGTGGACCACAAATAGGAAAGCCAACAGTGACAATGTGCCAAAGTGTATTAAATCCTGAACAGAATACCGACATATTTACCAATATTTAAGTGAAGAACTATAATTACAATACAATAAACTAAGTAAAAGATATAGGTCACTCCCACGGAAAAGGCAAAGAAGAAAAAAGAAAGCACATTTGGAACTTGAGCTGTCATCGGGCCAAACAAGATTTTTAGAATTAAAAAAAAAAAAGTTATACTGATACTCATACCTCAGCACTAAAGAAGAAAATAATCTCCAATGAAGCAACATCACCAAAATATGCTTTATTATATAAAACTAATTAGATGGAAGAATACTTTTTATTATCTAGGTCAACCAAGCAGGACAAACACAGAATATTGAAAAGAAATTTTAAACAAAACTAAAAATATAAATGAGAAGCAGCAGAATTCAAAGATCAAGAGATCCCAAAGAGTGAATAGTTTCGTTATCCAGCTTAATTATTCATATTGAAGAGATTAAAGCTTAATTATGTAAAGCAAGATGAATTAGGCAGATAATTGCTTATGGCATATTGTTTGATCAATGTTTGTATATGAAGCTGAAAGAAAAATTCTATAAACTAGATATAAGACCAGTCATATTTAGGACAGATGCTTGCATCTATGAAACAACATATTCATCACACAACTGTATCAAAGATGTAATATCTAGATGGATGCATGATAAGACAAAAGAATAAGATATAATTAGAAGCAGGAACAGTTATGTGATGGTAAAAGAAGCATCAACTGGAGAGAAAATGAGAAAACATTAATCGAGATAGTTTGGCCATATGCAACAAAAATGAACAAGTGCACTAGTGAGGAAGAGTGACATGGTTCATGTAACGGATAATACTAGGGAAAGGAGAAAGACCAAAACTAACAATAATTGAGAATCTGAGATATTATAACTTGAACCAGCTTCCAATGAACAAGCCTCCAATGAGTTAAACTGGCCAGAAAAATCGAACTGAATAGATCTCATAACCCAGATTCTTCACAGTTGGGTCGGATCACAATCCAACCATTACAGTCGTCAATTTCCCAAAATCATAACCGAAACAGAGTCGGCAACTCTCAACGACAACACAATCGAAATCGACCAACACAGTCAGCGACTTGACAATGATCAACGATGGCCAACCCACAGTGATGATCGACGAACACACAGTGACAATCAACGAACACACAACTGTTGGGATTATGTGCCCTACAACTACATGCATATACGGTGAATGTTTGTATTGGTTAATTCAAGAGTTGAATTAAGTGTCCATTAATTGTGATAGGACAATTTATGTACATAAGAAGGAGTCCCGTGTATAGGAGACATATATAATCGATATTCAAAACCATATATTTGTTCACAATCATCAACAGAATTGGGCCTTTTATTAATATTATTTGATTGAATGAAACACATTGGTTCCTATATGATAGCATAACTTATCTTAGTCATTTGAGTGTAAGACTCAGAACCATATGTGTTAGTGTGTATGATACATTGAACTGGATCAAGGATAAGTAGAAAATTACTTAAACCGTCATAAGTAATTTTTCTTATCATTACTATAGCAAATAAACTCTTAGTCCTGAGAGATTTATAAACTTTGGTTCTTAGTCATGGTTACTTTGATTTACTATGGGTGAGATTTTTAGCTTGTTCAATATGCCTTGTATTTTGGGTAATCATTGATTATGGGCTTTGGAGCATACTTCTCAAGATGGAATCCATGTGGTATTTATATTTTGATTTGGTTTGGTTTGTTTAATCACATAAAACTGACCAGCTATATTTAATAAACAGTTTTCTCTATTCATTTATTTATTAAATATATTATTTTTTCAAATAATTTTTATCTAATCAGACGGGTTAAAACCAAGTGACCAAAATATTGATTAATTAGTATATTGGATTGATGGTATTATTTATTATGGTATCCAAACAACTAATTAACATGGAGGGGTAGTCTGCAATATTTAGTATTTTAGTGGCTTCTTTATTCATGCATTGAAGTGCAATTATTTTCATTTAGTGGAATTGAAAATAATTAATGGATTAATTAAATTGGGTGAAGAGTTGACAAGAAATTTAATTAGATCTATTGGAGCCAAGACATGGATAAACCCATCTAGATCCCATTCTTAAACTTGGAGAGTGTTGATAAAATAAAATAAAATTGAAGAGAGAAATTAAACAAGAAGAATATAACGTGGTTCGGCCACTACGGCCTACATCCACGGCACACAAAGCCCAAAGGGCTACATCACTGTTATTGTATTCTCTCTTAGTTTTGTTTACAATGACCACCTCTATTTATAGGTGAAAGAATACACGTGATAAACATGGAAAATACATTAATGGAAGATTCCTAAAATCAATCCCATAAATCACTCCTATCAATCTTCTATCAAGGCTTAAATCACTCCAATGATTTATTCTCCAATAGAGAGCAAGCTAGAGTTGAAGAGGGATTAGGAAAGTGGAGAGATAGAGAGGGGGTGGCCAACCCTAAGGGGGTATGTGAGTGTGTGCAATTGTGTGCAAGACAATTCTCTCTCTCTCTCTAAAACCCTTATTCCTAAGAAACTTGAAGCCCACTCTTCTCAAGCTTTTGGACTCCATACAAGGTCATAGGAGTGAAGATCAAGAGGAGAATTGAAGCTCAATAATTCAGAATTATTCAAGGACAATCTACAAGTAATCCAAAAGTCATATTAATTTTTCTCTTTTCTCTCACTTAATTATTCACAAAACCAATTGAAGAAATTTTTGCTTCCGCTATGAAAAACATTTTCCAACAACAGCAAGGACGATGATCGACGAACACACAGTAACGAGCACATAGTGACGATGACGAGTACACTACCACAACACGATGACGACGACTCCCTTAGAGACGATGAACTAGGGTTTCGATTACAGAAGGGGATCGCAACTCTAATACTATGTTAAGAGAGAGAGAGAGAGAAATATTCTTGGGGTGAGAGAGACGAAATATTCTTGGAGTATTCTCTCAATACAGAGAACCCTAAATGTTTATGTATATATATTTACAAGTATTGGTTATTTACATAGAGACCACAACTCTTATAACTAATTACATAATTACCCAACAAGGATAAAAGAATAATTTTTTGTTTTATCCTTCCTTTTACAGGCATTATATCACAAATTATCATAAATACAGCTAGGATCAAGGCAAGATAATGATGATGATGATGACGATGACGACGATGATTATCTGAAAAATAGATAATTAGCTGGATTATAATGAACATGAGAACATTAAAACTAATTTGACAATAAATATGAATCCAAGCACAACATCTAAAAGTAAAATGGACTTGTAAGTGTGAGTGCTGATAAAGCCACAGAAAATTTGCCTGCAAATTTGGTCAGTTGTGGAACTTGATTTCCCCAGACTAGATCTTAAATTATATGCACCCTGCATAATAAAAGTAGTTTATAAGCCATTTCTTTAGAATGAAAAAATTTTCAACTAAAATTACACATAAATTGAATATCAAGAAGCAACATGTAATCTAGCAAACTCTCGAATGGCTTTATATAAAATAAATATTTCTAGAGATGAAAAACATTCAATGACCTTATTGTTAACAAATGACTTCATGCTCTCAACTTCTTCTCTCATCTCTTGCATTTCGTCATCATCTTGCACCTACCAGGTAGGTGGGGGGCAGTTCATAATCACCATTAAGGAGAAAAAGAAAAAAAATAACTTTTAAGATGAAAATTACTCAAAAAAATAACTTTAAGATGAAAATTACTCAAGATATATGGAGCATATTGGCATTTGAAAAATTATTAAAATGTGAAATACATACCAGCAATGCTTGGACTTTCAAATCCTCTATATCAAAATTCCAGGCACTAACACCTCGCTGATACTTATTCTGATAAGAAAAGATGGAGAAAACGAAATACGAAATAAAGAATTGATGTGAAGTATAGATCCACTTTACTATCTAAATCCCCAAATTCATTTGATCTATTTAATTTTTATTTGAAGCAAGAAATGTATACGATATCATAGATGTTACACAAGTATTTAAATGACAAGATTCCACAAAGTTATAGAGAACATTGTAGTACCTATCCTTTTCCAGGGGTCAACAAGCACCCCAAAACATGTTTAATGTATTGATCCCAAAGAGTTGGGGAAAGACTTTGTTAAGTTGAGTGGAGTGTTTGATGTGTTGACATAGTGAAAGCAGCAATAGCGCATGTACTAAGCCCCTTCAGTGAGAGTACTGCCTTCACCTATTAGTCTACATACAAAAATAAATGCAAAGCAACAAGGTGACTGCATCACCTTTTTTAAACAAAGGGTTGCTTCTTCGCATCATAGTGAAGTTAGCTACAAGACGTTTTAGTGTCAATTGAAATCTCAAAAAAGAAGGTGCTAAGGCCATCATCTATACAGATGATGCAACTGTAACTTAAGTTATGGAGTAGAGTTGATAATTAATTAATTGGCAAGAACAAGTTGCATCGGAAATAATTTGTCAATGACAGTGCAGACGCTGAGACACACAGAGGTAAGCTCTCTTATTGGAAAACCCTAAATCTGTTATCAAAGGCTATTCTTTCATCTTGGTAGTGTTTACCTTTGGAATAGCTAAATAAATTAAGGGCCTCTGGTTAAAATTCTGGAAGAAATGGTTTTTCATTTCTAATTCAATCAGATTGCTTCTGATGCTTCGGAGTTTTGGGCCAAGTGGAAGACGCTCTCTGGATTAATCATGCATAACAAAACCATGGTGCAATGATTTTGAGGACTCAATCAATAGAAAGATAGCAGGTTGGTGTAGCTCTACATGACCGACTGTTGCTCTTAAAAATAACATGTGAACACGAGAAATATAATAGAGGAAACTCGGACAGATAAGAAGCAATCTTAATCCAAACAATTACTTTGAATAATGTCCCAAACCTGTGATATGGCTTCTTGTTCTGCTGAAGGCATTTTCTTCAGAGCTAGTTGTGCAGCATCTTTAAGCTGCATAATTTGGCAAGTTCATTGAACAAATATACCAAGACAAGTGGAACTGCAGAAGCAAGAGATCCATATCACAAAGCCATGACAGGATACCTGGAGAGATTTGACACGATTCCATAATGGTTGCAATTCCGCAAAGAGTTCCTTTACAGAAAGCTCGGGAGGTTTAACATTCTTGAAACAGGAGTGTTTCAACAATTTTTCTGCAGTTGGCCTCTTTGTTTGATCTTTCACCAAGCACATTGCAACCATTTCTTTAAAAGACTGTTCACAACTGAATTATTTAATTAGAATTTCAATTTATAAATAATACGATACAAAATCCTTCACCAAGAACACTGCAACTATCTTTTTAGAAGACTGTTCACAACTGGAATTTCTTTAATTAAAATATCAATCTATAAAATCATTGATGCAACATAGCAACTACACAAATCATGAACCAACTTATAGA